>OY728130.1:1145924973-1146524973 GCA_963277665.1 Viscum album | reverse complement strand
TTATCTAAACTGACCTCTGATACCAACTATAAGGGCCCAGAAATAAAACATTACATAATCTTGAATTAAAGGAATAATTCACATTGAGGATAGTTTTAGGTTTAGATTTTTATAGAATTAGGACATAACTATTACATATCAACTTGAATATTACAAAGTAGACACTTCTACTATAACCAATTTTTCACAACAATAAATATCCTTAAATAAAACAAGAGTTCTTTTATGGATATAAATCTTCTTGAATAATTATTTTATCTTACCCTTCCTTATAACCTATGAAAAACATTTCAAAAACTTGGTATGAGCATACGAAGATCAGTAAGGGTTATAACATAAGGTAAGGAAACATTGACCCATAAATAAATAAAAATCAATGAAACCATAATTTTCCATCATAACATACCTTCTGAAATAATAATATTTATGAATAACACATAGTAATCACAAATCATAAAGGTAACTTGTAGCATCCATATAATACTTACATTGTAGCTATCACAGCAACATAGGGACTTACATTTGGAATACCCATCATATTATATTCCCTAAATCTCTTAGGAGAAACATTCACATTTACCTCTGTCATGTCACCCAGTGCATTGGAGAGCTATCTCAGGATCACCGACCCTATTTTTATCACAGAACCACCCGTATATGTAAACAATTCCCAAGAACCATAAAATAAACATAACACATAACATAAGCATATAGTAAAAGATATCATTCCCACATTGCAATTTCAAGATATCAAAAAAGATACGTAAATAATAAATCCATTCTCATAACCATTTTCAGTACCAAATACATAATAAAGTATATGGAATTTATTTTTCATTTAAAAAAATTATGGCTTATTAAGGAAGCCAAAGATCAAATAATACTCGCGGCAGTGGAAAGGTCATTGTCACCGCGTACGTTAAAATAAACATTCTTTTTTTTGTATTTTAGTAAAACGCTTCATAGATAAAATATTCCCTTTGAATGAAATGAAAATTAAAAAGGGTTTTATAAACCGTATAAAATAAATTCGTGTAGAAATCAAAAGATTCCTTAATGAAAGGAGATTGAGACAAAGTCCCTTACAAATATGGTATCCTTAGATTAAGGATAAATCAATTACGTAATTATGTGTGGAAAATATAAATACACCAAATATAATTGGATTTTAAGTGTAAAACAATCGTAGTTAATTTAAACATATTAATATCATGACATAATCAATAAATAGTGGTTTAACCCAAAGAATTGGAATTGGGTAAAGAAATTCCCTTACAGAAATTTGACAACCTAATGGCATCACTTTAAAATTCAAAAAATGATTTGATGAGCGATAAAAGGGTATCTCATCACTTGAACATAAAATTTACATAAATAAGGATATATAAGAACATTTCCCAACATAATAATATGTAAACTAAAAGACATTACAAAAATAAGTCTTTTTTTAAAAGAGGAGGGTGAAAGGTTCCCATACCAATTTTGGTAACTTTTGAAACGTAAACCCCATGGAAGAAGGATCATACAATGAAGATGTAAATACCCATAAATCAAATTATATTACACAAATAATAAAATCATGGGTAGTTCATACACCACAAAAAAAGTAAATATTTTCAAATGTAGCATGAATCTCACAGGAATTAAAGTGAGATGAAAACCCCTTACCTCGTTGTAATCAATCGAGTCGTATGACCAAAAGATAACAATCACCAAATGAATTAGAGAATACCATGAATATGACTCGTATAATGATAATTTTTATCAAATGGAAGTACATAATACACCACATGCAATAAATAAGTGTATAATAATGGAAATCTCACGAAATTAAAAGTGATGTAAGAAACCTCTTACCTCGTTGTCATACTTGACTCACTCGTATATTCCTTGTTCTTCCCAAATATTAAACTTAAGATGATTTATAATTTATTAAGAATATTTTGAAATTTTATTATTCCTTTTATATTACTTATTACATTGCTATAACAATTATTTAATTATTTGATCTCATATCGGACATTTTGTCAATGTTCGGAACTTGAGTCAAAAATGAACTTGTTATAATTATAAATTGTCCATGTGGTCAAAAGTCCATTATCTCCATAACAATATTCCTAATTTAGATTTAATATATATATCATATATATATCCATTATATATATATGTAATTATAATAGTACATAACATTTTGACATAAAAAATGAAATGCATCGTTCATGGAGACGGTAAGATGTACGTACACATGAACGCTACATTCATTTCTATTTCATATTTTAATGAAATGAAAAAATATTGATTCATAGGTATATTATAATTTTATTATAATATTTATTTCGTATATTTGACATAATTTCCTAAATTATATCCTTTATATGTTTGAGGTATGGCATGAACGAGTCATATCAATTTGAGGGGGCGGTAGTTCGCACTTCCTCTAATGAAATTATCATGTTTACCCATTATGGGAACCATAAAGGTATGGTATAAAAAATAAAATACATAAGTATAAAGAAAACATAAATATAATATATATCATATATAGATATATTTCCATTATAATGGCCACTATGAGAGGCAGTAGGATATAATTGAAAAAACATCGTTTCGTGAGGCAATAGTTCGTCGTCCACTGAAACATTATGTTCTTTTCCCATTAGATGAAGGTGTGTGTAAGTGTAGCTCGAATCCCTATCATAAAAACATACTAGTATATTTATTATACTTTTTTTATAAAAAAGGAATAAAAAGAGTTTAGGGGGTTGGATAAGTAAAATAAAACAAAAGAACTTAAGAGATGACATTACCTTTAAATCGGGTGACTCCCTTTGGTATGAACCAAAAGGGTTTCTTGAAGTGCTTTCTTCCTAAGGTAAGGATTCTACAATGAATAGACGGATTTTGGGAGCTTATTGGAGCAGATTTTGGATGATCCAAGGGCTTTATAATTGTGAGAAATGGGTATGAAGTGAGGGCTTTTTATAAGAGAGAGGAGGGGCTCTTTTGGAATGTTTGAAAATATTATTTTATTATATAATGATTTCCAGTTTCTAAAGGTACCAAAAACAATAAAGTATAATATACAGTGGACCATGTTCGAAATAAAATCATCCAATAAGAATTGGACATGTTTTTAATATTTTTTAATTCTTACCTTCTTATTTATTTAAATCATTCATTAATGACGTAAACACTACATCATCATTGTGTCATAAATAATTTTATTTATTTGATGTCTAAAAATTATAAAAAAATTTCCTTAATGTAGGAATTATTTTTATCTTTACAATTAATATTTATAGTCGAAAATATAACTTATATTACCCCATGTAAAAAAATAGTAAAACAATACATGTTTATGACATTTTTATTTTTACTTTAAATAAACATTTATTAATGTCATTGTCTTACCCAAGTGGCTCCATGGGTTCCAAAAATTGAACCATGTATTTTCTTGGTCGGAAATGACTTATACAGTGAGGTTAGGGCAAGTTTCAAGATAATATTATATTATTATAATAGTATTTTTACCTTAAATTACCCTAATTACCTTTAATCACAGTTAATAAAAGTAAAAAATTACTATTCACCAAAAATTATTTTTATCCCATCGAACCAAATTTTTCTTAATAATGACAACCAGTAATGTCATATTTTCGAAATTCAATTCACTGAAGTGGTAAATTTTCATTTAAATGAAAAATTCAGTTTTTTAACTACTACTTAGTGGTTTCATTATTCATCAAAAATTGAAGGTTTTCAGAAAAATTCCAACAATTCACACTAAGCTAAATTTCATATTAAAAAATCAAAAATTAGTTCTATTTTACCAAATTAAAAACATATAAGTTTAATTAATTAATTTTATAATCAATTCCCATTATCAAAACAAAAAAGCGTGTTTTTAAGACATAATAACTATCAAAAGATTGATACTTGTTAATGTCCAATTTCAGAGTGAAATTAATTCCACCAGCCAACATTGGGTTAAATGGTAAAAATATAATCTATTTACACTTTAAAACCATTAAAAAGTTAATCTAACCATATAAATAAATTATATTGAAAAGGGTATTTGAATTAAAATACAATATTTTTCACTATTCATTAAAAAATGAACTTTATCGGAAAAATTCCAAAAAATTACACAAAGTAAATTTTGATTTCCAGATTATAAATATGGTTTTTATTTGTTCAAATAGAATTTATGAAAGTGACAAAAACTATATATAAAGGGGGTTCGTCATCAAAAGGCGGTAAATTGGCCTTTTAAAGAATATTAAAGTACTTATTCTTAAAATCAAATTATTTTCTTATTTTAAGCCTCTAAAATTTATTGGATAAATGTAAAAACTTTTAGAAACCATGTATAATCATATTTTAGTTAGTTATTTCTATTCCTGCAAATACAACAGCTAGGCGTTAACTACCATTTGAAATAATAATATTATATTGTAAGTGTGCAATATAAGAATTCAAAGGGACCCATTGTTGCATATCGGGTACGCTGTCAAACATAGCAACCCATTTAGAGTAATATTAATATTTAATTCACAAATATTTATAAATATGAAAATGTAATATTCTTTATTTATCTGGGATGTTACAATTATATTCTATTCATCAGTGATTTTAGTATGATTGAATGACTGATATTTATCTTCCAAAAATATGAAGTGTTTAAGTTCATTAAAAAGTACCAATGATTTGTGTACAAAATACTTGGTATAAAAATATAAAAGTTAAAAACCAATAATAGTACAGAATTCACTAAAAATCTAGTAATATAAAATCATGAGAAACATGAGATGAGGAAAAAAGTTTCATTTGTATAGAATTTTCAACAAAATGGTGTTATTGATAGGAGAAACTATATCATTGATAACTTGGAATGAAACATGTTAATTGAAAAATCACTACTAGATAAATATTAGAAGGAATTTTTTTCTTACATCATTATATTTCTCCAATAGGGCCTTTTTATGTCCAAGTCAATGGAATTCACCCTATGAAATTTGGTACGAGAAAAATCCTACACTAAAATACTTTTAAGTGTTTGGAAGTAAATAATATATTCTCAAAAACAATGAACCACAATTTTGTGCCTCAGGGGGATTCAGGCATCTTCTATTAATATTCATATAAAATAGAAGAATAAATGTGTTATAAAAAGTCTTGGAAAATCATTTAAAGCAAATATGTCATTTTTGTGAGATCAATATGAATTCTCAAAACAATGATAAATTCATCTAGAAAAATGATGATAAAATATCATAGAAACGCTTTGTTAAAGTGATCATCCCAGTGGGAGAACATGGGGATGAGATATACTCAAATAAATACACTGATGAAGTGGAAATTGAAGCATTGTCAATAGATATAAGAAATAAAAAATGTTAGGATGAAATCAATGAATAAAATATCATTGGTGAACAAACATATCTAGTGAAAATGATGAAGACTCTACAACAAAATTATCTTCTATCACTAGTAGAGATTGAGTATTTTTAAAAGGCTTCTAAGGATAAAAATTAGGTTAAATATATACATGAGGATCTTGAAAAGATTTAGAAAATTTTTAGATGGTAACTTTCTATAAGTTTATAAGATAATAATATTATCACAACCAATTATGTGTTACATAATAATCTCAATAAATATGTCAAATAGACTTAGAAAAGTCACAATTAGTGTGAAAGTGGTATTCCCAGAATGAATACATTGATCTTGATGAGACTTTTTCTCTTGTAGACATGTTGAAAGAATTTAAATTTTCTTTGATATGTTAGTGAAAAAATAGTTTAAGGTCTACTAAATAAATATATATATATATAATCTACATTACTCAATGGGTTTCTTAAGTAAGAGGTGTACGTTGTGAAACCATGTGGGTTTCTTATAGATGATGATGAGATTTGTGTCAGTTGAAGAAGACATTATATTGACTAAATTAGGCATCAATCACTTAGAATTATAGTCCAGATAAATTCATGAGAATGTTTTATATTCTTCAAGGTGGAGATCATTATGACCTATAAATCGAGAGGGTTAATAATCAAATAATTTTAGTGACCATACATTTCAGTGACAAAAAAATTAGAGGATCGGATGAATCATAATGAAATATTTTTTAAAAACATATATGTTGTGAGATTAATATATCTATGATTAGTTAGTTAACCTTTTTCATTTGTAAACAGGTGACTCAAGGAAATATTTGTATATTAATTTCATAATAAAAATATTCCAAAGTGTTTCTTTAGAGATTTGGAATGGAATATTACAAGAAAAAAATGATATTGATCACTACCTAAATAAAGTTATTAAAAGATGATAATGGAAAATGTGTTGATGTGATGGATTATAAAAATAATAATCAGTATCCTATTATACCTAAAAGTGGAATTACTTAATATTGTGTTTTCCATATGTCCAGATTCATGTTACCAATGTTATCCTAATGAAATATATACTCTAAGGGTGAAAAGTACTCTTCTTTTTTTAATATTACATTGGGATTCGAGCTATTTTATCACGAATCCTCATAGGAGAATTTAGTGGGATTTATAAATAAGGATTTGTTCGGTTCATTAGGTGATCGCAAGTTGACAATAGGTGGTTATTTTTATCTTATAAGATATTTCATTTCTTTTATAACTAAGAAGAAATATTTTATTCATTTGAGAACTTTGTAGGTTGAATACATCACATCCAATCAAGAATACACTCAATGCTTATGGAAAAAGAAAAAACATGAAGATAATTTATTAATTAAATATATTTTTTTTAAATCGTATTTGATAACTTGATTTCGATCAGTATTAGAAAAAACAATGTCTATCACTTAGGGATAATTAACAATAATATAAAGTATCATTTTATCAAGATAAAGTTGATCAAGGTCTGGTGATGTTAGGTTATGTGTCAATCTAATATCATATTGATTATATCATAATGAAGGCACTACCCAATGTTTATTGTGAATGGAATTAGTTGGATCTTTGAATGTAGCTGACACTATCCGACTATATAGGATGTATAAAGGACCCCCACTCTAGCATGCGAATTTTTATTCACCTTTGTGGAATTTTAGAGAAGTTTAATTTTTGTTCATTGAAAAATGGGTAATAGTTAATGAATCATTTATTGGGAAAAGATATACATATGTTGAACTAATAAATAATTTATCGATGCTATTTATTATTTAAAAATGGGTATAAATCTTACATTGATGTTTGAATGGTGGGTGATTAAAATATATTCCAGTCAAGGGTAGAAGTTTTTTTATGTTGTTAAAAAATAATGAGTATTATAGTAGTGTTTTCATGAGGTAATTTTAACTAACCATTATTTCCCACACTGATATTTGATCATGTATTCTTAGATTTGTTGATTGGTAAATCATTGATGCATATTATTCTTTGGGGATTTGTAATATTTTTCAACAAACCTGAAGGGGATACTATTGGAAAAAATCCCCTTGGAATGAATTTCTCATTTGTGTGTGTTGGAAAATATTTTTAAAAGGACATTGTATGCCTTAGAAATGAGATTACATATAAGGCAATGGGTTAAAATGAGAATTATTTAGTTGGGTAATGGCATAAGGAATACCACACCATGTTATAAAGAACCCTGATTTTTGTTATATCGAAATGAATAGATTTTTTTCGTTATCCCATAGCATATGGGGTTCTAATATGGAGGAGTACCTATCCAAAACGATGAGTGATGGATTTGGAGAAGTAAAGGTCACAATCAAGGATAAGGGTTTTCTAAATAACACATATATGGAAATGGAAAAAACATGAAGATTAATTCAGTCATGCTATAATAACAGTTGTGATGGATACGACATAAGCAAAACAATAGAGAACACACTATGGTGGAAACTATGTAGGATTTCTATTTTACCTATCAAAAATAGGGTGTATATCTATGATAATTTAAGTAATCATGTTAGGATCACATGAAAGATTCTATTTTAGGATCAATAGGTCTCTATTTGAGAAGGCCAATAAAAATAGTCAACTAGAGGAGACCACATCATAGAGATGACCATGGTTCACTTCGAGGGAACCTGTGTAAAATAAGGATACCTACTGTGCTAATTTTAATTATTTTAGTGGACATGAGAGTAAGGAGAAGTATGATTCTAATTTTGAAAGAATAAATAGGCATATGGCCATGGTACTTTTAATTTTGAAGGGAATTTCACCAAGATAATAAAACTCATTATTTCGTGGTACTTAGGGATTAAGTATCTTGTGAGTGCATGACATAAAACCTAAAAATATTTAAAGTAACCTTTAATAGAGTATGAATTTATTTCTTTTTTTGGCATTTCATGTTTCAAATAAGGTTAAGGTACTACACTTTAATTCAAGGTCAGACCCAGTCCTTATATAATATTGTTTTTACAAAAATTATGATTTGTAATTTTTGGGTAAAAGGAAATAATAAAATGGAATATAATTTTTAGGATACATATGTTCTAAGGGAAAGGATGGTCATAGAAGGAACCTATAAAATAGAGATAAATTCTAGCAATCATTGGAAAGAATAAAAAATGGGAAGATGGGAATTAAAGGACAATTACTGGAAATTTTAGTAAGAAGAGTTCTTAGAGATCATATCATTAGAAGTATTGTGAATTTTATCAAGTGGATTAAAGTGAATTTTCTTGATAAATAATCCTTGGTGTAAATTATATTCATTTTCTGTAGAAAGAAACACAAACCACGGATAAGACTAGTGAGTTCCCCAGGTATTTGGAAGGAGTGAGTTACTTAAGTATTTGAGAGTATTGATCTGTCTTCTTTATGAGGTTTGTAAACAAATAGGGTTAGTGTGGACTTGAAAAACATGTACAAGTAGTTCCCTTAGTGTTTTGTAACATCAAAACATTGTTTTTTAAAACTCATTTGATTAACCTAGTTTAGATGAACCAAGTAAAACCATTGCATCCCTCTTTTATCTACATTATTTCACTATATTTTGTGTGAGGTATAGTTTTTTCTAATAACAATTGAACATTATTATTCATGATGTTTAGAGGAAAATACAAGCATACCCTGATTAACCCCCCCCCCCCCCCCCCCCAGGGTATTATAACCCAGTTTCTGAAAGAGGCTCATGTTTGTGTTAATTTATTAACATTACCTATTATAGTATCCAAAGGATTTCCCTTTAGGGTCCTATAATTATATGTAATAAATTCCTTAATTATTATAATTAATCTTACTGGTCATGGGTGTCTTGACATTCACTAATTTAATGAACCAACCTGTACCACCTCATCTCGATACCCAAGCTAACTCTTTATAATGCTCGAGGTATGTTCCAGGTCACCATAGGTTGTCAACTAGCACTAGGGCATCAAAGATACAATATTGGTAATGGTTTTGACCAAAATTGTAACATCCCAGATAAATAGAGAAATGTGAATTTTTCATTTTAATTAATATTTTGTGAATTAAATATTTATTTTACATTAAAGGGGTTTCTATGTTTGGTCGTGTACCCGATACGCAACAATGGTTTTCTTTGAAATATTACGTTTCACACTAACAATATAACATTATTATTTTAAATTTTAGTTATCTCTTAGCCATTGTATTAGCGGGAATGAATAGAACTGACTAAATTATGATTATATATTTTTGTTAAATTTTTTACATTTATCCAATAAAATTTAGAGGATTAAAATGTGAATGAATCTAATTTTAAGCATAATTTACTTTAAAGGTCGATTTACCACCTTTTAATAGAGAACCCTATTTAAATACAGTTTTTGTCACTTTTATGTATTCTATTTTACAAAATAAAATCCTTCTTTAGAATCGGGACATCAAAATTTACTTTGGGTATTTTTTTGGTATTTTTCTGATAAAGTTCATTTTTTATTGAATAGTGAAAAATATTGTATTTTAATTGAAACTGTCTTTTAATCTAATTTATTTATATGGTTAGTGTAACGTCCTGGATCCAGGTGCCACTCAACAGGTTCCCCGAACCCAGTTGTTCACATGACCTCAAGCGCATTTCCCCAAACGCCAGAGGCTGCCGACTAGCAGTGAGGGCCTAGGTTTGATAGTGGGGAGACAATCCCCTCATTTGTCAAAGTGTAGTCCGACGGAAAAAAATATAAACATACCAAAAAAGAAAGAGGTAAATTACACAAAGCTGAATTTACAATGGTACTGAAACAAAGAATAACCAACAATCATATATATATGATGATACAATATGTCATATTTCTAAGAAAGTAGTAAAAACAGGATACACTGCATTCAAATACAATACAGTACAAAGTACTAAATACAACAAAACATACTAAAACAGTGCAACATGAACTCACCAACATCATAAGCCTAAGCTCAGTCCCATGCTCTCATACCCCTCTATAATAATCAAGTACCTATATAGGGTCCCTTTCCATTATCAACACCTGTAGCAATATAATCTGTTTGGGCCCAAGACATGACCCAAATAGGGTGTGAGAAATAAATCCCAGTAGGCAACCACCAAAGGCCTGTGTCCAACTGTCAGTGAAAAAGTGCAACAACATTGTGTATTAACAAGAGTAACTAACTAGCCTTTGAGAACATTCATGCTCCAATCAACAATACAAATAGGATTCTCCTCAAAGGATGAATCTACCTGAAGTTCAACCTCCTTGGGCTGAAAAACATGAGATGGGTCTGAGTGATAACACCATAGCTGAGATATGCGGAATATGTCATGTATGGCCAGGTACCTCTGTGGTAACTTCAACTAATAGGTAACCTGTCCGACTCGCTCCAAAATCTCAAATGTCCCTACATACCTCGGTGAAATATTACCATGTCTTATGATCAGCCTGTGTCCTAACCTCAGTGAAACACGTAAGAAAACCTGATCCCCGACCATGAACTCCAATGGTCATCTGTGGTGATCAGCATAAGATTTCTGACAAGACTGTGCAGTAACCATCTATTTCTGAATCAACTGGACCTGTTCTGAAGTCTCCTACACAAGACGTGGTCCCAGAAAAGCTACCTCACCTACCTCCAACTAACATAAGAGTTATCGGCATGGCCTACCATAGAAATCCTCTTAAGGTGTCATCTCAATAGTTTCCTAAAAAACTATTATTGTAGGAAAACTTGACCATGGGTATATGATTCTCCCAAGAGCCCCCAAAGACCAGGACGCATGCACGCAACATTTCATATAGCACCTGTATCGTACGCTCTCACTGGACATCAGTATGAGGGTGGTAAGCTGTGCATTGAAGCACCTGTGTACCCGACTCCCTTTGAAAACTCTTCCAGAAAAGAGAAGTAAAATGGGTGTCCCTATCTGAAATGATATAATGAGGGACCCCATGAATATGTACTACCTCTCGGATATAAAACTTCCTGAGCTCCTCAACACTGAAGGTCTCCTTGATCGGAAAAAAGTGATCTACCTTCATGAGTCTGTCCACAACAACCCACATGGCATCATTGCATTGAGGTGACCTCGACAACCCTGTCATGAAGTCCATCACGACATCATCTCATTGACACTCTGAAATGGGTAACTGTTGTAATAGTCTGGCGGGCCTCTGATTCTCTACCTTCACCTACTAACAGGTGGAACATCTCATTACAAAACCAGCTACCACTCTTTTCATACCCATCCACCATTACTGACATCTCAAGTCATGGTACATTTTGGTATCTCCGGGATGCACTGCCCAAGATGAAGCATGAAATTCGCGCTTCAACTCCTCACGTATATCCCTCGTAACCCACACTCGTCCATGGATACACAGTACCTCGTCATCACCTATCATCCAACCAGGAGGAGGGTCCTCACTTTCCACTGACTCTCGTAGTACTAGGACTTCATAATATGATAGCTTTCTCATCCTCACTTTATCCAGGAGGGTAGAAGTCACAGCTAAGGATGAAAGATAGGTTTTCCCCTGACTATCATGCACCTCTAAATGCATCTCAAAGAACAATGCCATAAGCTGCCACTCACCAATGGACTCCTGCACTGCCTGTATCGATGTCCTACTACTCAGTGCATTAGATACTAAGTTACCTTTACCAAGTGGAGAGGCAATCTCAAAGTCAAAGGACTGAAGGTATTCAGCCCACCTTCGCTATTTGAAATTCAGGTCATGATGGTTAAAGATATATTTAAGACTTTTGTGGTCCATAAACACCACAATATGTTCTCCTAAGAGATAATGTCTCCAAAAACATAACGGATCAAAAACTGTATCCAAATTGAGATCATGCGTCAGGTAATTCCTCTCATATGGCCTCAACTGCCAAGACCTGTACGCAACTACTTGATCTCCTTGCATCAACACTTCTCCCAGTTCAATACCTGATGCATCACAGTAAACTGTATAGCTCTTATCTTACTCTGGAAGTATCAGGACTGGTGCTGATGTCAACATTCCCTTCAGCTATAGAAAGCTTTTCTCGCAAGCTTCTGACCAAATGAACTTCATACCATTCTTAGTCAAACCTATCAACGGCACTTCTAAGTGGGAGAATTCATGTATAAAGCATCGTTAGTAACCTTAAAACCCCAATAAACTCTATATTTCAAACACGTTCTTAGGCTAATCCCAAGAAATTGGTGCTCTCACTTTATTTGGGTCTACTGAAACTGCTGCCTCTGAGATAATATGGCACAGGAAGTGAATCTAGTCCATCCAAAAGTGGAACTTTGAGAGATTATAAAATAACGGATTCCCTCTCAATGTACTTAATACGATCTCAAGATGGGTTACATAGTTGTGTCAAGTGTGAGAGTACACCAAGATATTTTCCATGAAGACTACCACAAATGAATCCAGATATGGGTGGAACAAAATATTCATTAGATCCATGAAAACAGTTAGCGAGTTCATGAGTCTGAACGGCATAACCAAGTACTTGTATAGACCATATCTCTTCTGAAAATCTGTAAGCGGTATGTCTGATGGTCTAACGCACAACTGATGATATTCGGATCACAAGTTAATCTTCGATAACACTCGTTCTCTTCGAAGCTAATCATAAAGATCATCAATCCTCAGTAAGGGATATCGGTTCATAACCATCAACTTGTTCAGTTTCCAATAATCTACACAGAGACTTGGGGTACCTTCTGCCTTCTTCGCAAACAAGACAGGAAAACTCTAAGGAGAAGTACTGGGTTGGATGAATCCTTTGTCTATAACATCGTCAAATATTTCTTGAGATCCTAAAACTCTGGTGTATCCATACAATAAGGAGGAATAGACATCAGTTCCACTCCTGGAACAAGCTCAATAGAGAAATACACCTCTTGCTCGGGAGGTAGACCTGAAAAATATTCTAGGAATACATCCCTGAAACGATCAACCACTGGAGGGAAATATTTCTAACAAGTTCCTAGGTCATCTAGATATAAAATCCCCATCTGGGTTGTCACACCACCTCGCCAATGATGCTCGGGTCCATCTTGGCTCACCTGGACATCTCATTTTCCCTTGTATAGAAACTCACTACCCTCTGGTGACGTGAAACTCACCGTGTGATGATAGCAATCCACAAAGGCTCGAAAGGGTACTAACCAGTCCATCCTGAGATTGACATCATAGGATGTAATCTCTAAGGAATAGAGGTCCCATAGAAAGTGAAACCCACCAACTATAAGAACCCAGATCTTTGTTTCAGGTATGTCTTTCCTTTTCTGGATTTTTTGAGTTTTTTTGGAGTTTCTGGAAATTTTTTAAGTACACACCATGTACTTTTTGAGTACACACCGTGTACTCTTTTCCCACTTGAAGCTGTGTGATGGCCATGTTCGGGCCACACACACGGTGTGTAGGGGTGATGTGGAGGCTGATTTTGGCAGAGTACGGAAAAACCCACTACACGCTGTGTACTTTAAAAATATATACCATGTACTTTTCTTTTTTTCACTAAACGGACCGGGGTTGCGCCTAATCACCATAATTGTATTCTTCTAGGTCTGGTTCGACCGAGAGACATCGTACGGTCGTGAAAATTCTCTGGATTTCCAAGCCTCCATCCGTTCTCTGATTCAATCTCTGTCGATTGTGTTGGAAGCGCAACGGTGAGTTCTTCCTTCTGATTGAGCCTTATTTTTCAATTCTTCCTCCTTCTAAAGTTATCTAAGGTTGAAAATTTTGTGTGTTTTCTCCGATCTACGACGTTCTAGGGAAAATCATCCATCGAGATTCAATTATATCGATCTCCTAGAATTGGGGTAGGTGGTTTGTGCCTTACCGTTCAAAGTCTCTGAGTTTATGTGTGAATTTCCACTGATATCAGTGAATGGGGTATTGCGTGTTACCCCTTTTTTCTTTCGTTGTTTTCCTTCCTTTCTTGTATGCTTGTGCAGAGGTAATTTGACCATGTTAGAGGATAATTTGTTGTTCTTGGATGTTTTTTACCTTGCTTTGTTCTGTTTACGACCTTTGGGTCTCGTTTGCCTTTGGCTGCTACACCTGTTTTCATGCCTTCCGGTTATAGGTTGAAGTGAAACTCGTGACATGCTTGTTGCCTTGTAGACTATTTAGATAAGTAGCTCTATAGGTGTACTTTGGTTAACTAAGTAGCTCTATAGGTGTACTTTGATCTTATAGCATTATTATGCACTGACTAGCATGGGGCTGAGAGAACCTCGTGTTATAGACTATAAGGGATAGATCGAGTGAGCTTCCCAGAGAGTCGTAAATATTACAGACTACAGAGGGGATGGACCAAGTGAGCCTCCATAGAGTCTTGGATATTATAGACTATAGGAGGGTAGACCGAATGAGCTTCCTCAGAGAGTCTTACCTTGTTTGAATCTCTTTAAGAACCTTCCCAGGCTAGAGGAGGAATTGACTGAGTGATCTTCCTCAGTGAGTCTGTGGTATACCTGAGGCTATAAGAGGAATTGACCGAGATAGCTTCCTCAGAGTGTCTCTAGACCTTGGGGATAAGAGGGTTAGACCAAATGATCTTCCTCAAGAGAGTCCCTGACTACCCTAGACTATAAGGGGAATTGACCGAGTGAGCTTCCCCAGAGAGTCTCATAAATTCATATGACCAAGCCCGAGGGGTTAGGTTGAGTGCACTTCCCAGAGGGTTGTGGTACTTCTTGGATAGGACCAGAGGGGATGGCTAAGAGTACTTACTAGAGGGTTTCTAGCTTATTAGCTATTTGTTTCACTGTTTTCGATTTGTTGTGGATTGATTGCTGCTATCTATCATCCTGTTTTACTGCTTACTGTTTACTGCCTACTGCTTGTTGTTGCTGGTTACTGCTTATTGTATTTTTACCTGCCATATACTCACTGATTGTTAGGAACAGATATTCGGGTGAATGCCTACTGGGATTTTATCTCACACCCTATTTGAGCCATTCTTTTGGGCCCAAGCAGACTATGTTGTTGCAAATATAGACAAGGACAAACGCCCTTCGACTTCTGGAACTAGATTGCTTGGAGCAGGAGAGCATGGGACTAAGCTTTGGTTTGCGATGCTAAGGAGCTGTTTACTTTTCTTTTGTACTTGTCTTGGTACTGTAGTGTTTTCTAGCATTGTGACTTGTTTGGCTGCTTTCCTAGTTTTGTATCATGCATCATTTCATACATACATATGTGCTCTAGTTATTGATTTAGTCTTCTGCTGTTATATTGTTTTTTATTACTGCTTCCACTATTGCATGTTTATTTTTCTCCTGCTATATACTCTGCCAATGAGGGCATAGTTTCCCCACTATCACACCCAAATCCCTCACAGCTAGTCGGAAGCCTCTGGCATTTGGGGAAATGTGCTTGAGGCCATGTGACCAACCGGGTATGGGGCACATCTGGGTGGATTCCAGAATTGGGACGTTACAAATTGGTATCAGAGGCAATTATTTTCTCTTGAATTACTATTTGGAGACTTAGCCAGGGATAGGAAGGATTCGTTACTTGGTAATAATCTGTTCCTGGGAGTAGCTAACCTGTGTACATGGAAAATCCATACTACCTCATTTATTGCAGTTTTCTGGTCTTGAGATGTTACGGTTGATACGATTTCACCTAGAGTGATTCACATGCTTTGTACTGTTATTGTTTTGATATTATAGTTCTATTTCTATCACAACCCGATGAGATGAGGGTATTCCATCTCATTCATCATATAGGCACTTGTAGAAATCACATGCCATGCATTCTTTCCATGCTATCTATGGTGCATTAGAGATTTCATATTGTTGTGATATACTTTTTGTAGATTATGCATGCTGTTGTGATAGATGCTTGATATAATCTTTGCTACTTTGTTGGAGGATTCTTGTATTGTACGTTGTTTAGATGAACACCAAATTTTTATTGTTGAGGTGTTATGGGCCCTCTTGAATTGGAAATTGGTGGATCGTGATCCTGTTTTATCTTGTACATGACTGGAGGGGATGCCAAGATTTGATTCGCGGGTAGTTTGGGCCCCCACGGATCGTAATTTGGCACCTTTTTTCCTTGTTTTTAGTGTTTCTGGGGAACTATGCAGTTTCTGAGTTACTACTCAGAAAAAACCCATAATACACAGTGTGTAATTTTTGGTTACATGCCCTGTAGTTTTCAGGTCGTGTCTTTGACCGTGTGAGCAGAAACACAGTGTTCTGGAAATAACTTCCAGAACACGCTGTGTACGGTATGTACATGATGTGTAGTGTAGATCCTTGTACCCGACCGTGTCACTAACAACACGGGTCGGGGAAGCTCGAGTAGAACACATCATGTTATAAAGGAAAACGCCGTGTAGTTCTGTCCAGGTACCCGGCCGTGTCATGAACATCACGGGTCAGTGTGAACTTATATAAGACATGTCGTGTAGTCTTGCCCAGGTACCCGACTATGTCACGAACAACACGGGGCGATGTCACCTTCTCCTATATGCATTGTGTTTATTCAAAACACACTGTGTAAGGGTCATCCGTGTAGACGACCGTGTAACTAACAACACGGGCTGCTGAGGTAGTGTCTAGTACATGTTGTGTCCCTAGAGAACACGCCGTGTAGTCTATGTTTAGTTTGAACCATGTGTTTTAGCCATATAAGGAGACTCGGGCTGGGGTTTAGAGTTCAAGTACACGCCGTGTGTGGAAAAAAACACACCGTGTAGTTTGGGGTGTTACACGACCTGTCAGGCATGGTTACA
This sequence comes from Viscum album, assembly GCA_963277665.1. NCBI lineage: Eukaryota > Viridiplantae > Streptophyta > Magnoliopsida > Santalales > Viscaceae > Viscum > Viscum album. The sequence goes on along the minus strand of OY728130.1, from coordinate 1,146,507,802 downwards.
CGCCCATGTTAATGGATTAAATAGACATGCCGTGTAGTTTTTATACACGCCGTGTAGTTGTGTTTTGTAGAACTTGATAGTTTCTTCCTCTGTTCTTGTTTTGTACTCCTGTGTTTTCTGTATTTGTTAATCCTGATCTAAGGTGTGCTTTTGATCTTTCAGAGATATGCCTCCAAGACGTCCTCTGGTTGTACGTCAGTTGCCAAACAGTGATCAAACACCGGATATGGCCGATCAGGGACCTCCTGCAGATCCTCCTGTTGTGCCAGTCTTGGCACCAGCAATTATACCCGTTGTAGGTGCTGAGGTGCAGTTCAGGGAGGACTTCCTGAGGATGATGCAGACCTTCCAGGGAGTGTCAACTCTTGCCCCGTCGATGGATGAGTTGACGCGGGTTTTACAGCAGTAGCATCCTCCTAATTTTTTAGGGGATGGAGGACCCCAGGATACAAAGTCATGGATAGAGGCCACACTAACAATCTTTGAGCACCTAGATATCCCTCTGGAGAAAAGGGTAAATCTAGCTACTTATATACTCCAGGACACCGCCAAGAGGTTGTGGTAGGTGATCTCACGGTCAGGGCATCAGCAGGATATGTCTTGGTAGGAGTTTCGATGCACCGTCTATGACTACTTCTGTCCGGAGACCCTGAGGGCTGATCGATCCCAAGAGTTTATGAGTCTAAATTAGGGTAATCTTTCTGTTATGGATTACTCATCTTATTTCACTGAGCTGCAGCGTTTCACACCGATCCCAGTGGATGATGAGTTGTTTCTTGCTATGAAGTTTGAGGACAGTCTCAGGCAGAAGATCCATTCACAGGTGAATATCTTCCAGTTAACTTCTATATCCTCCATCGTCAACCAAGAACTGATCACATAGCACAATCTGAGGGAATCGGGAGCAGTGAGCCATGGTAGTTCATCATCCAGAGCTGGTGTTCCTCCTATAGATAGTAGGAAGCGTCGCAGAGAGTCTTCTCAAGGAGATCGAGGTTCGCGGGATGCGTCTTCTGGAAGCCAGGTTGTATGTTAATAGTGCGGTATGAGTGGGAATACTAGGCCTCAGTGCCAGAGAGATCTGATAGAGTGTCGGTCTTGTGGCAATACGGGACATCTTTAGCATTTCCGTCACATCTTCTCACCTTCAGCTGGTGGTAGGGGTTCCTCTATGACCCTGCGTTCTGGGGATACTTCACCAGTTTCCCACTAGTCCAGGAACTGGAGTTCTTCCAGCCATTTAGGCTGAGGTGGAGGTCACGACCATGGTGGTCAGTCACCAGGTCATTAGCGACAGTAGAGTGGATCATCTCAGAGCGGTCAGCCGGGGGCGTAGGGCCACGGTGCAGGCCAATCTTTCTCCATGGAGCATACCTATCAGGAGCAGGATCTTGGCACTTCAACAGTTTGAGGTACAATCTTAGTAGCCTCAGTTTTATCTTCATCCCTTTTCGATACTGGTGCTTCCCATTGCTTTATCTCTGTTGTTGTCGTGGAGAGACTTGGGCTCTGTATCTGTTCGTCTGTCGACTTTTTGACTCTAGAAACACATTTGGGGACAAGGAAATATAGCGTACGTTAGTTTAGAGAGTGCCCTCTTGAAATTGGGGGGTGTCATTTCTGATGGGACCTCTATGTCCTAGAGATGACGGGCTATGACGTCATTCTCGGGATGGGCTGGTAAGTTCCTTTCTAGGCAGTCGTTGATTGATATCTCCACAAGGTGAGTTTTTTATCACCTGAGGATGGATCTTTCCTTCATAGAGGCGAGTGGGATGTCCAGGTAGGTAGAGCTGGACCAGAGAATCATGGGCTAGGGGAAGTTACAGCTCAGATTTCCAGTCTTTATCTAGATGACCAGGGTACTTCACAGTTATACTTTCCTCCAGTGGTGGATCATTTCAAGGATGTCTTTCCAGAGGAATTTTCTGGTTTACTTCTAGAGTGTGAGGTATACTTCTTGATTGATCTCATTCGAGGAGCATCACCGGTGTCCATTCCTCCTTATAGGATGGCTAAACCTGAGTTGCAGGAGCTCAAGAAGCAGTTGGAGGAGTTGCAGGCAAAGGGTTTCATCCGACCCAGTACCTCTCCTTGGGGTTTGCTTGTCCTGTTTGCAAAGAAGGCTGACGGTACCATTCAGCTTTGTGTGGATTATCAGAAGCTGAACCAGTTGATGGTTAAGAACTGATATCCCTTACCATGGATCTATGACCTCTTTGATCAGCTTTGAGGAGCACGGGTGTTCTCGAAGATCGACTTGAGGTCCGGTTATCATTAGTTGCATGTTAGACCATCAGATATACCTCTAACAGCCATCAGAAGTAGGTATGGTCTTTCTGAGTATATAGTCATTCTGTTTGGTCTTACAAACACGCATGTAGTCTTCATGGCACTGATGAACCGAGTGTTCCATCCGTACTTGGACTCCTTTTTCGTGGTCTTTGTGGATGATATCTTGGTGTACTCTCACACTCAACACGACCATGCCACACATCTTGAGATCGTTCTGAATACATTGAGAGAGCATCAGAAGTATTATAAACTCTCGAAGTGTCACTTTTGGATGGATCAGATTCACTTCTTGGGTCACGTCATCTCAGAGGATGGAGTATTTGTGGACCCAGAGAAAGTGAGAGATGTAGTTTCCTGGGAGTAGTCGAAGAACGTCTTTGAGGTGCAGAGTTTCCTAGGGCTGGTCGGATACTACAGACGCTTCATACATGACTTTTCCCACCTAGAAACACCATTGACAGGTCTTACCAAGAAGGGAGCTAAGTTTTTATGGTCAAATTCTTATGAGTCATCCTTTTAGGAGCTGAAGGGGAGGTTTACGTTAGCACTGATACTAGTCTTGCTAGAGCCGGGCAAGGGCGACACTGTTTACTGTGATGCTTCGGGTATAGGGCTATGAGCTGTTCTTATACAGGGAGATGTGGTCGTTGCTTACGGGTCTCAGCAGGTGAGGCCACACGAGAGAAACTACCTGACGCACGATCTAGAGTTAGTAGCAGTTGTTCATGCCTTACGTTGTTGGAGACACTATCTTCTAGGAGAGCACTTTGTGGTTCTTACTGACCACAAGAGTCTCAAGTATATATTCACTTAGCACGATCTGAATCTGAGACATCGTAGGTGGGTCGACTATCTTCAGTATTTTGACTTTGAGCTCACCTATACGCCGGGAAAGGGCAACGATGTGGCTGATGATTTAGCAGGAGAACTCAGATTCAGGTAGTTCAGGAGGCCAGCAGTGAGTGATAGCTTATGGCTCTGTTCTCTGAGATGCATCTAGAGGTGCATGATAGGTATGGACAGACTGTCCTATCATCTTTAGTTGTTACCTCTACACTTCCTGATCATGTACGAATGAGGCAGCTATCAGACTCAGCGGCCTTGGTCCTGCGGGAGAGTGTGTCAGGAGGGGACCCTCTTCTTGGATAGACAGTGTGCAAGTATGAGATCTTGTGCTTCCAGGGACAAGTATGGGTGCCAGCAGACATACGCGAGGAGCTGATGAGGGATTTTCATTCCTCAGTTTGGGCAGTTCATCCTGGCATCACCAAGATGTATCATGATCTACATCGCCAGTACTGGTCGCCAGGTATGAAGAGAGATGTTGCTGGTTTTTTCATGAGATGTTCTACTTGTTAGCAGGTGAAAGAAGAGCATCATCGACCAGCATGGACTTTATAGCAGTTACCCATTCCAGAGTGGAAGTTGAACGATGTCGCGATGGACTTCGTGACCGGGTTACCGACGTCGCCTCGGGGAAGTGATGTTGTTTGGGTCTTCGTTGACTGGATTACAAAGGTAGCACACTTCTTTATGATCAAGGATACCTTCAGTGTTGATGATCTGGGACGACTGTACATCCAAGAGATTGTACATCGACATGGAGCTCCACACTCCATTGTTTCGGATAGGGATGCACGCTTTACCTCTCGGTTCTGGTAGGGACATCAGAATGCTTTGGGTACACAGGTACTTTTGAGTACAGCATACCATCACCAAACTGATGGCCAGTCCAAGCGTACGATCCAGGTGCTTGAGGATATGCTCCAATATTGCATTATAGACTTCGGCAGTTCTTGGGAGAAACATATACCTCTTGTGGAGTTCTCCTACAACAATAGTTTTAAGGCGACCATTCAGATGGAACCATACAAGGCCTTGTATGATAGGCCATTCTGATCACCCTTATGCTGGATGGAGGCAGGAGAGGTAAATTTTCTAGGACCTCATCTTGTTCAAGAGACCTCAGAGCAGATAGAGTTGATTCAGAAGAGGATGGCTACAGCACAGTCTCGACAGAAGTCTTATGCTGATCAGCGGAGATGACCTCTGGAGTTCGAGGTCGGAGATCAGGTTTTCCTGCATCTCACACCGAGGTTGGGACACAACAAGATTCGGAGATAGGGTAAGCTTTCACCATGGTACATCGGCCCATTTGAGGTATTAGAGAGAGTTGGGCCGGTTTCCTATCAGTTGCAACTACCTTAGAGGTATCGGGTTATGCATGATGTCTTCCACATCTCTCATCTCTGACGTTACTTTTTAGACCTATCTCATGTCTTTCAGCCCGAGGATTTTGAGCTCGAATCGGATGCATTGTTTGAAGAGCATCCTATCTAGATTGTCGATTGCAATACAAAGTTTCTCCGAGGCCGGTATGTTCTTCCGGTACGAGTGCTATGGCAGCACGGGCAAGTATAGGACGAGACTTGGGAGAGGGAGGCCGAGGTTCGATCGTAGTGGATGAAGTTGTTCGAGGTTTCTTCTTCTACATCCATCTAGGGAAATTCGTGGACAAATTTCTTGAAGGGGGGAAGTTTTTAAGAACTCGGATCTTCGTTTCAAGTATGTCTTTCCTTTTCTGAAGTTTTTGATTTTTTTTGGAGTTTCTATAAATTTTTGATGTACACGCCGTGTACTTTATGAGTACACGCCCTGTACTCTTTTCCCTCTTGAAGTCGTGTGATGGCCATTTCTGGGCCACACACACGGTGTGTAGGGGTGACGTGGGGGCCGATTTTGGAAGAGTACGGAAAAAACCACTACACACCGTGTACTTTTCTTTTTTTTCACTAAATAGACTGGGGTTACGTCTAATCGCCATAATCGTCTTCTTCTAGGTCTGGTTCGACCGAGAGACGTCGTACGACCGTGAAACTTCTCTAGATTCCCGAGCCTCCATCCGTTCTCTGATTCAAGCTCTGTCAATTGCGTTGGAAGCGCAGCGGTGAGTTCTTTCTTCTGATTGAGCCTTGTTTTTCAATTATTCCTCCCTCTCAAGTTATCTAAGGTTGAATGTTTTGTGAGTTTTCTCAAATCTATGATGTTCTAGGGAAAATAATCCATCGTGGTTCATGTATATCAATATCCTAGGATTGAGGTAGGTGTTTTGTGCCTTACCGTTCCAAGTATCTGATTTTATGTGTGAATTTCCACTGATACCCGTGAACGGGGTATTGCGTGTTACCACTTTTGGCCTTCTTTGTTTTCCTACCTTGCTTGTATGCTTGTGTAGAGGTAATTTGACCATTTTATAGGATAATTTGTTGTGATTGGATGTTTTTTCCCTTTCTTTGTTCTGTTTACGACCTTTGGGTCTCGTTTGCCTTTGGCTGCTACACCTATTTTCATGCCTTGCGGTTATAGGTTGAAGTGAAACTTGTGACATGCTTGTTGCCTTGTAGACTGTTTAGCTAAGTAGCTCTATAGGTGTACTTTGGTTAGCCAAGTAGCACTATAGGTGTACTTTGGCCTTATAGCATTATTATGCACTGACTAGCATGGGGCTGAGAGAACCTGGTGCTATAGACAATAAGGGATAGATCGAGTGAGCTTCCCAGAGAGTCTTAGATATTACATACTACATAGGGGGTGGACCGAGTGAGCTCCAAAAGAGTCTTGGATTTTTTATACTACAGGATGGTAGATCGAGTGAGCTTCCTCAGAGAGTTTTACCTTGTTTTAATCTCTTTAAGAACCTTCCCAGGCTATAGGTGGAATTGACCGAGTTAGCTTCCTTAGAGAGTCTATGGTATACCTGAGGCTATAGGAGGAATTGACCGAGATAGATTCCTCAGAGAGTCTCTAGACCTTGGGGCTAAGAGGGTTAGACCGCATGATCTTCCTCAAGAGAGTCCCTGACTACCCTAGACTATAAGGGGAATTGACCGAGTGAGCTTCCCCAGAGAGTCTCATAAATTCGTTTGACCATGCCAGAGGGGTTAGGCTGAGTGCACTACCCTGAGGGTTGTGGTACTTCTTGGATAGGACTAGAGGGGATGGCTGAGAGTACTTCACAGAGGGTTTCCGGCTAATTAGATGTTTGTTTCACTGCTGTCTATTTGTTGTGGATTGATTGCTTCTATGTATCATCCTATTTTACTGCTTACTTTTTACTGCCTATTGCTTGTTGTTGCTGTTTACTGCTTATTGTACTTTTACGTGCCATATACTCACAGACTGTTAGGCACAGATCTTCGGGTGAATGCCTACTAAGATTTTATCTCACACCCTGTTGGGGCCATACTTTTGGGCCCAAGCAGACTACGTTGTTGCAAGTATATACAAGGTCAAACGCCCTTCGACTTCTGAATCTTGATTGTTTGGAGCAGGAGAGCATGGGACCAAGCTTTGGCTTGTGATGCTAAGGAGATTTTTACTTTTCTTTTGTACTTGTCTTGGTACTGTAGTGTTTTCCAGCATTGTGAATTGTTTGGATGCTTTCCTAGTTATGTATCATGCATCATTTCATACAGACATATGTGCTCTAGTTGTTGATTTAGTCTTCTGCTGTTATATTGTTGGTTATTACTGCTTCCTCTATTTCATGTTTATTTTTATTCTGCTGTGTACTCTTCCAATGAGGGAATAGTTTCCCCACTATCACACCCAAGGCCCTTGCTGCTAGTCGGAAGCCTCTGGAATTTGGGGAAATGCACTTGAGGCCATGTGACCAACCGGGTACGGGGCACCTCTGGGTGGCTACCGGAACCGGGACATTACACCAACCTCTAGGGGGAACTCCTTGCACTAACGCACACTAGTCGTTCTCATCCCCAATGGAATGTCTAGCATCATGATATCAGAAAAAGAAGAAACACAAAGCCCAAGGCTCTCCACAATGGGAATAGATATAAAGATATGTATAGAATCCGTATCAAAAAGTACTAAAGATACAACAGAAGTAACTATAATAGTACTTCTGATAGTGGAAGGTCTGGGATACTGCTCCTGTTGGGTCTGTTGCACTGCATATATCGGCCTAGTGCCGCAGCCCTTCGACACAGCCGGACTACCCTGAACTAACCCGCCCTGCTGTCTCCGAGATCCTAGTGTCTGGCTACCATAGCCACAACCACAACCTCGGCCTGAAGGTCCGGACGTATCCCAATTTACTTACTAGTATGAAGCTTTTGGCCCTACTCCTTTACGCAGATTCTGCACCGAACCCCTCTCACTAGTCAATGGTGGAAATGCCCTACAAAAATGATGCAGATGACCCATCCTGCCAGAAGCTCAGCACTCCACTGGGTCACGTGGACACTGAGGTCTCTTGTGCCCCTCTTTACCACATTTTTATCACATTACCTAGCTACCTACATAAGAATTACTACGGATAGTACTTCCACCATGAGATAAATAAATTTGCCTCTTCCTCTTATTGGTAGAAAGAGTACCAGAAACTGGTGTCGAACAGCCCCAGTTTGAACCACTAGCTTCCAGCAGGTTCCGCTCAGTAATCAATGCCTGGTTCACAATAGCATGCACTATAGGAAACTTGAAAACATTCACCAATGCTCAGATGTCGCATCAGATTCCATCCTCAAAGCGTTTATCCCTCATCGTCTCATCACCCACCAGAACAGGTGAAAACGATGTAGTTCAGTGAAGCAGGAAGAATAGTCCATCACTGACATGGAACCCTGCTACAGATTCATGAACTCTCATCCTCGATCTACCCTCAACGTCTCTGTAAAGAAAAATTCATATAATACTTCCTAAACATATTCCCACGCCATGTCTTGGTGATGTACAGTCTGAGTGGTAACATCCCACCATCTCTTGGTGGAATCACATAGCTTGTATGTAGCGAGCTTGACCCTCCTCCTTGGAGGCGTCTCAAGATACTCAAAGATTGTCTACATAGAACCCAGCCAAGACTCCACAGCATGTGGTCCTTCATCCACTGAAAACATAGTTGGATGCTACTGCTGGAATATACATGTCAGCTCTGCCATAGATGTGGTGGCTGGCAGTGCTCCCTGGAAGGTCTGCATGAACCGTATGAAGCCTTCATGGAACTGCACATCAGCGCCTGTGTTCAATATAATGGTTGGCGCCGCATCTGGAACTTCTGATGGATCCATTAGTAGCCCATGGCCTACCATCTCTGGAGTATAATTTTTGCTTCTCTATTGGTTAAAAATTCGTGGTTGTCTCAATGGAATGAATCTACAAGGTCAAACACACGCCTTAGATTTAAGATTATCAAGGACCAAGAACTGAAAAAGTAAGAAGGGAGCAGGAAAAAGAAAACACTCATGTTTTACAAAACAAGACTACACGGAATGTATAATAACTACACGATGTGTTCCTTTAAGTCTTTCACATTGGTGTGTACTTATGCCATCACTAGACATGTAACACCCCAAACACATGGATTTTGTCTACACACACGGTGTGTACTTGGATTTTCTTTCTCTACCCAAGTCCTTCTACACCGTTAAGCCACACGACTCTCTTTTGAACGAGACCACACAGCGTGTATAAGGTCTACATGTCGTGTACCCTTAAACCCTTACATGGTCGTGTTCTGTTGCTGGCTTGGGCATGTCTCAACCCTAGGTACAGGGCGTGTTACACACACACACGGCGTGTACACCACCCCATCTCCCCAACCACATGGCCTAGTCTACATGGTCTCTCACCAGTCGAGACTACACAACATGTCCCTCAGGTACACAACGTGTACTAAATGAGCTGTGCAGACCCATGTTGTTCATGACACAGCCGGATACACGACTCACCCTATACGACGTGTTCCAGATAGACAAGGCGTGTACAAAAAAGGATAACACTGAACTATGTTGTCAGTTACATGACAGGGTCCCAAGATTAAACTACACGGCGTGTTCGGCATTGACACGACGTGTTTAAGAAAAGATTTCTCCGACGTGTTGTGAGCCACACGGTTGACATAGGGTCAATACGACACGGTGTGTACAACCAGTACATGGCGAGTGCCCTAAAAAGTTTATTTATCCCTTCTTTCTGCCTACACGGCCTATGAGATGGTTAAAAACTACACGGAATGTACTTTCGATACACGACGTGTACTTAATTTTTTTCCATTTCTTCCAGAACAGAAGAGTACAGGGTGTGTCTTAATAGAACCACACACCGTGTTGTCTGGGTTTCCAGACAGTACACCTCAAAAACTACTATGGAGCCCCTTTTTCTTAAATTTCAAGCGTCGGTATGCCAAATTCTGATCCGTGGGGGCCCATACTCCCCACAAATTAAAGTTTAACACCCGAACTTTCACGTTATAGTACAAAACACAACAAAAGGGCAGGATCATGATCCGCTAAATTGCGGTCCAAGAGAGCCCATACTTCTCAGGAACCAAATTTTAGTGTCCATAAACCCAACCATAACATGTACCAATACCCTATCAATAGTAGGTGTATCTAACAAGGTACATATCACAACAGCATGCATTTTCTAATGCTCCTATATGGCATGGAAACTATACATGATGTGTGATTCTAACATGTGCCTAAATGATGCATGAGATGACATACCCTCATCTCATCAGGTTGCGACTAAATAGAACCCAGTATAAAAATATAAGCATCACACCATAAGTGCGTCACCCAACAGTGAAGTTAAATAAACTGTAAAAGTGAAAAATTAGTAAAATTGAAAAATGAGGTAAATTTGATTTTCCCTGTACACGGGTTAGCTATTCCCGAGAATAGATTATTAACAAGTACCTATTTCATCCTATCCCTGGCTATAGGCTCCAACTAGTAAGTCAAGAAGAAAAGAAACCCTTTGATACCACTTTTTAAAATCCCTGACCTGGGTGGCACTCAACGGGTACCCCGAACCCGGTTGGTCACATGACCTCAAGAGAATTTCCCCAAACACCAAAGGCTTCCGACTAGCAGCGAGGACCTAGGTCTGATAGTGGGGAAATTATGCCCTCATTTGTCAAAGTGTAGCACAGCGGAAAAAAATATAAAAAAACTAAAAACAGAACCAGTAAACAATACAAATATGAATGGAAAATGGTACAGAAACAAAGGATAACCAATAGTCATATATATTTGATGATGAAACATGTCCTATTTCTAAGAAACCAATCAAAACAGGATACACTGCATTCAAATACAATACATTAGAAAGTACCAAGTATGAAAAAAAAAACTAAAATAGTGCACCAGGAACTCAGCAGCATCACATGCCAAAGCTCTATCCCATGATCTCCTACTCCTCTATAACAATAATGTACCTATATAGGGTCCCTTTCCATTATCAAATCCTACAGCAATATAATCGGTTTGGGCCCAAGACATGACCCAAACAGGGTGTGAGAAATAAATTCTAGTAGGCAACCGCCAAATGCATGTGGCCAACGGTCATTGAAAAATGTGAAACAACAGTGTGCAGTAATGTGAAGAATTAAACAAGGAAGTACTCAAAAGTAACTATCCTATCAATTACATTACCATTTTAATAATCATTTAACAATTCCAAGCTTGTGCATTAGCTTGGAAGGTATAAAATAAGAAATCACCAAAGTGAATACTCAAAGTAACCATTGTCCTAAAACATACAAGTCCTTACCCTCGGTAAAGCTGAAACAAAACCCTCAAGAGACTTCCCTCATTCATAATGAATAGTTCCCATAGGAATACGAGATGTTTCCCCCAGGCACGGAAGGTACTGCCCACAGGCATACGAAACGTTACCCTCAGGCTAACAAACACTGCCCTCATGCTAAACAGATTACTACTCTCAGGAATTTCATAGGAAGCAAGTAACCGGGACAATACCAACATAAAAACAAGCAATTATATATGTTTCTTCTCAAGAAAACTCAAAACATTCTTATAACCACAGCATACCCACGGGTATCCTAGACAAACGGCTAAATTAGGGAAACACACCCACTCGGTGGCCCTGGATCCAAGAAATGATCCCAAATAGCCGTTTATATTTATTATTAGTTTATCTTTGCAATTCTAGATATCTTATCAGCTAAGGCCTCAGCCACACAACACCCAGAACATGGGCTCGTGCCACAACGGTACACAAAAATCACCCGACAGTTGAAAATAAAAACCAGACCACCTACCTTGATCTCCTCTAATCAATATATACGAACGATGCCTCCTAAAAAGTCCAAGAACAACATAAATCTGGGAAGAATGATAACCCATTAAAACCCAAATAACTTTCCCTCAGGAAATAATTGGAAGGAGACACACAAGAAAAGGAGAGGGATTACCCGCATGGTCCAAACGTGATCGTCGGAAAAGGAATCGAAGTCCTAGGGTTCGGTCAGGATATCTTCCAAGGTTCAAAATTCTCTCATGTGGCCTCTCGGCATTATAATATTCCTCTGTTGAAAGAGAAGGATACTTCTGTTTTATAACAAAAAAACACAACTACACAGCGTGTACTCTCAAGTATACGGCGTATACTTTTCATTTTTTTAATTATTCCTCTAGAAGCTACTTTTCATAGCCACACTGTTCATCTTTCAATATGATTACATGGCATGTATTTCTAAGGACGCAGCATGTACTATCGTTCTGCTAGTGGCTACTCCCACCGCCTTACTGTTCACCTACCGACTGATTACACGACATTTATATACTAAGTATACAATGTTTAGTCAGTTTTTACACCCTTCATTGCCAATAGACCTACATGCCATGTATACTCATCCCACACTGCCAATGTACACGGTGTGTGGAAAATTACACGGCATGTACTCACCAAATTTCGTATTTTTCTCCATTTTCCTTATTTTCTCAAAAATACTAAGGAAAAAGAAAAAGAAGAAACTCATACCTAAAAAATAAGAACCGGTTTCTAACAGTTATATTATCTTTTTAATTGGTTTTAAAGTGTAATTAGAATATATTTTTACCATTTAATCCAATTTTTGTCATTGGACGTAATTTTACTTTGAAATTTGACATAAACAAGTGTCAATCTTTTGATAGTTAATATTTCTTAAAAACACACTTTTTGTTTTGACGATGGGAATTAATTTTAAATTAATTGATCCAACTTATAAGTTTTGAATTTGGTAAAATAATCATCATTTTTTAATTCAGAATATCAAATATATATTAGGCTGAATTTTTTGTATTTTTCTGAAAAACTTCAATTTTTTATGAAAAGTGAAACCACTAAGTAGTAGTTAAAAATCTGACTATTTTTAAATGTAATTTTACCACTCCTCTGAATTGTATTTAAAAAAATACAATAGACATGGTTGTTATTATTAAGTTAAATCTGTTTCAATAAGATGAATATAGTTTTTTTGAATAGTAACTTTTGACTTTTATTTATCGCTGTTAAAGGTAAATAGGGTAATTCAAGGTAAAAAAGAATATTATATTAATACCAAATTACCTTAACATTTTTCCTAACTTTATTTTATGAGTCATGGCCGACCATGGGAATCCTTGGTTCAATTTGGGGACCCCATGGAGCCACTTAAGAGTGATAATGACCCTTTATTTTAATTAACTTAAAGTAAAGACAAAAATAACACAAACAAATATCTTTTAGTAAATTAATTTTTACATAAGGTTATATAAGTTATATTTTAGACTATAAATATTCTTGGAAAATATAAAATTATTTCCTACATTATGGTATTTTTTATAACTTTTAGACATCAAATAAATAATATTATTTTGGACCCATTAATAATGCAGTGTTTACCTCATTAATAAATGATTTAAATAAATAAGATTTTAAATATTAAAACAATATCTAAAACTTGTCCAATTATTATTTGATGATTTTATTTATACCATGAGTCATCCTATATTTTACTTTAATAAGTTTTGGACCTTTAGAAACCAAAAATCATTAAATAATAGAATAATATTTTCACACTTTTCTAAAGAGCTCATCCCCCCCTTATAAAAATCCCCCACTTCTATCAAATTCCTCACACCTCTCAAGAACCTTGGCTCATCCAACCTCTACCCAATTAATCTCCCTACATTCCTCTCCTCCTTTTAGAATCCTTAAATTATGTATATGTCACTTCAAGAAGTCCTTTTGGTTCAAACCAAAGGGAGTTACCCGAATTAAAGGTAACAGTTTCTCTTAAATTCTTTTCTTTTATTTTAATTATATAACCCATAAAATCTTTTTATTCCTTTATTTATAACAAAAAACGTATCCTTAATATACTAGGATGTTTTTATTAGAATTATTATAACTACACTAACACACAAATACATCTAATGGGTAAGTAACATACTGTTTCTGTGGATGGAAAACTAACACCTCACGAAATGATGATTGTTCCATTATCTCCTACCGCCTCTCATAGTGGCCATTATGATGGAACTGTATTTATATATGATATATATTATGTTTATATTTTCTTTATGCTTCTATATTTTTCATTTATAGCATAACTTTATGGTTTCTATTATATAATCGTGATAATTGTATTTGAGGATGTGCGGATTACCGCCCCCTCAAAGTGATATGACTCGTTAATGCCATATATGGGATATATGAAGGATAGATTTAATGATATTATATATGATATTTTAATGTAATTATAATATACCTTTGTATCATTATGTCTTCATTCGATTTAAATATGAAATATAAATGGAAATAGAGTTCATGCGTATGTACGACTTACCGTCTCCATGAACGGTGCATTTCATTTTATACCTCTAAATGTTATGTACTATTATAATTACATGTATATGCTGGATATATATGATATATATGATATCTAAATCATGAATATAATTCTTGATATAATGGAATTTTTACCACATAGAAAACTTGTAAATATAAGAAGTTTATTTTTGACTTAAGTACCAAATATTGACAAAACGACCATTATTAACTTAAATGATTATATAATGTTTATAAAATGGTAATAAGAGATATTAAAGGAATAATAAACTTGAAAAAGTTTCTTAAGATACTATAAATTAACTTTAGTTTATTATTCAGGAGATTAAAGAATGAACGGGTCAAGTCGGACACGAGGTAAGGGACTTCATCTCAATCTCCTTTCATTGAGGCATAAATTTTTTTATACATGACTTTATTTTATATGATATATAAACACCTTTGACTTCTCATTTCATTCAAAGGGAATCTTTTAATATGAGGTGTTTTACTAAATGACAAAAATAATGTTTTTTAACATACGCGGTGACAACTACCTTTCTGCCGCCGTGAGTATTATTTGATCTTTGGAATCCTTAATAAGTCGTAATGTTTTTAAAAGGAAAATAAATACCGTATACTCTTATATATTTTTGGTATTGAAAATTGTTTTTGGATGTATTATTTCAATATATAGTTCAATATCTAGAAAAGATATATTGTGATTGCAATTTGGGAATGTAACCATTCTTTTATTCTTATGTTATGTGTTATGATTATATTATGGTTCTTGGGAATTCTTTATATATATGGGTGATTTGATGATAAACCAACGGTGGTTGAGCCCAATATAGTTCTTCAATGCATTGGGTAACATGACGGAGGTAAACTTGAATGTTTCTCCTAATAAATATAGGGAATATACTATTATGGGTATTCTAACGTAACTCCCTATGTTGTTGTGATAGCTACAATGTAAGTATGATATGGATGCCACAAGTTACCTTATGGTTTATGATTTCTCTATGTTATTCATAAATCTTTTGATTTAATGAGGTATGTTAAAGAGATTATGTTATATATGTATTGATAAACTAATGTTTTCTTTCTTTGTTTTATAACCCTTACTGATCTTTTTATGCTCATCCCAAGTTTGGATATGTTTTTCACAGGACTTAAAGGGAATAGGGTCAAGGATGGGATCAAGGGAAAGGCATGTTTTCTAAAACATGGAATTGGACATAACTCTTTTTTCTCAAGAGTTTTTATTTTATGAAAAAAAAGGAAACTGAGTAGAAGTGTCTACTTTGTAATTTTTGAGATGTAATGTAATAGTTATAGCCTAATTCTCTAAAACTCTAAACCTAAAAATATCCTCAATGTGAATTATTTGTTTAATTCAAGGTTATGTAATGTTTTAAGGTCATGTCCTTATAATTGATATCATAGGTCAGTTTACACAACTTTAAGAGTTAGAATATTGTTAAATGAATATCTATAAATTAATTTATGTTAATATTGAAATGATAGAATTTACAGATTACCATGTTGTTTTGCCTAAGATATCTCTGTGTTCAGAATGGTTTTCCACAGAGGAAAAAGGGCAGCTATGTTGGGATGATATCAGGAGGAAGACAACCTTCCAAATCAGTAACCTGAGATGGTCAGAATCGGAACCAAACAGTTTTTTGTAGTGATGTCATAGTTGACTCAAGCTATAAATGGTGGGGGTATCCACGCACGAGATCATCCAGATCAATCACAGAGGAATATGTCAGTAGTGGATCATTTCATGAGGCAACTTCCCCCATCATTCAGAGGATCATCTGACCTCATGTTGGTTGAAGGGTGGATTAAAGCACTGAAGAATATTTTTGATGTTATGGGGTGTTTATAACATCAAAAGTTTAGTATTGTTGTTTACCATTTTGAAGGTGAAGCCGACTAGTGGTGGTCGATGGTGAAAAATATCAGGGATAATGAGGAGATTGATACTCTTGATTGGGATGAATTCAAAGGTATGTTTCTTGAGAAATATTTTCCAAAGGTGGTTCATCTTAGGATAGAAAAAAAATTCCTACAATTGAGGTAGGAGGATGACTCAATGGATTCTTATGTAGCAAAATTCACTCAACTAGCAAGGTATGCTCCAAATTTCATATGAGATCTTGATATTAAAATCAATCGTTTTTACTCAGTATTAAAGACAAAGTGTCAAAGGGATTTATCTTATCATGAGTTCAAAAGTTATGAAAAACTCTTTATATGTTTATAGAAGGAGGAAATGGAGTTTGCTGATAATTAGGTCTTATTTGATATACAAAAGAATAAGAGGTTGAGGTGGTAAGCTAAAGGGAAGAACTCTTCAAAAAAGTCTGATTGTAAGAAACATAAGTTTACAGTTTGTGAAAATTTAGGTTAAAAGAATGCTGAGGAATGTCTTTTGAATTCTGGTAAGTTCTACCAATGTGGTAAAATGGGACATAAGGCTCGTAATTTCACTGAAAAAGAGTAGGGTAAAGGTAAGACAAAATATGATTTACAGTCAGTAAACTGTTTTAAGTGCAATGAAATGGGTCATTATGAAAATGAATGTCCAATGAAGAACTCAACTAAGGGAAATTAGTCGGACTACAAGAAGAAAGGGGTGGTGAAATCATTTGAAACTACTTCAGTAGATGTTGGTCCATAAAATTAATTAATACCAAGTGCACTACTTGTTTGTTCAGATTATGCCAATGTGTTGTTTGATTCAGGTTCTTCATATTCGTTCATTTCTGAGAACTTTTCTAGTAAATTGGGAATTCCATATCAAGAAATGAATCCTAATCATATGGTGAAAACACCTGGAGGAAATGTTGAGACAAAAAGAAATTATAAGAACTTTCCTATCCTTGTGTGGAAATAATCTACCTACAAACCTTATTATTTTTCCTCTAGTAGAGTTTGATGTTATTTTGGGTATGGATTGTCTTTCTGTTTATCATGTCATGATTGACTGTAGAGCTAAAGAGGGTTCTTTTCATAAATATTTTCAGTTTGTGTACAAGAATGAACCCTTACTTTTTATAACATATCAGGAAGCTGAAAACTAGTAAAAGATGGAAATGAATGTTACCTTGCACATATTTTTGAAAAAAGGGAACTTTTAAAATTAATGATGTGCCAGTTGTAAATGATTACCTTGATGTTTTTCCTGATGAGTTTCCTAGTATAATACAAGATAAGGAAGTTTAATTTACAGTTGACTTAGTTCCTGATGCTAAGATAATTTCAAAACCCCCTTATCGAATGGCTCAAATTGAACTTTTAGAGTTAAAGAAGCAATTGTAGGATTTATTATATAGAGGTTTCATTCAACCAAGAACCTCACCATGGGGTGATCCTGTCTTGTTTGATAAAAATAAAGATGGTTCAATGAGGAATTGCATTGATTATAGATAATTGAATAACATCATTGTTAAGAACAAGTATCCTTTGCCTCATATCTATGATTTGTTTGATCAGCTCCAGAGAGCTCAGTATCTTTCTAAGATTTATTTGAGGTCGGGGTACCATCAGTTGAAAGTAAAGGATGAATACATTTTGAAGACAGTGTTTCATAATAGATATGAACATTATGAATTTGTAGTTATTTCTTTTATTTTAACCAATGAACCTACTATATTCATGGATCTTATGAATATAATTCTCCATGAGTTATTGGATAAGTTTATGGTTATGTTCATTGATGATATTTTGGTTTATTCTAAAAGTAAAGAGGAACATGGAAGTCATTTAAGGGTAATCTTGAAAACCTTAAAAGAAAAGAAACTATTTGTGAAATTCAGAAAATGTGAGTTTTGGTTATAAAAAATTTCTTTCCTTGGTCACATTGTTTCAAAAAATGGCATAATTGTTGATCCTGCAAAAACAAAAGTTATTGAAGAATGACCAATACCCACAAATATAACCAAGATCCTTAGTTTTCTTTTTTTTGAAGGTTATTACTAGAGGTTTGTTGAAAACTTTTCATGGTTATGTTGTCTAGTGACTAAGTTAACTCTAAAAGGTGTTAAGTTCATTTGGACAAAAGAATGTGATGATTTTTTTCAGGAATTGAAAAGAAGATTGGTGAATGCTCTAGTTTTTTTACTACCTTCCAGAGATGGTGAGTTTTTTATCTACAGTGATGCTTCCTTGAAAGGAATTGGTTGTGTCCTAATATATAATGATCGGGTAATTGCTTATGATTCACGTCAGTTGAAACCACAGGAGTTAAATTACCCTACAAATGATTTTGAATTAGCTGATGTTGTTTTAGATTTAAAAATTTGGAGGCATCATTTTTATGGAGTAAAATGTGAAATATATACTGACCAAATATTTTTAAAGTATATATTCACTCAGAAAGAATTGAACATGAGATAGAGGATATGGATGAAATTAATCAAGGATTGTGATTATACAATTAATTACCATCCGGTAAAAGCATATAAAGTGGCTGATTCTTTGAGTGAAAAAAGTAATGATTTATTTACCATGTTACATTTGGAATGAGATCCTTTGGTTTTTGATTTGATGAAATTTGGCATAAAAGTTGTTGGTGTAAGAAATTCCTCTATTTTGTTTCAGGTGTCAGTGAAATCATCTCTCTCAAATAGAATTAAGAAAGGGCACAAGGAAGATAGTGAGTTGCATAAAAAGGTAGAGTTTATTCAGAATGGTAAGTTTCCTGATTTTAACATTAATAATGATTGTGTTTTGAGGTTTGGGAAGATATTATATGTGCCTTCTAATTCACAGTTGAAGAATGATTTGTTATGTGAATCTCATAGTTCTCTATTTTTAGTTCTTCCAAACAGTATTAAGATGTACAGAGATATTTGGGAGTATTACTGGTGGGATGGAATAAAAAGAGATATTGCTGACTTTACTATGAAGTGTTTGACTTGTCAATAGGTTAAAGCAGAGCGGAAGTAACCGAAAGAGATGCTTAAATCTTTATAGGTGTCATAGTGGAAATGGGAAACTATATCCATGGAACTAGTTGTGGGATTATTTAAGATATCTCTAGGTAATAATTCAATCTGGGTTATTGTTGATCAGTTGACAAAATATGATCATTTCCTTCCTATTAGAGAGACTTTGTCTCTAGATAAACTTTCTCAGTGGTATGTTAAAGAGATAGCCAGGTTGCATGGTGTTCCCATATCCATTGTATATGATCATGATACCAGGTTTCCTTCTATCTTTTGGAAAGGCCTTTAGAAGTCGTTGGGTACTGAATTAAAATTTATTACAGCTTTTCATCTGCAATCAGATGGGCAGTCAGAATGAACAATTCAAACTTTGGAGGATATTCTATGTGGTTTTTCAATGGATTACCAGGGAATTGGGGACAAACATCTTCTTTGGTTTAATTTTCTTATAATAATAGTTTTCATTCCAATATACATATGGCTTTGTTTGAAGAATTATATGGAAAGCGGTGTTGAACTCCAGTTTTTTGGGATGATGTAGGGGAAAGGAAGATGATGGGACCAGAATTGGTAGAATAGGTGGCATAGAAAGTTTAGTTGATTCAGAAGAACATAAGAATAGTTCAGATTAGGTAGAAACATTATGAGGATAACAGGAGGAAGGATCTTTCTTTCGAGGTAGGTGACAATTGTTTTCTCAAATTTTCTCCATGGAAAAGTGTGATGCGTTTTGGAAAGAAGGGAAAGTTGAGTCTGAGGTTCAATGGACCCTATGAAATCCTGGAAAAATTTGGATCAATTGCTTATAGAGTGGATTTATATCCATTTTTATCCTAGGTACACAATGTTTCTCATGTTTCAATATTGAGAAAGTATATGCCGGATTTATCTCATGTTTTGAGCCCAAAAGTAGTTTATTTGGAAGAGAACCTCTCTAATGAGGAATAACCAGTCCAGATTCTTGACCAAAGAGAGAAAGTGTTGTCGAATAAGGTAATTCATCAGGTAAAGTTTTTGTGGAAAAGCCATATGGTTGAAGAGGAAACATGGGAATCTGAAAATGCTATGAGGGATAAGTACCCCCATTTATTTGAAAAGTGAATAAAATTGTGAGGATGCAATTCCCAAAAGAGGGAAAATGTAACATCCCAAATAAATAAACAAATATAAATTTTTCATTTTAATTTATATTTTGTGAAATAAATATTAATTTTACTTTAAAGGGGTTTCTATGTTTGATGGTGTACCCGATACACAACAACTGGTTTCTTTGAAATATTATGATGCACACTAACAATATAATAGTATTATTTTAAATGGTATTTAATGCCTAGACATTGTATTGGAGGGAATTAATAGAACTAACTAAAATATGATTATATATGTTTGTTAAATGATTTTACATTTATATAATAAAAGTTATAGGCTTAAAATGTGAATGAATCTAATTTTAAGCATAATTTACTTTAAAAGGTCAATTTACCACCTTTTAATGGAGAACCCTCTTTAAAAATGGTTTTTGTCACTTTTATATATTCTATTTTAGAAAATAAAATCCTTTTTTATGATCAGGACATCAAAATTTACTTTGGGTAAATTTTTGGTATTTTTCTGATAAAGTTCATTTTTTTAATGAATAGTGAAAAATGTTGTATTTTAATTCAAAACTACCTTTTAATCTAATTTATTTATATGGATATATTATCTTTTTATTTTTTTTAAATTGTAATTAGAATATATTATTACCATTTAATACAATTTTGGTCCTTGTAAGTAATTTGACTTTGAAATTTGATATAAACAAGTGTCAATCTTTTGATAGTTAATATTTCTAAAAAACATACTTTTTGTTTTCACAACGGGAATTAATTTTAAATTAATTAATCCAAATTATATGTTTTAAGTTTGGTAAAATAATTATCATTTTTGAACTCATAATATCATATATATCTTAGGCTGAATTTTTTGAATCTTTCTGAAAAACATCAATGTTTGATGAATAGTGAAACCACTAAATAGTAGTTAAAAATATGACTTTCTCTTTTAAATGAAATTTTACCACTTATATGAAGTGAATTTAGAAAATACGACATACATGGTTTTTATTAGTAAATAAAATTTTGTTCAATTAGATGAAAATAATTTTTGGTCAATAGTGACTTTTGACTTTTATTTAACGCGGTTAAAGGTAAATATTGTAATTCTAGTTAAAAAGAATATTATAATAATAAAAAATTACCTTAAAACTTCTCTTAACCTTATTATATGAATCTTGGTAGACCATGGAAATCCTTGGGTCGATTTTGGGACACCATGGATCCACTTAAGAGTGATAATGACCCTTTATTTTAGTTAACTTTAAGTAAAGGTAAAAATGACACAAACAAATATCTTTTAGTAAATTAATTTTTACATAAGGTTATATAAGTTATATTTTTTAATATAAAACTTATTTGGAAAGATAAAAATATTTCCTACATTATCATGTTTTTTATAATTTTTATATATCAAATAAATAAAATTATGTATGACACAATAATGATGCTGCATTTACCTCGTTAATAAATGATTTAAATAAATAAACTTATAAATATGAAAAAAATATCCAAAACCTATCTAATTATTATTGGATGATTTTATTTAGACCATGAGTCATCTTATATTCTACTTTAATAAGTTTTAGACCTCTAGAAACCGAAAATCATTATATAATAAAGTAATATTTTCACACTTTTTTAAAGAGACACTCCTCCCCCTTATAAAAAGCCTTCACTTATAACCAATTCCTCACACATATCAAGCCCCTTGGATCATCCAAAATCTACCAAATTTATCTCCCTATATCCCTATCCTCCTCCTAGAATGATTAATTTAGTCATAAGGCACTTCAAGAGGTCCTTTTGGTTCAAACCAAAGGGAGTTACCTGAATTAAAGGTAACAGTTTCTCTTAAATTATTTTCTTTTATTTTACTTCTCCACACCCTAAACTCTTTTTATTCAATTATTTTAAAACAAAAATAGTATCCAAAATATACTAGGATGTTGTTATGATAATTATTATAACTAATCTTACACACACATTCATATAATGGTTAAAGAACATATTGTTTCTGTGGATGGAAAACAAACGCCTCACGAAACGATGATTGTTCAATTATCTCCTACCGCCTCTCATGGTGGCCATTAATATGGAAATGTATTTATATATGATATATATTATGTTTATGGTTTATTTATACTTATTTATTTTCCATTTATATCATTCCTTTATGGTTTACATTATGGGTAAACGTGATAATTTCATTTGAGGAAACGTGGACTACAACCCCCTCAAAGTGATATGACTCGTTAATTCCATTTGTGGGACATATAAAGGATGGAGTTAATAATATTAAACAGGATATTATACTGGAATTATAATATAACTATGTATCATTATGTTTTAATTCCATTTAAATATGAAATAGAAATGGATGTAGCATCCATACGTACACACGACTTACCGTCTCCATGAACGGTGCATTTAATTTCTTACCTCAAAATGTTATGTACTATTATAAATACATGTATATTCTGGATATATATGATATATATGATTTATAAATCATGAATATCATTCTGGATATAATTTACTTTTTACCACATCGAAAACTTGTAAATATAAGAAGTTCATTTTTGACACAAGTACCAAATATTGACAAAACAGCCATTATTAACATAAACGATTATATAATGTTTATAAAATTGTAATAAGAGAAATAAAAGGAATAATAAACTTTAAAAAGCTTCTTAATCAAGTATAAATTAACATTAGTTTATTATTCAGGATATTAAAGAATGAACAGGTCAAGTTGGACACGAGGTAAGGGACTTCATCTCAATCTCATTTCATTGAGGCATATATTATTTTATACATGACTTTATTTTATACGTTGTATAAACACCTTTTAAATCTCATTTCATTCAAAGGGAATATTTTTCTATGAGGTGTTTTACTAAAAAACAAAAAGAATATTTGTTTTTAACGTATGAAGTGACAATATCCTTTCCACCGCAGTGAGTATTATTTGATTTTTGGATTACTTAATAAGTTGTACTATTTTTAAAAGGAAAATAAATACCATATACCCTTTTACATATTTTGGTATTGAAAATTGTTTTTGGATTTATTATTTCAATATCTAGTTTAATATATTGAAAAGATATATTGTGATTGTAATTTGGGAATGTTATCTTTCATTTATGCTTTTGTTAGGTGTTTTGATTATATTATCGTCCATGGGCATTGTTTATGTATATGGGTGGTTCTATGATAAACCTACGGTGGGTGAGCCTGAGATATCTCTCCAATGCATTGGGTAACATAAGAGAGGTAAATGTGAATGTTTCTCCTAAGAGAATTAGGGAATATACTATGATGGGTATTCCAACGTAACTCCCTATATAGCTATGATATCTATAATGAAAGTTTGATATGGATTCCACAAGTTACCTTTATGATTTATGACTTCTCTGTGTTATTCATAATTTTATGATTTCATGAGTTATGTTAAAGATCTTATGTTACGTATTTATTTATGAACTAATGTTTTATTTCTTTGTTTTATAACCCTTACTGATCTTTTTATGCTCATCCCAAGTTTTTAAATGTTTTTCACAGGACTTAAAGGGAATAGGGTCAAGGATGGGATCAAGGGAAAGTCATTATGTATAAAACATGGAACTGGACATTACTCTTTTTTCAAGAGTTTTTATTTTATGAAAAAAAATTTAAATTGTGTAGAATTTTCTACTTTGTAATTTTTGATATGTAATGTATAGTTATGGCCTAATTCTCTAAAACTCTAAACTTGAAAAGATCCTCAATGTGAATTATTCATTTAATTCAAGATTATGTAATGTTTTAAGGTTGGGTACTTATAAAAATGGATTCAAATCATAAACTAGGGTTAATCCAATGAATCCAACATGACCATATTGCATTTTGGTTAGTCATGCTTCTAAATAAATTGTTTGAAAATAAATTTTTATCTAAACATGGAATAACATAAATGAATAACTCATATAAACAATAAACATTACAATAATAGGGATTATAACCATCCATAACCAATGTTAGTGTAGAAACATAATTAGAGAATCCAACATTAGTAAATAAACAAAAAATTGGGAACATGTATGTGAATCGAATTGGGAGAGGTGCATGATAGACCAATATATAAATGAGAATAAATGAAAACATGATAAATACACCAATATACCCATATCTACATGATAGGTTCACATCCAAAATATATCACCTACATCAATATAAACCAAAAGAGAGATTATAACCTTATTTCATATCATATTAATTCATGGTATTTAACCATATCATAAATAATAAATTCTACTTACACTCGAAGATTGTTTGTTGGGTGTGAGTATAAAGATATTGGTGTGATATCACAAAATATTATTTGGGAAACCATTATTAGATAATTCATAACATGTTAATTTTAACAGAAATTATAAAAGTACACATTTATTTCTAAGTAAATAAAGTAGTAAGGAGTTATAATATTTAAAAAAATTTCCTTCAAGGTGATAAAGAATGTATAAGTTTAATAAAAATAAAAAAGGTAAGATGATATATTTAAGAATAAATCATTATAAGTATCAAGATAAGATTCATGAATCATGGGAATTGACCATGATAACTAAGCTAAATTCACCCAATAATATTTATACATGTCTATGTTCCATGTAACACCCTGATTGTTTAAGAATAAATTCATGTTTGATAGCGTATGTGATACGCAACACTAAGTCTAAACGAACCGTGATATACTGTTAAAATATTATTATATATGAAATTTACCACCTAGAGTTTGGAATGGAATGTATTAATAGGATTTAAATTTTTTTGAAATATACGTTTTAAACATATATAAAATTATTTCTTTGGTTATAAATAAATTAAAAATGAAAATAAATACCAATTAAAAATAAAGAAAATATTTTTTCTGAAAATATTTATTTATGTGTGCAATGTGTTTTTATCTTAATAAATTAAATTAAAAAATATTTTTTAATTATTTTAATGAAAATTATTTATCATATATTCAATTAACTGTTTCCCCCTTCTTCTAATATTTTTTTAAGTATGAGATAAAGATAACTCTAATTTTAAACTTAAAAACTGTATTTTTTCCAAAAAAATGTTTTGCTTATTTTTGAACTTATTTTAAAATTAATTTTTGAAAATTTTATAAATTTATTTTATAGAATAAAATAAATTTTTTTATCCAAAATTTCAAAATTATCTTATAGTGAATTATTGATAATTTTATAACAAGGTAACTTTTTTAATGAATAGTGAAAATACTTTTTTTTTAAGTGAAATTTATTTTATAGAATTTACAAAGTTCATATTTATTTTAAAATAATTTTAAAAGTAAAATTATTTCAATTATGTTATAATTATCTATTTTAGTTCATTGGAATCAATTTTATGTTCAATTTTGATATAAAAACGTTTCAAACATATGAAAACTCCTTTAGAAAATTACATTTATGTCGCATCTGTCGGTTTTATTTTGAATTATATTCTGCCACTTATATGAGTTTATTTTGATAAAATTGATTCCATATTATGAATAATAATAATCAATAATATATAATAAGGAAGACTTAATTTTTTACCATAATGAATAGTAAAATTTGTTGTTGTAGGTAAGGTGAAAATGGGTTTACTAAGGGGATAAACAAAAACGATAAGGGTTATAAATGACCTAAACTTGTATAATTATTATTTTATAAACATATTTAGACCCTATATCATCCACAGTTTTATAATGGGATATTTTTTAACCATTTTTCATTTGAAAAAAATTTGTTTAAATCTTTATTTTCATAAATTTCAAGTGTGTCCTCTCCCCCACTTATAAAAGGTCACCCCCTATCCGATCCTTTTCATTCTTAAAAAGACTTTTTTCATCCAATAAATTCACAAATAATTTTTTTAATTCCCTTCCAACATCCTAGAGTCATTGGTTTGATCATAAAGCTAACCTAATAAGGCTTTTTATGCAAACCTACGAATGTCATCTGAAGAAGTGGTATCATTCTTAACTAAGAATTTTATTTTATTGAATCTCCCACATCCTTCAAATATTATTTAAATATTATGATATAATAACCTCAATATCTTTAATATATTCAGATATTTTTATGTTAATTGAATTACCTACATCTATATCCTCCACCCTTAAAAGTGTAATGAAATCATTGATCGTGTGTACATCGGACTTCTGACTCACGAACCGATGTAATTCTTTTTCCATAAACACTTATCATGGATGTATATAATGATGTATTTATTTTTTATATTTGATATTTATGATATAATTATATTTTTTTGAATTATCCTACCACATATACCTTTTACTTTCCATTTTTTGGGAATAGAATAATGTCGCTCATTTGTACGGTGGACTATCGCATCGCGGAGTGATGTGATTCAATTTTCACTTACCCTTTATATAGAAGGTAATAAGGATTAATTTTATGTTTATACATTATATTCATGAAATATTAATCATTATGTAAAATTAATATATCATATATTTCTTACATTATAGTTCATCAATAAATGATAACATTGTTCGTGTGTACGGAGGACTACCACTTTACGGGGAGCTCCTGGCGGGGTCTTGCTTCCCCTTATCGATGAGTGGTTCCTCCTCAGGCATCGATTGTCAGGCGACTCGTTTCAGTATCTTCTAGATTCATTCGCGGCAGAGAGGTCAGATCCGGGATTTAGCTTCGAGTGTCATGCTCCTTCGTCGGCCTCTGTTCCAGTTCCAGGCGGCTCTTGGTGGTTCGGCGCAGTTACTTTGGTGTGGGTGGTGGGATTGAGGCATCGGTCATCGTGGTCTCCCAATGAGCGGAGGTGGTAGGAGTCAGTGGTGGGTTTGAGGTTGGATGCGCAATGTTGGCACCTTTTGTTTCATCACTTGATGAAGTTTCTGGACCAGCGGATTTTTCAGGGTCTGAGTTTTTGGTCTCAATGGTTGAAACCCTTTTTCAGAGATCCCTTACAGTCATAAATGTCCAGGATCTCGCATAGTGATGGGGTTTCTATCGTTCTAGATCTGGTTTCTCTATCTTCTTCGTACGGTTTGGTAGGTGTTCCTATGCTCGGTGGAGGCTTCTTCGGGTAGTGGTTGCTCCTCTCATTTGAAACCCTGTCCAGACTCAACAGCTACTCTGGCATCGGGATCCTATGTTGCTCTCCTAGTTCGTCTGCGGCAAGGGATTATTAGAGGCTTTGGGATGTGTTGGTCGTCATGTTGGTGTTCCTTGCGGCTTTGATTGTTTGGGCTGGTTTTGTTGCTTGCTTCTCCATTGAAGCCTTGTCCGAGTATTTTTCTGCTCTAGTTTCATGCTTCCTTAGCTGCTTTCCTAGTCGGTCGGCTGCGTTGCTTGCTATAAAGATCTAGAAAGTGAATTTATTAGGCCATGGTATCCAAGAAGGCATCCCCGGCTATTGTCCCATGAAGTGGATGATTTTGGTTGAGGTGTTGTTTTCATTGGATGGTGATCAATTGTGTAGGTGAATCTGGTAATGGTGGACTATTTGGTTGGCATTTTTCGGATTTTATGGTGCTATTATTGATGGCTTTAGGGTGGTGGAGGAATCGGGTTGCTTGGTATGAAGGTTCTATAGCATGGTGGATGACGTTTGATTGTACAGTTTGATCCTGAAGGTGGTTCTGATTTTTTGAATTGAACGCAATGGAGGGTGCGAGATAGTGCAGTCAGGCTCAACCACATCGAATAAACTCTAGAGGAGGATTTAAATCTAGTGATTCATCTTTGCAGAGCTTACGAATTTAGATGTCTGAGAGGGTATGTCTTCAGCTATCAATTTGGGCATGTGCTTTGAAACATGACACTTGCTAGCTGAACAACCTTACAATGGTGGAGAGCTTCATCCCAATAAAATACTGGGGAGGGGAGGCTCTATGTTTTCAGTTTTATTTTACTCTATTTGACCTCTGAGTTGTTATTTGTCTTAAGTTCATGACATATGTTTGGGTTTTCCCCTTCTTCCCTTAAAAGGGGGCTTTATTATAATAAAAAAATTGAAGGCCTTTGGGTCGTTGGATGGATGTATATGTAAGTGTATTTTAATAAATAATATGATATGTATAATATAATTATCATTATGTAAATATAAAAAAAAAATACTTAAGTTATTTCCATTGTGATCATCAAAAAATGGAAACGTTACTCATGCGTACGGATCTCCTACAGTCTCCATGATTGTAATGTAGTTCATTTTTCATAGTCTTATGATTGGTTTTAAAATTATAAATTATGTATAAAGATGAAAATTATGTCACTATTACCATTTTGGAGATGATGAAATAAGAATATTTATGACCTTATTTAACTTACCGAAGTGATTTTGGGCATATGATCTAATTGTCATCAAAATGATCGATATGAAATTAACTGCTTATGAAATTGAATATGACATGGTAAAAAATAGAATAAATAGAATAGTAAACATGAAAATTTCATTAAATAAATAAATAATTAACAGAAGTTAATTATTTTGGAAGATAAGGATCACTACCACAGATCCGGGTAAGGGATGCATCGACTTTTATCAGCGCTAAGAATAAGGCACTAATAAAATCCTCACATTTATCACCACTAGAAAAAAACACTAATAAAGGTCATCTTTCTGAGGGCTAAAAAATCACTAATAAAGGTGTATCCTATATCAGAAGTTTTTTGGCGCTGATAAAGGAAAGATTTATCACCACTATTCTTAGCACTGATAAAAGTTTTTAATAAAATTTATTATTATTATATATATAATTAATGTTCAAATATAATTTTTTTATATAAAATAATTAAAAAATACATGTTTATAATTCATGTAAATATGATATATTATTATATATTATTTAATAATTCATATTTATTTATAATGTTTTAAAAAACAATTTATTAGATTATAAAAAAATATATATTTTTTAAAATAATTATAAAATTGTAATAAATATTTTTAAATAATAAATGTATTTATTGTATTTATAATTATATATTTATAATTATATATAAATACTTTTAAATATATCTATTTATATTTATAATTATAAATATATATATATATATATATATTTAAAAAAGTATATGCCTCTAATGAATTTGGTCGGTATATATATATATCATGAGATAATGATGATATTCATGGATATGATTGTCATTATTCATGTTTATATATTGATGTGCGAGTTTAATTGACACTATATGATGAAAATATATTCATGCATGACATTATGAGTTGTTATGTTCCAAATGTTAAGATTACTCTATATTATGATGATGTATGCAAGCATATGTTATGTATTCATCATTATGAATATGTTCATTTATACAATGACACCCATATGATTTATTCCTGTTATACCCGTTAACTTATTTTGTTCTAATAAATAATTATAAATTAATAATAAATATATTTATTATATTTATAATTATAAATTTTTAATTATATATAAATAAATTTAAAATATAATTACAACTATATATATTTAAATAACTATACATTTATAAAAAAATAATTTATTATAAATTTATAAATATATTTATAATTAACGATAAATATTTATAAACAATTTTATTTGTACTTATAATTAGAAATATATATATTTAAATAATTATAAATTATAATAAATATATTTGTTATTTTTATAATTTTATAAATATATATAATTATATAAATATATTTATAAATATATACAAATATTTATAAATATATAAAATTATTTAGACTTATAATTATAAATAAATATAGATATATTTAAATTATTATAAAATTATAATAAATATGTTAATTATATATATTTATACAATTATAAATATAATAAATATATTAATTTTAATTTTATAATTATTTAAATATACATATATTTATTTATAATTGTAACTATAAATAAGTATAAATTTATAATTATAGATAAATATTTATTTATTTATTTTTATAATTATAAATATATATATATTTATTTAAATAATTATAAAATTATAATAACTGCAATTATTATATTTAAAATTTTAAAATTATATTCAATAAATATATTAATTATATATATTTATAAAGTTATAAATATTAGAAATAGAATTATTATAATTTTATAATTATTTAAATAAATATATATTTAATTATAATTATAAATATAAATAAATATATACTGATAATTATTTAAATAAATAAATATTTATTTATAGTACTAATTATAAATATATATAAATATATATATTTAAATAAATTTATAAATTTATAAATATAAGAAATGTAGTTATTATAATATTATAATTATTTAAATAATTGAATATTTATATATAATTATAACTATAAATATATATATTTACAATTAATTTATTAAATGTATATTTATTTATATTTATATTTATATTTATAATTATATATATATATATCAATTTAAATAATTATAAAATTATAATAAATATATTTATTATATTTATAATTATCTAAGAAAATATATATTGATTTAAATAATTATAAAACGATAATAAATATATTTATTATATTTATAATTTTATAAATATATTTAATTAATATATATATTATATATAATTATAAATATAATAATTATATTTTTTATATTTTTTTATTATTTAAATCAATATATATTTATTTATAATTATAACTATAAATAATTATTTATTTATTTATCATAATGTTTTAGCCCTTTATCAATGCTAAAAAATGCTGATAATATTATTCATTATCAGCACTATAATTTTATCATTGATGTAGACTCGTTTTATCATTTATTTTTATCATTGATAAAGTGGTATCTTTGTCAACGATATAAAAGCATTGACAAAGATCAATTTTAGCAATGCTTTATATTTTAACACTAATAAAACTGTCTTTTATCAATGATTTTTGGAAAGTATTGATAAAATTTCTCCCCAATGTTATAAAAATAAGCCTATCAGAGTCTCCTTCTCTCGTGCCTTCAAGCTTTCATGGTACCCCACCTCTGTCATCGCTAAACTCCACCTCTATTGTCATTGTTGCCACTATTGAATGTTGTATCCACTGCCACCGAACCCTACCATTACCGATGAACCCCCTTCAATATAAGGTATCCTCCCCCTTCCCTTTATTTATCTCTGAATCGCACCCTTATCCTTAGAACACCCTCACACACTTGTACCCTCTTCCTCACATGCTGACATTTCCTGTAATATTGCCCCATGCTAATAGCTCTTAGCCACTCAAAACAACACAACCTACATGAACCATTGTAGGGTTTTTATTTTATTATATTCATCACCATATAATGACTAGAATGAGGGGGTTCTTTTTTTATTCTACGAAATGTTTGATGAAGTGGAATATGATGTGGAAAAGTATTTATAATTTTAATTTCAATTCTTATTGGTTGCTTGCACGTGTTCATATATTGTAACTATTCCGTATTTCTTTTTTGATGACCATTGTAATTGTGGGAAAGAGAGAATGATTTATTTTCCTTCTTTAGATTAATCATTTACATTTTACTTATTTTGAGATAGATATTTTTAGTATGAGTACTAGGGTGTAGACTTACACCTTGACCATTGAATTAGATTAACTCTATGTTTAAACATGGTTTTGGGTCACCAATTTTCTTGAAAACCAGGAGTATTGACCATGAGAAATAGGAAGTTTTGAGGATAGAGATTAATTACTAGGACCAAGGGAATTATGCCTTATTCTGACAACATCATGTTCTCTAAATCCATTATTTTATGTATGTCTACATCATGAACCTTTTGGATTTATAACTTCCAACACCCTTTCATATTTCTTCCAACACCATCACCATTCCAAACTCTTTCCTATTGATGTAATTTTAGCTTCATTAACTATATTTTAGTGTCTTAATTATTAAATTATAGTGTTATATCTTGTCATTGGGGGCTTAACCTCATGAATCATATTTCATATACTAAGTAGTAGTTTTATTTTGTGTGTATGATTCATTATAATTTCTAAACTGGTTCGAATGTAGGAATTAATTAAAACCTACGACCTGACCACATGTCAAGCACTATAATTACCTCTTCAATATCTTAGTGTGAACCCTTCCTGTATAAACTACCAAATATTGTCACTTCTTGACATCATCTCCTATTTCATGGCCTCCATTGCATATATGTTTTGAACATCATAGCCCACACACCTAAACTCTAAGCCTGAAACTTGTTGAACCCCTATGGTGTTTCGGTTCATTTAAGATATAAAGGTGAGTATGAGAATTCCATGGAATTTTGGGGGAAGTGTTCTGATAATATATTATGTTTTGGTGATTTTGTAATATATTATAGATTCCTATAGTAAATCATTGAAATTTATTAATTTTATTAGTCATTGTTTTTTAAGGCTTAGTTAGTGTAGGGGGAATTGTGAGTTAGGGTACCCTAGATTCATTATGATAAAAATTAAAATTCCTCATGGGTTTTATAACATGGAAGGATGGTTTTGATTTATGTAAATTCTCATTTTTTCCTTTGGGATGGTCCTTAGTTACTTTTGGTTTGTGTACATCTTTTGACAAAGATACTTTCAATATGATTATAATAGTTGGATCTATATAAATCCAAAGGTTTTAACACACCATAGTTAGATAATTTTACATATTATAATTGTATTAAAGGAGATCCAGTATCAAATTAAATCAAGTATCCCATGATGGGTGAAATTTAATTGATACATGGTTTCCAAATCTATGTATTTCACTATAGGGGTTATTTCTTGGTTAGTACACAGTTTATCCAATTGAGAATCCAAATCATGTATTTTGGAAAAAATGTCATCATTTTTAATTATATCAATTATAATTATTTTATAATTGTGTTTTTTGGTGAATACTTTCATTCCTTAAAATAAGTAAAAATAAATGTATTTTAAATTAAAATATAAAGTGAATGTTGGAAAATATGACTCTTTTTAAAATTAATATGTAATGTAAAATTAGAGATTTTTATGGTGAATTTCATGATTTATTTTCAAATGATTAGGTAAATATGTATTTGAATAAATATACTTATAAGTAATTCATGGTTCTCATGATTTTTATTTTATAAAAGGAATATCACATGGATAATGTAATAATCATGATTTCACTTTAATAGAAATTTCATTATAATAGACAATATACAATTTTAATGAAAGAAAAACTAAATAATTAATTTAATGAAAAAATCATATCAACATTTCATGTCACCCGATAATATTATTTGTTAGGCATGAAGTACATTATCGAAATCCATAGGTTAAAATCAATGACTTAGGGAATAATATACTACTAAGAGTGTGAAATAAGATTCATGTGGAAACTATGATTGGCATTAATTTGAGTAATGAGAGTGGAATTATAAGAGGAAACCTGAATGGTGACATAAGTGAAATGGTTACCATGTAGTCCAAAAAGAGATATCCTATGATAAAACCTAAGATGAGAACAAGTGATAACATGGGTAAGAAATGTGGTAACCCTAGTTGGATATGGTTATAAAACTTTTGTTGTCAAAGTTCCAACTACTTGAATTGAATATTTATATTTTAAGATGGGAATCTTCCAAGGGATCTTTGAAAAATACCTTTTCATCCAATGGTTTTTCATAAAAATGATCTTTTGTGTGAATTTTAATAAAGTACAACCATTTATAATTCTCAGTTCGTATCCCAAAATTTCCAAAATAATACATTTCCATTTATTTTTTCAAAACCATAAAATTCTAATTTAACTTCCAAAAAAATCTATAGACGTATTTTTATCCATTTAAACTTGTACTTAAAACCCCTTCTTAAATTTAAAATTTTATTTTACATGCAAAATTTTAAATCTAGTCACTTTTATATTTAAAAAAACATTTCCTTACATAGTTGTATGAAATCTCTTGTGTCTCATGTAACAACCCTAATTTTATCAATGATTCAGATTATTCTTTAAAAAAAATAATTTCTTTTTTTTTATATTTTTGAAAACATTATTAAATTCAATAGATATATTTTCAATTATGAAAATTGTTTTCAGATAATATAGATTTTATTTTTTCAATTATTACATTCAATAGATTTATTTGTAAATTTCTTTCAATAAGTTTTTTTACCATGAGGGATGATAGACTATTTTTCAATCTTTCCATTTTCATTCACTCTATTCATGAGATCCATATACAACTGAAATATTTTTGTGTATTTATTTTTTTAAATAATAATATTACTAAATCCAATAGTATGTGTATGAATAAATAATGGATGGATGCCAATCGTATGATAAAATATTATAAAGATGGATTAAACAAGTTCATCAGGTTTGCAAAAGATGATGCATATAACCCTTCTCAAAACATTTTCCGATGCTTATTATATTTTTATTCAAGACTAATTTGTCCAGAGGAGTTGGAAGAACACTTGATTTGTCATGGAATATATTGAAGTTATAAATGTTTGAATTAATAAGTGGAAAAATGAATAAAAAATTTGTATGGGATAACACTACGTTTTATGGATCATCTGATATGATTACTAGCATGGACAATGAATAAGACCATATTGAGGGTGTTGTTATAGATCTTAATTATGATAAATATTTTATTTAGGAAATGAAAATGCTAGATGAGGATGAAATTTGAGATTTCCCAAAAAAAAATTGAGTAGTTAAAGAGTTGTGAAAATATGACATTATATACTGGTTTCACTAAATATATAGCATTGTTACCCATAAAAAAACAATATAATTTGAAAGGAAGAAAGGGATGGAGTGATACCTATTTTACTGAACTACTTTCTCTCTTGAATGATATGCTCCCATGAGATACTGTGACCCCTAGTTGAAAATAGGATGTTAAATGAATACTACACTCGATGGGTATAATATCTGAAAGAATACACTCCTTCCCAAATTAATGTATATTATTTTTTCAATGAAAAAAATCACTTAAATAATTCCTAAATTTTTGTGGTTCTCAATACAAGAAATATTAATCCAGTCTTAATAAATTTTAATAGAACTTTCCAATCATCCCAGGGTTTAGGTTCCCTTATGGAAGTGGGGAGACTATTGGGAAATTGATGTGGCAAGAAGATACAATAAATAAATTTGGAAAATGCATCACCTGAAAAACTCTCCTCAGTGGAAGAGAATTGATCATGATTATCCTAAATTTGGAGACAAGCCAAGAAACCATAATCTTGAGTTATATGCATATAGATTGTATCGTTTTAGATTTCAAAGGAGTACTCAGGTTATATTTTTTTTGTAATGTACATTACGTTGCCTAATGTTATTATTTATTTGTTGTTGTATTTATGTAATCTAAATTAAATGTTAAACCACTTCAGAAGATAATCACTTATGTATGTGTCAGTGCACCCAATACTGAGGTATAAATGGTCTCCCAATCTACTGTTACTCCCATTATAGAGGAAGAATGAACTTTTACACATGATGATGCTACTACTTTAGAGGAACAATTGGTTTCTCAACCTATTTTTTGTCCCAGGGTAGAGGTCAAATGGCCTTCTTCACTAGCTGGTGCTGCCACTCCAGAGGTACAACATATTATTGATGTTGAATATGAGAAAATGATAGGCAAAGAAGGACCAGTGAAGAAGAAAAAATAGGATCACTATATTTTTACGGTGTTTTGAAAAATCATTAAGGAAAAGGTCAAAGGAATAAAATTCAAGGTAGTATAATATGAACAGGGCCAGCATGTTAAACCTGACAAGTCCATGTTCAGTAGTTTCATTGGACTTATCCCTCATAAATGTGTGATGATTTATATAAATTTGTGGAACCATGTTGTTTCCATACTTAAGACAGTGATGTGAGAAGATATTATGGTAATATTATTATAGCATTTCTTTATTTTACTAAAAAATAAAATAATGAAACATTGACTAACTTTTCATCATCTCTTAAACTGTTAATTTACTGTCGATGACTCTCGCCATAAATATTTATCAATTATTTTTGGAATGATTCTTAGAGGCTTTTGCACAATTCTAATGAGATTTCATCTTAAATATGTTTAAAGGAAAATAAACATACACCCACCACTTTTGTATTCACACTTGATAACCTAAGAAGCATTGGATGTGTTTACTGGACTTCATGGGAATGTGAATTTTCAGGTACATTGTGAATGTTAGTACATTGTTTGAAAATATGTGTATTCATCACTTTGACTGAGAATTTTTTATTTATGAAAAAGAAACTAAGTTCTAAAAATAGGAAATAGGTATAAAACCCAATGTACCCCTACTGTAAAGAATGGATGGGTTATGCTTCACTTCATAAAACATTGGTTCATATTTTAAATCTACTATAATACTTTTATGTAACCCAAAATAAATTCATAATTATGTTACTCTATTTATATATAGATTGATGAATCCAAATCCAAATCCACTTCCATACCACTCCTTGTGTTATGGAAGGAGGCATGTGTAAATAATGATGAGATACCAATAGATGAAAACACACAAAATATGTTGGAAACATGTGTAAGTATGACATAATAAAAAAAATTATTTAAATCATTATTATATAACAATGATTTCTTATGTTTCTATATTTTCTATTTGAAATATTCATACGAATCATCAAAACCTATAATAGATAGACACCTACTATTGATGGCCTTGAAGTGACCCGAATAGTATGGTCGTGTCAGAGGTACGGGTTTCGGGGTGACACCTCAAACATATTTTGAGAAAAAACAACTGGAGGATAAAGATAAATAAATTACATGGATGAAAGAAATATTATATTCCCTGGAATTAAATTTTTATGAGAATACTCAGTTTCTATAAACTATTATGGAGGGAAGAAAAGAGAAGAAATAAATCAAGAACAACCATTACCTAATGATCCTACCCCACCCCCACTAGCTTTGAGGTGATCCATTACCTTAAAGGAGTTGTCTTATTCAAGGTAATCAATATTTTAATAATTTATTATGTTAAATTTAATCATACAGACATTAATACCTTTCATGTACTGATATTATATAGGTTAAATATGACTGTGATTTATATCTATCAACCATAGCCCATTTCCTTGTAGTGAAGGTTACGGTTTCCAATATCCTAGATGACATGCTACACAACATATCACTTGCCAAAGGTCATGTGAGAGTGATGATTAGTGTATCTCATGAGCGGATCACTAAGCTACTTGTTCCACTTTATTATGAAGATATTTATAAGGTCGACCAAGTTGTTGAAACATTCTCCGCATGGTTTTTATATCTTGTAAAACCACATGCCAAAAAAGAGTTATTCATTTCAAAATTATTTTTCATGATAAACCATTAATAATAAATTGAAAAAGGTATAAACTAATGAATATTATTATATATGGAAAAATCGATGGGTTGAAATTAAAGGTTGACTCAAAACTATCTAAAGGATCAACCAACTAATCGAAAAGATCATCTGAAATCACCTTTATCCCACTCGTTCAATATCTTTATTGACTAACATTAATGGTTCATGTAGATACAAAGTTACAAAATGGTAGTAGTCATATAGTTTATTTTGATGAAAAAAACTCTATATAGGAGGGTACTGACTAAATTTATTTTGATAATGTAAATGAAATCCTAAACGATGAATTTCTTGGAACCTCAATTGTAAATATATATATTAGGTATGTTTTCATGATATAATTTTCTAAAATATGATACAATATTTTTATTATAACTAAATACAATTCAACTTTTTTAAAGTACTATATATTAATACCAATTGAAGAAATTTCACCATGAAAAAAGTTAGACTCATTAGTCCTCACACCACCTCTATGGAAAAAAAATATAAATCAAACAAATGGAAGAAATATTGGTAGACCTAGACAAATCATTTGAAATAAAACTTACTGTTGAAATAATCTTCTTAAAACCAATGATGTAGGGGTAAAACTCTATATTTTAATCATATCAAATATATTTTCATTCATTTCTTTACTTATTCCATTTTTAGTTTTTAGGAAACATTGGATGTTCATTCCAATCAATTTGGATACTCAAAATATTTATTTCCTAGATTTACTACACAAATACCTAACAAACTGACCACACATGATAGAGTTTTTCAATTTGTAATAAACTACATCAAACATTTTAAAACAAAAAATAAAGTTATATAATTTATATTATGTTTTAATTATGATAATATTATGATAGTTTGGTATATAAATATCATGAAAATCATGGAATGAGAACAAGCATTGCTCACAAGGACCCTGAAAAATTCTACAACTTGATAAGTATAAAGGTATATATAATAGATTTCACTATCCATCCATATTTAAAAGAAATACTTATTTTTTTCAATGTTTCTCTAATGTTTGAAACAAAAAAAATTGAAATTATTTTTGTTATTATATTTGTAAATTTATGTGAGATATCATATTATATAAACAAACTAGCATCCCCAAAGGCTTTTTTTGAAAATAATTACTATTTTATTTAAAATATTTATTAATACTTTGTATATTAATATTTTTCTGGTACTACTATGACTATCGAAAATACTCATATTCATTAGATGATATATATTTTCTTATAAATGAATGGGCAACATACCTAATCATAGAATGTACAAAAATATCATGAACATGTGACTTCTATAGAAGTAATAAATTGTTTTGTATTTATCATTAATTTATTTCTTTTTACTATTACTCACATAAGAACTTTTTTTCTTATACAAGTGGGTTCATTTGTTCAATTTGGGGTGTTTGGTTTGAATCTACTCATGATCATGAGATATTTGACTTCACGGCTAAAACTAAGATAATAAAAACAATGAAATGCGTCAATAATGTATACAACCATCATGAAAATGACAATTCATACTAATTATTTAATTAATTTTTTCAACATTTTGCCTTCTATTTCTAGGTTATTTTCTAAATCATTTTTTATTTAATACATATTTAGTTATTTTCATAGATCTTTTGGGAATTCAAATTTTCATTTCAATTATCTACATGAAGCCACAGAAGAGATAACATGTTCTTTTTAGCCAATGTTACAATGCCTTCCATTTATTTTCTTTTTCAAACTGCTGAAATTACATATTGATTTGATGTTATTAGTATAAAAACATTTCTCATTTTTGAAAACTAGAAGAGTGGAGGAAGCTCTTGTTTTCATTGTGTCAGTTTCTCATTATATAATGGGTAGAATAGCTTCATGTACTCTTTGGGTTTTCAAAAATGAGAAAGTATTATCAGATAAGAACATAGACTCAATATGAAGTGTAAGTAGTTTGAAAAATAAATACAACTTTAATGATGATAAAATTAGATGTTATGAATTTTTTGAGACTTCGGTATGTGTAGGAATCGGTGTCTCCTCAATCCGACACACGGTGTGACCGGTATGACACTAGGTGCATCTTTTCATTGAAAATTGAAATTATTTTTTGTAAAATGGACATTTTACATAATAAAAAACAAAAAAATCATTCATATTTTTTTATACTTTAGTAAAATGATACATAAGTAACTTAGGATGTGTACGAATCTATGAACCTTAATCAAATACATGTTATGACTGGTATGAATCAAAGTGTTCGTTATTAGTTTATAATCAATATTTTAGTTCAAAATTTGTTACTCACTAAAAATTGATAAAATGCACTCGAATTAACTTGATAATTTATTAAATTTATACATAAATCATTTATAACATGTAGTAATTGGTCTCATGTTAAACTGATACATGATTTTACCGATATGTGTCAATGTGTGTATTTCCAATTTAAAATTACATTTTAGTAACAAATAAAAGTTAAATACTAAAAACAAAAAAAAATACATTCATATTTTTTTGATACATTAAAAAAATGATCCACGAGTCATTTGGAGATTGTAAAAAATAATTATCCCCTCAATTTGCTGCATGATATGATCTGTATGACTTCGAGTGTGTCATTTTATTTAAAATTAACATCAATTTTAGTAAAAAGGTATACTAACCTATTCAAAACAAATAAAATGTATTCATATTTTTTTGATAGTTTAGTAACGTGATAAATAAGTAATTTGAGATGTGTAGGAATCAGATGTACCTCAATCTGATGTGTGGTGTGGCTGGTATGACTCAAAGTGAAACTTTTTATTTAAAATTCACATCAATTTTAATACAAAGGACAACTGACCTACTCAATACTGATAAAATTCATTAGTATTGTTTTGATTCTTTAGGAAAAAGATCCATAATTCAATTTTGATGTGTATAAATCAACTGCACCTCAATCCAACACATTATGTGACCGATATGACTCCAAATGTGATTTTTATTTTAAATTGACATTAATTTTTGCTAAACGAACAAGTGGAATATTAAAAACTGAGAAAATGAATTTGGATTATTTTTATTTTTAAAAAAAAGATACATGAGTCATTTGATACGTGTTTGAATAATTCTCACCTCAATATGATGTACAGTGTGACTTGTATGACTCCAAGTGAAACTTTTTATTTAAAATCGACATCAGTTTTAGTAAAAAGGAAAATTGACTTACTCAAAATAGAGAAAATTCATTAGGATTATTTTTAATAATTTATAAAATAATGTATA
The DNA here is from genome assembly GCA_963277665.1 of Viscum album. Taxonomy (NCBI): domain Eukaryota; kingdom Viridiplantae; phylum Streptophyta; class Magnoliopsida; order Santalales; family Viscaceae; genus Viscum; species Viscum album. The sequence goes on along the minus strand of OY728130.1, from coordinate 1,146,467,248 downwards.
AGGCATTTTTGACATGTATCAATCAACCAAATCTTAATCTGAATATTAGTGTGACCAATATAACTCTAAGTTGTCTTTTTATTTTAAATTGATATAAATTTTAGGAAATGGAACAAGTGATGTATTGAGAACCATGAAAAAAAATTCGTATTTTTTTCATACTTTAGGAAAAAAATCCATGAATCAGTTGGGATGTGTTGGAATTAGTTTCACCTCAATATGATGCATGATGTGACCAATTTGACTTCAATTAAACATTTTTATTTAAAATTGACACAAATTTCAGTGAAAGGGACAACTTCCCTACTCCAAACCAAGAAAAAAAATTTCAGATTGTTTTGATACTTTAGGTAAACAATCGATAAGTCATTTGCGATGTGTAGAAATTAGCCTCACCTCAATCAGATCTACGGTGTGATCAGTCTGACTCCAAGTGTATCTTTTTATTCAAAATAGACATCAATTTTAGTAGAAAGGACAACTGGCCTAATGAAAAGTAAGAAAATTCATTAGAATTATTTTCATATTTTAGGAGAATGATCTATATGGTGTTTTGGACATGTATGAATCAACTTCATCCCAATCTAATTCTGGGTGAGATAGATCTGACTCCAAGTGTGTCTTTTTATTTTAAATTGACATTAATTTTAGAAAAATAAAAATTGACATATTGAAAACCAGTAAAAAAATTATTATTTTTATACTTTTTGAAGACATGAGTCATTTCGGATATATAGGAATCATCCTCACCTCAATCTGAAAAATGGTGTGACCAGTGTGACTCTAAATGTGTTTTTTTAATTGGAATCAATTTTAGTAGAAAGGAAAAATGGCCTACCCAAAACTGATAAAACACATTTGGATTGTTTTAATAATTTTGGTAAAAATTCCATGAGTTATTTGAGATGTGTAGGAATAACATGCACCTCAATCTGGTTCACAGTGGGACCGATATGACTCTCAGTGCATCTTTTTATTTAACACTAACATAAATGTTAGTAAACTATACAAATGGCCTATTAAAAACTGAAAAAATGCATTTTAATTATTTTCATACTTTAGGAAAATGATCCATAAGTCATTTTTTACATGTAGGAATCAACCTTGCCTTAATATTACGTGTTTTGTGACCAATATGACTCCAAGTGTGTCTTTTTATTTTTCATTGAAATTAATTTAAGAAAAAGGAACAACTAACATATTGAAAATTGTTAAAATGCAATCATGTTGTTTCGATACTTTAAGAAAATTATCCATGATTCATTTTTGAGGTGTAATAATCATGCACATCTCAATCCAATGCATAGTGTGACTGATATAACTCAAAGTTCCTGTTATTAGTTTAAAATTGACATTTTAGTTCAGGATGTGTGTCACTCACTAAAAACCAAGAAAGTGTGATATGATTATCTTGATAATTTAGGACAAAAATCATTAGGTCATTGTTGACATGTAGGAATCAGTATCACATCAAACCAACATATGATATGAACAATATAACTCAAAGTTCATGTTTCTAATTTTTAATGACATTTTAGTAAAAAACACAAGTGGCATACTAAATGCTGAGAAAATGAATTCTTATTGTTTTGAAACTTTAGGAAAATGATTCATATGTAATTTTTGAGGTATAGGAATCAACTTCACCTCTATCCCACACACATTGTGACCAATATAACTCCAAGTGTTCCTTTATATAAAATTGACATTAATTTCAATAAAAAATATAACTAGAATACTCAAAACAAAGAAAATTAATTCAAATTGTTTTTATAATTTACTAAAGTGATCCGTACCTCATATGTGACATGTTGAATCAATCACGCCTCAATAAAATGCTGGGTGTGACTGGTATAACCCCAAGTGAGTCTTTTAATTTAAAGATTAAATTTTTTAATATATTATTTCATATTAATTTTTAAACAATTTATTTATAATATTACTAACATAATATTTGTTTTCTTATATAGTTGGATTATTTATCTCAAGTTGAGGTGATTTTTCGGTAATGGATACCTTGGTCTGGCCTTTTGAGAGATGATTATGGGTGCCAAAGAAGATAAAACATTAATGTTTTTTAATGTTTGTTGATAGTAATTGTAAATGTAATTAGAAAAAACATTATTCTAAATGTATATATAGGTGTTTTATTGTATTCATAATGTAAAATTTATCGCAATTAAAATATATATTTTGTGTACATGTAATGGTTTGGGGTTGTTGCAGTGTGTTTTGTACAAACAACACAATGCAGTAGGTGGGGTCTTTATCTACACTATTTCTAGCACTGGTAAAGGGGACTCCCCCCCCCCCATCAGTAATGAGGTTAAAAGAACTTTTTTACCACTCTTAAATTCATTTTTTCCTATTAATGGTAATATATGTAGTATTATGAACACACATGATGATTTAGGCTAAATGTAAGGGATCTCTTTAAACCACCCTTTCCTTCAGGTCATGAACATTCTCTCTCTATATCACATTATCTATATCTCTAATGTTATGAAATGATTCTAAATTTTATAAATATTCCTATCACATATATAAAAACACTATTATCCCTTTCTTTAATGATTTAATATATTCCTTATACTCATTTCTCAAATTTCTTTACTATGAAATTTCCTTTGATTATAATATGAGGCAAGATTATGAATCATATTTTATTCCCATGGGTAATTCTTATGTTATCCCTTATGATTAATATCATTTTATGGAAAAAATAAATAATGAACATAATATGATGGGTGTTCCTAGATAGTTATCCAATGAATTGGGTGAATCTTTATTCTAATGTGGCGTTATGAATGTGATTAGGGAGAAAACCCAATTTTTTTACGGGACTTTGTCCACCATGTGATATTGTCTAGGAATTTAGACTCTACTCATGTTTTTGTCATTTTATATATTACTTCCACATTTCTTATGATTCCATGATCTTATGATACAGTGTTATTTATGATATTCTCCCATATAATTTACTCACGATCCTTCTCTTCTATGAAATTTTTTAAAACTTTTGACTCACGTGTTATATTTCTTCATCATGTTATTCCCTTATAGGGATTTTTATCTCACCCCTTTATTTTATGTATTCTATAGGTTATCCAATATATTTTTAGGATCTTGAAAGATTTTTTATCACATTATGGAGAATAAAATAAAGACATTTTATTTTAGTCTCTCTTTGATTTATTATAAACCAATTTTCCCAAAGAAACTAATCCTTTTTTATCCTCAGTTGATATTTAATGGATTTTTATCTTGAAAATCATGAGTTAATATGTGTAAAATTATTAGTTCTCTATTGTTGGAATCATAAGAAAGTTTTAGTTAAACTTTTTAACTAGGATGATAAAACTTTAGTGAGAATCCTAGGGATAAGTATAAGGATAAGGATAAGGATAAGAAAACATCCTAGAATTTTGGTGAAATATAGAGGAAGTGGTGTCCTAAAAATAAATCCTTATCTAGACACTACAAGTGGGAATGGTTCTAGAATATTTGTACCTAGGAAAAATAACTATAAAAATGTATCATTGGGCTTAACTCGAGTGCCAAATAATGCACAAAAACAGGCCTTACTATGCACCTAGTTTAACACTCCTAGGGGATATGTTTTGGAAATTAAAAAACTCTTTATGAACCATTATGATCTAATTGAACAAATTATTAGGTTAGAAAGCATAATATTAGTCATTACTATGGATAACATAGATTTAATCCTAGATACTCATAAATCAGGATATACTTATCATTTAAATGTTACTCCTTATATTTTTATAATTTTAAATTTGTATGTTAAATTACACTCATATTTATTTTTAATTTATTTTATTTAATAGTGGGAAATATGAGAAACTATGCCAACAACCAACATGATAGGAAATGTGATAATTTCCCCACTGAAAATCCTAACCTTATGGGAGTAGAAGATGATGGTTTCATGATATTACTGGCTTAATTAGCTCAATTTATGAATAATAACTTGAATCATGTGAAATTCCCTCCTACTCCTAAAAAAACATGTTACAATCTAGTATTGTATGTGATAGAGTCCTACTACCTATATTTTATCTTCTTATCCCATCATCCTAGAACAATGTATTAACTCTATTGAGAGAATATTCACTTTACACTAATGCATAGAGTACGATAATTTTTTGATGGCCATTTATCTCATTGAAGAAGAAGCTGACTAGTGGTGGAAACTGATCAAGAATAAAATGTCTAAGGAGGAGATCAATTCCTGGGAATGGGAAGAATTTGAGAAAATATTTCTCAATAAATAATTTCACCAAACTCTCTATCTTAAAATATATATAGATTTACTTATATTGAATTAAAAGTAATAATATTCTATCAGTGTGTATGAGGAAAAATTAACTAGGATTGTATGATATGAATCTATCTTTATTATCGTCATCAAAAGTAAGTTAAACCATTTATTTAGTGAGATAAAGTTGGTATATGAATTTCATTATCAATTGAAATTTTTTATAGTTATGAAGAGATTTTACATTATTCCCTTAATGTTATAATGAAGATTTGTGACTCTAAGTTTCCTTATTGGACTAGATATAAAAAGAATAAAATGTCGTTTTCTATAGTGTTATTAATAGATAAATCCCATGGATGAAAGAAATCCCAATATCCCACATGTAAATATTATATAAAGAAGCATCTAAAAACAATTTGAGGTGAACCAAAAGTTTCTTCAAGTGTGGAAAAAATGTAAATCATCATAATTAGTACTGAAGGGTAAAGAAGAAGTACACTGATGAGGAAGAATAAAATAACTTTTAGATCAACACTATACCTACCATGAAATGATTTAACTATATGAAACATGGTCATTATAAAATATTATGTCTTAAGGAAATGGTTATTGGAGACAATCAATGAAAATAACCTCCAATGAAGCAAGGAAGGTCTTATGTTATCACCACTACTAAGGTCAACACTGAAAATGATGTGGTAATAGGTATGATAGTTATTCATTCAGGAATTGTGAATGTACTTTTGATTATGGTTCTATGCATTCTTTTATATCATTCAATTTTAGTAGAACTATGCAAACACCACCTCAAGACATGGGGGTTGAACTATATGTGAGAATTGAAAATGTAAAAATTATTGAATGCAAAATATATAACTCCCCCAATCTATATTTTTGTGTTTAACCATATATAAAATATTTTCTTATTTCATTTAATTGATTTTTATGTTATATCAGGCATGAATTGGTTATCCTTATATAAATCCGACATCGACTGCTGGGGGAGAGAGATCACTCTCCACATCCCAAGTCATCCTCTAATTCTATATAATTGTAAGGAGGATAAATCTCCCAAAGAATCTTCAATTTAAAAATTGGTATTATTACCTTATGAGAAATCGTATATTTCCAAAATGATTGAGATAAAGTAGATAATCATGCTTGAATAAATTCCCATTTTGAGGGATTATATTATTGTATTCCATGAAGAGTGGTATGGTTTTCCTCATGACAAAGAAGATGAGTTCTCAATAAAATTTTTAGATTTATCTTTTCCCATATTGAATACTTTTATTATAATAGGAACCATTGAGTTGGTAGATCTGAAGAAGTAATTATAGTAGAATCTTGAAAAGGGGTTTTATGCTTGAGTGCTTCACTATACGATGTGTCGGTCCTCTTAATAAAGAAGAAGAATAGGTTAATGAACCTCCTAATTTATTTTTATGAACTCAACAAAATAATGGTTTTTTATTGATGAAAAATGATAAATTGATATCCTACACCTCAAGGAAGTTGAAAGTCCATGTGTAGAACTTTCTCCCACATTATCCAGAGTTGGCCACAGGGATCTTTGTGTTTAAAATATGAAGAAATTATCATATGGGGAGAAGTGTAAAATATATAAATAAAATAAGATAATCACCTATATATTCACATAGAAGGATAATAATATGCATTAATGAATATGGTTAGATCTAGTCAAGGACTATGACTACTCAAATAATTACCATCCTTGGAAATTAAACAAAGTGGTTAATGATCTATGTATAAAAGTTCTGTAAATTTTATAAATTATGATAATTGGGAATTATCCAATCTTATTAAACTTTAAAATGATGGAAATAGGAATTATAAAGGAAGTAACTTCATAATTCATTTCTCAAATGATTTTTCAACCATTCCTTCTAGTTAAAATGAAAGATACTCAAAGAGAGGATGTGTAAATTCAAAATAAGGTGTAAGATATAAGTAAAGGTATATCCTGAGAGTTCATGATTAATGAAAAATGAGTGGTAAGATTTGGGTCACGACTATGTGTATAATCAAATCATAAGATAAATATATAGTTGTTGAATGATTCCCATATCTCTACATTTTCCATCCATCTAGGGAGAATGAAGATGTGTTGAGATAAATGAGAACAGTATTTATGGGAAAATATGAAGATTTAGATCACGAATTATATATCAAGGTTTCTGGTATTTCATCAATTGATGTCTAGAAGGAAAAAAATATAAGGGTATGGTTTGACCATTAACCGTACCTATATTGAAATGGTATAATATCACTATAGATATTGTCACTTCTCTTATAAATACATCAAGAGGAAATAATTTCATAAGGGTTGTGGTGGATCATCCTACAAAGATTCATCAATCCATTATAATAATATATAACTTATCACTTGATAAAATTTAAATTATAGACATTAGTGAGGTGGTGAGGTTATATGGAATACGATTATCAACAGTATTTGATATATATCCAAGATTTACCTCTATATTATGGAAGAGCCTACAATATACTCTAAATACTAAGTGGAAATTTAGTTTTACTTATCACCCCCAAACTAATGGCCAATATAAGTGGGCTATTATGAAACTTTTAGATGTTTTTAGAGCATGATTGATTGACTTTAAAGGATGGTGAGATCAATATCATTCTCTGGTAGAGTTTTCGTACAATATTAGTTTTCACTGAAGCATCCAAATGGCCCCATATAAAGATCTAAAGAGATGTAGAACACCTGAGTTTTGGGATGAAGTTCATGAAAAAAAAATCTATTGGGACTTAAAATGGATGAATATGTTTTAAAAATGGTCAAGACGATTTAGCAACACGTCAAGACTGCTCAGATTTGATATAAGAGCTATGCTGACAATCGTCGATGAGACATAGAGTTAAAGGTTTGAGATAAAGAGATTATCCATGTATCTCTATGGAATAGAGTCATGAGATTTGGGAATAAGGGAAATATAATCCCTAGTTACATCATTATATTTTAGATTCTCAATCACATCAAATATCTGTCTTATCAACTATCACTCCCACCAAACTTTTCTCAAGTACACACCATATTCTACATATCCCTCTTGATTAATTAAATACAAAATCCATCACATGTATTGAATTCATGGGTTTAAAAAAAATAAAATGATATATTTTATGAGTATAAACTAATTAATAAATTGAACTATAGAGATAAAGTTATTTTAAACAATACCACTAACTTAGTCAAAGTGATATAGTGGAACCGTAAATATTAAGGGGTAACATGGGAACCGAAGGAAGCCATGAAGTGGAAGTACCCTCGCCTATTTTCACCATAGTATGTAATATGAAATTTTGAGGTATAAATTAATTAAGGTGATAAGAAAATAACACCACTGGTTTTTAATAGTAAATCCATGTTCCATAGTGTATGTGACATGTAACATCAAATCTAAACAAAGTTTGATATACTATTAAAATATAATTTTATATAATAGTTATCACCTAGCCGTTGGAATGGATAGTATGATTAGGATTAAATAAATTATGAAATATATGTTTTAAACCTATATAAAATTAATTTTTTGGTTATCAATTAATTTTTAAATTAAAACAAAGACCAATTAAGAATAAATGAAATTGTTTTTGAAAAGATGGTTTTTTTGTATATAATGTGTATTTATATTAATAAATTAAATTAATAACTATTACTAAATGATTTTAATTTAATTTATATTATATATTTTATCAAATTTTTTAACATTCATATAATATTTTTTATATGCATGATATAAGAATAAATCCAATTTTATGGTTAAAAAATGTAATTTTTCTAAAGAATAGTTCTGTCGCATTTTTTCACTTATTTTAAATTTTAATTTTACAAAATTTAGAAACTTTATTTCAAAAATTAACTTAAATTTTAAAATAAACTTTTTGAAATTATCTTACATTTAATTATTTATAATTTTTAGAAAACATAATGTTTTTTATTAATAGTGAAAAATATTTATTTTTATTAAAAGGTTTCATTTCTAAATGCATTTACAAAGTTAAAATTTGTTTTATACTTTTTTTAAAAGTCAAATTAGTTTATTTATATTATAATTAATCAATTTTATTTCATTTAATTTAATTTTATGTTCAATTTTAATAGAAACAATTTTCATACTTATGAAAATATCTTCTTTGGAAACCACATTTTCATCTCATCTGTGGGTTTTATTTTAAATTAAAATTTTCCACTTTTGTGCGTTAAATTTGATAAAATGGATTCAGTGTTTTTAATAATAATAATTAATATTATATAATATCATAAAATTATTTTTTGAGCATATTGAATGGTAAAAATAGTAAAAACATTACCATAATTAAGGTGAAAATGTGTTTATCGAGTGTTAAAATAAAAAGATAAGGGTCAAAAATGATATAAAATTATCCAATTATTAATGTATATAAATATTTTGAACCTATGTAATAATGTTTTTATAATTTCACATTTTTTATTCCTGTGTCATGTGAAAAACGTGGGTGTAGTTATTTTTTTCCAAAACATCCAAGTGTGTCCTCTCCCCCGATTATAAAAGGTCACCCTGTCTACTCACTTATTCACAATTCAAAATAATTTTGTTTCTATCAATTCCTACCCAAGTAATTTCATTATTTTACTCACAACATCCTAATGGATATTTTTTATCATCAATCCATCCTAGGAACACTTTGGAGCAGACCTAAAAAAGTTTTCCGAAGAAGCGGTATCATTCTTAACCGAGTGTTTTGTATTATTTATTATTCCACCTCCAAGAAATATTAATAAAACAATATTATATAATAACCTTAGTATAATAAAAATATTGAGTTTTTTTATGTTAATTTAATGACATAAATCCATATCCTACACTCTCAAATGGGAAATGAAACTACTGATCGTGTGTACAGAGGACTACCACCTCACGAACCGATGTATTTTTTTCAATCACCACTTCTTATTGTTGAATATAATGATGAATTTATTATTTATATATGATATTTATCATATAATTATTATTATAAAATTATAATATCACATATAACTTCTTACTTTCCATTTCATATGGAATTAGATAATGTCGATCATGTGTACAGCAGACTGCAACCTTGCAAAGTGATGTGATTATTTTTTAACTTATGAATTGAATAGAAGGTATTAAGGATTTATTTTATGTTAATGTATTATATTACTTAAATATTAATAATTACATCAAATTAATATATTTATACTCTCTTACCTTACCATCCATTTAATACATGATAATGTTGTTCATGTGTACGGTGGACTACCGCCTTGTGAAGTTATGTGATTAATTTTTATGACCTTATCAAATGGATGGTATATTTAAATGTATATAATAAATAAAATGATATTTATAATATAATAATAATTTTTTTATATAAAATAACACTCAACTTCTTTTGATCATGGTCATTGAAAACTGTAAATGTTACTCATGCGTACATATGACCTGTCATCTCCATGATTGTAATGTAGTTAATTTTTCGTAAATATATTTCATGATTTGTTTCAAAAGTATAATTTATTTATAAAAATGATGATTATTTTATTATTAAAATTATTTATATGATGAAATAATAATATCTTGGAACTTAGTCAACTTACCAAGTGATTTTTGGACATATGAGTTAATTATCATCAAAATGACCAACATGAAATTAATTTTTTATGTAATTGAATATGGCATAGTAAAAAACAAAACAAAATGAATAATAAACGTAAAACTTTTCATTAATTAATTAATTAATTAAGACACCTTTATTATTAAGGAAGATAAGGAATGTATGTAATTATTTGGGCTCACGGTAAGGGATCTCTCTAAACCATCCTTTCATTTAGGTTATGAACTTTTTCTCTGTAACTCACTTTATCTCTATCTCTAATGTCATGAAATTATTAATAATTATGTACATATTTATTTCATATATATACCTATTATGTTATACCTTCCTTTTAGGGGGTAATATGTGACTTATTCTTATTTCTCAAATTACTTCATTATGATATTTCCTTTGATTATGATATGAGGAAAGATTATGAAACCCATTTTATTTAAATGGGTAATTCTTTTGTTATATCATATGATTGATTTAATTTTTTTGGAACACATAAATAATGATCATTTTATGATGGATTCACATAGATATTTCTTCAAATAATTTGTTAAAACTTCAGTCTCATTAAAAATCATGTATGGGATTAGGGAATAAACATAATCCTTTACGGGAATTTGTCCACCATATGATATTATCTAAGTAGTAATCCTTGAATCATATTTATATAATGTTGTATATTGCCTAAAAATATCCTATTATTCCATTAACTTATTATACCATGTTCCTTATGATATTATCCCATGTGATTTACTCATGATCCCTCTCTTTTATGATATCATATTATACTTTTGAATCACAAGTTGTGTTTCCTTGTTATTTTGTTCCCAAACTAGGATTTTTCACTATTACCTTTCATTTATGTATTATCTTGGTTGTTATATATAGTTTTAGGATCTTGATGGAATCATAATCTCATTATAGAGAATAAAATAATAAATTCTTCCTTTATGCTCACTTTGATGTAACCCAGTTTCCAAAAAACACTACGCCTTTTCAATCCTCAGTTTGAATTTAAAGGATGTTATATTGAAAATCGTGCAATAATATGTGTAAAATGCTTGGGTCTCTATATTACAAGATAGATCATATATCAAAAATTCATATCCAACTGTATGTAGGAATCTATCCATAGTATAAAATGAAGTTATAAAAAATTATCACCCGTTATAATGACATCTTAACTAGTGATATCATCTATAGAAAATTAACCAGAGTGACATCAATACCTATAAATGTACATGTCCTAGTATTCTAACTAAATACCCAAGGTTACTATGAATAATAACCATTATCAAAGTATTTCAAGGTTAAAATCAAAATAACACCACTCTTTTTATAGTAATATTCCACATATCAACAAATCACACTCATACCATTCCATTTCAAAAATAATAAATTCATTTTCGATAATAACATAACCCATTAAGTAAGTATTTCAATAAAATTAAAAGAATTTTATCCCATGATTCCTTTCACAAAACTAGACTATTAATTTTAAATATTCAAATTCAAAAAATTTAAAGGAACCAAATCCAACAATTTTATGAAAACCATTTTTGGAATTTTAACAAACACTTTATGGTAACTTTATCACTCAACATTAAAAATATACCTTTTTAAGACCATATGCTTCCAATATCAAATGTAAATGATGAATAAAAATTATAAAATATATATATCAATCCTCAAATATATAAAATAAAACATTAAATAAAATTAAAACATTTTTTAAAACCAAGAACATATTGTTCATAAAACAAAGGTGATCACATTGAAACACCTGTAGATAATCATTGATTTTCACCGTGATTAATTTTATTATACACATAGAGATATATATAATCCCGTAAAATATTATAATAATCTACAAAAATTAAAATCCTTAAGTTTTAACTTTGATTGATAAAAGACCTAGGCCATTGTGGCCTACGTATGAGGAGAAATAAGATAAATAAGGTAAAAGATAAGTGAAGGATGACATTTAGAATAAATAACATTGAGGAATAAATATAAGGAGTGGGAATCATCATGAATGAAGACTTAAAATAATTTAAATTCTATGATAATGGTCTGATGATTTTCCTATAACTTATGGTGAGAAATTAAATGGCACCCTTCTAAAATTAAAAACCCAAAATTATAAAATCTTAAAATTCTACAGGTATAAACCATTTGGAAATATGGTATACATAAATGTGAAATTAATTAGGTGTCACTACTATTTAAGGAGGGAATGATTCAGGGTACTCTTTCTCATTTAGGTAAATCATTCACCCTAATTATTCAACCTATATTTTCCACTAAATATATAAAAGTTTATTCTAATTATCATAATAAATGGTAAATAAAATAAATAATGAAATAAATACCTAAAAATAACATTGTGTGTGTTATAATTCTCCACACAATATCACTTTTGTCCCCTATAAAGTCCCAATTATGATGTTTAATTCAAACAAAAGGTCAGTCCATTGTTCTTGCATATGATATTCACATTACCATTTCTTTTGAGAATCACCTTTGGGCTATCATAGGACTCAAACTTGGTGAATTAACTTCTCCTATAATGCTTTGATGTAAGAATAAATTATCTAAACTAGTTTCTCAAAAATTGAAGCATTAGGTTTAATATTTATCTCTTCCCATATTATAACATAGTAGGGATTATGATGGTATGTATTTAACAATTATACATGGAAAATATTATTTAATGATATCAGTTAAGGAGGAAAAATCAATCAATAAGAAATATTCATAATCCATTGAATTATTTCAAAAGTCCCCCACATACCTCTTCATTAGATTTTATTTCATTCCTATAAATTGAATTCCTAAATGAGTTGGAACATTCAATAATACCTAATCACCTATAGATATTTCTGTAAGACTGTAATGATGATATATATAATACTTTTAATGACTCTGAGACATCACTTGGTACTTCTAAAAAAGCTAAATCTCCATCGTAATGTACTGCATGATGTTAAGACTCACTTGAGAAGTCTCCCTAACCTTAACCCAATAAATTTTAGTTAGTAAATTTCATTATTATGAAGATTAAAATGTAATAATCATAATTTATGAATGATATTTTTTGTTATAGAAAAATTCAAGTATTGGGATTTGGTGTGATAAAATGTTTTCTGGCTAAGTTCTCGACATTATAGTAAGTGTTTTTTAAGAATTTCTAGTCCATAACTATAATGATAAATTTCAATGAAACTATGAAAGTATAGAAATTTTAAAATAAGGTTGTGGTGGTGGTGATAACTAATTCTAGAAGATAATGTGTGGAAATATGAGGATTAGATTTGTGATACTTGTACTTTTTTATAACAGTAACTCTGAAGTTCATCAAAGTAACCCAAGGTTTCCAAAGGTTATGTCAAATTATTCATAAGGGTGTGTAAGATTAAATGTAATTTTTCATTAGAATTTGGAATTGAGTTGGTTAATTTAGAGGTTACCTTGATCGAGCACTACATGGTTGTGATGATCGAAAGGTGATGAAACCAACAGAGTGGATTGGCTTTGGCAGATTCTTACGTATAAATAAGTGAGTGTTGGTCACTTTTCCTAAGTTGAACTAGAATTTAAATAATATGATTTTTTAGGCTAGTGAATCTTAAATGCCATATTCGAAAATGGTGGAAGAACAAAAATAGAATATTAAAAGCTGTTTCTCTAATAACCCATGTATTTTTAGTAATGTATCATTTTCATGGTTTATTAATATGCAAGATTATGAATTTTAATATATTTTTAACCTGTATAAATATGTTTATAATTTTCTAAAGGATTTTAATATAACCTATTATATACCAATTATACATTTAAAATTATTATGTCTATTTTGTGATAGAAATGTTGTTTCATTTAATGGTTAAATATACATTCTTAAAATGATTCCTTGTTATTTATCTATTTAAAAATTATTTAATTATTAGATGTGTTATAAATGTAAATTCTTTTTAATTATGTAAATTTATATTTAAATTTAACTAATAATTAATTTTATCAAGGTATGAGTCAAGAAAATTATTTTTCATTTGAAAAATAATTAATTTTTATTATAAATTAATTATTTTCAATGTATTATATGATTTTATTTAAAAGTAAAATGTATAAATTTGAGAATTTGAATTTTATAAAATTGATTTTATTTTTGGGATTATCATGTCAAAGTTTTCCTAAGGTTAATTTTTTGGATTTTTCTAAAAAATGTAATTTTGAGTGAATAGTGAAAATATGGTTTTTACAAATATTGTAGATTTTTTGACATCATCATGAAATAATCATGACTTAAAAATTAATAAAAACTTTTTATCAAGAAATATGTATTTTAAGAGTAAAATGATTTATTTAAAAAAACATGTTTAATTTTGAAACCTATGTTTGATATTTTTTAAACTTAAAATATATCTTATTATAATAAAAAAATGTGTGCTTATTTTTCTTTATTTAAAGTATTTAAAATATTCCATTTAGTTATGACATGGTTTAAAATTCAATTAACCCTTTACTTAATCGTAAAACAATAAATTTAATGGAAATCAATATTATTTGTCCTCTTTAAGTATAATTTCAGTTTTATGCATAATAATACATTGTTCTAAAAATAATATTTCATTGTTTATAGTTTCAATAAAATTATCTATTATCATCATTAGAAATAGAATATAATAAAATGAATTTTAAGTTTTGATTTTTTTTCTTGGAGAAGTCTACCTAAAAATATCATGGAAATAATTGATAAATTCATAAATAAATATGTAAATTCTATTATATTGCTTTTATTATGATGAATTTGTGAACATGGATTTATGATTGATACCATTATATCAAAATAGGAAAGGGATGTTTGAAACTACTCGTGAAAAGTGATCAATATTAACTAAAAATAAGTAATATATTTTTAATAAATGAATATAAAGAATTTAATATAAAAGGTAATACACATTAATAAGGTTATTAAATAAATGATAAATCAGTTTTATTTTACTATACAAGATGGTAGAATGAATTTGATTAAGCAGGAATTCAAGGTAAGGACTTCGCACTCAATTTTCCTCATTTGAGACATGTTTTGTATTATAAAATTATTTTCATTTATATGGTGTATATAATACCTCATTTATATATTATATTAGGATTATCCTTTTATTTATTGCATTTAAATTTTCATTTTACGTTCTATTCTAAAAGGTAATTATATTCAAAAGTCACCAAAGTTGTAAGGGTTTATTTTCCAATCTCACATTGAAATAGAAATTGTTTATGTTAAATTTCAGTTTAGATAAATTATTCACTCTTTTAATCTAAAACTCCATCTATTTTATTCTCTTATAGTTTTTTTTACATGTATTCTTAAAATTTCACTTCTCCTTTGGCTCACAACTCAAATGAACGGTTTCCTATTAGAGGATCTGACATTATCTCATCTTTCTAGTCTATATTATTTATCCTTTATATCCATATTCTTTATTTTTTTATAGATGTTATTATCTATAATTCAATTATTTATCAAGTTCATTTTATATTACCATTGAATTTATTTAAAAAGTATTAAAATGAATATTTTTAACATTTTCCTCATAGGATATTTTGGAATTTATTACAAAAGTATGAAAAGAATCTTTTATAAATGTCTTGAACCTAAGTATGATTTTTGGATTTTATATCTATCTTAATTAATGAATATAACTTAAAATGTTTTAAATTTTTTATATAATCAGTTCTCATTCACTATGTTTTAAAATTATACTTAATTTTAAATAATGTTTTCAAATTTAAAGGGTTTTTCTTCTCAATTTTTTAAATTAATTTTATTTTATTCTTATTAAGTTTTTTTTCATCTATGTCAACATCCTTGAACATTTCTTATGATTCACTAGGGATATTCCCTAATAATACCATCTAATTTATTTCTCAAGATTTCTTATGATCATGTTTTTTAGAAATCATCATGAACCCCATTTATTTCTCATGGGTTAATTAAGTTATTAAGGGATTAAAAATGATTTCATGTATATGTTATATAATTTCAGGGATATACTCTATATCACTTCCACTATTTCTATATTATTTTTCTATTATTGATATAACCATATACCCATTACTATATACGGTGTTATTTTTAAGGGTTTTACCAAGAAATTTATTCCATTTATTGACTAAAGAAATTTTGAAATTATTAACACTAATTATTTTAAAATTGGTTCTTATTAATTTCTAAGGCATGTTTATTATGTATTGTTATGTTTATTTATTCTTTAATATGATTAATTTATTGGGAATATTTAGTGTATTGGATTGAAATGTATATGAATATGGCTAAATACAAGAGGGGTTAATTATTTGTTTAAAAAAATTCTTTTTTAACCTTAAAGTAAACTTAGTTTAACAAGGTTAAACTAAAAATTATTTAAAAAGTATCTTAGGTATTTAAATGGTAATCATACTTTTCCCTCAAGCCCAATGAAAAAGGTATCGTAATCAAGTATATTATTTTATGTATTCTATAGGTCGTAATAGGATCCTATCTTAACAACATATAGAATAGTATTCGGTAAGAAGTAGTAATGTATTTACTGTTTAATAATATTCATAGTAGAAACTATTTAGTCCGAGTAAAAAAAATAAATCGTAATCACAACGTTTATGATAAATCATATTATTAAAAAATTATCGATTCTAGTTTAAAGTATATAGAATCGTAATCAATGTAATAACATATTCACAATGTAATTCATAGTAAAATAATTTTATAGTAATTAGAGCTATTATAATTATTAATATACAAATAGAAAGATGAATATAAAAATATTCACTTTCTATAACAATTGCAGTTGAAATAAAAGACTTGTAATAAAACAAGTTGTGAGAGTGAATACAATTATTTTAACCCAAATAGTAGGGTATCCAATATCCTTGGATAAAGGTCCCTTGTTTTGTACTTAAAAGGAAGTCTATCTTTATCTTACTAGAGAATACCCTCGATATGTAGATTGGTCTATCTCACTATCCATGTGAGCCCTCAATATGGTGATTGAATTTTCTATCTTGATATCTCTACAACCTGTTGATACAAAGATTATATTTTCCTTATCTCTCTATCCTCATGATCCCTCGATCGTATTCATGTGATCGGTCATTACACTTTCAAAATGAACTCTAAGATTACAAGTATAAGGAACAAGTAGTTCAATCTTGTAAACATTAGAGTTCTCATGCAGAAAAATCGTTAAATTGTTTGCACATTGTCTCTATATGTGTGTATTAATTATTAAAAACTATTCAAATGAATAGGTATTTATAGGCAGGATTTTATCAGTCATCTTGATACTCTAACAGTCATATTTTCTCTAAGATTCTTTTAAGGGATCAGACACCTGGAACTTCAAATGTCATATTATAATAGAATGCATGAAATCAGTTTTGTTTACACATATTATATTTGTAAAATTTATTCCATTATGAGAGAGTATAGTATTCTATATTTAGAATTTAATCTTAGTCAATCTGATGGATTTCCTTACAAAATTCCATTGTGATTTTCTTTATGAGTTTGATTATGATGATTTCGTTTCTGATGTCAAATTTGATTAAATCTTTTATTGGTGTGAATACAAAACCTAAAGTATTTAAAATTATTTGATAAGTTGAATCTGATCATTATTAGATGTATGGTTATTATGATAATTATAATTAATAATATAAGTTTATATTCACGATTACTTTAAAAACAATTCAATCCATAGTAAATATATATGTTTTCTATAAAAAATTCTTAAAAATACATTGGACATAAAACAGTTTGTTTTAAATATTTAATAAAGGGTTTGTGATTTCCAAAACAAACGTAATGAAAAAGTTAAAAAGAAAATTTTGACTAAAAAATATCACCCTTTTTGGAAATCACGAACCATAATACTTAAAAATAAAATTACATTGAAAAAAATAAGTCCAATATTATTTTTAAGAACTTCTGTATTCAGAATTAAACATTAATAATTATCTCCCCTAGAGTTTATAGCTCAACTAAATATAATAGTGAATATAACATACCCCCCCTTAAGATAGGAACTTTCATAAGGATCATATTCTCCTATTTTATAAGTATTTCTCCCCCTTACTTAAAGTATATCCCCATGTCTATAAAATTCTACCCCTTTTTTTAAAAAAAATGAATAAGAAAAAATATTGAAGTACCTGAAAATATTAGAGAAACTTCTATAAGAAACACAATATATGAACTAATTGATCATCTTAAATAAATTAAATAATATACAACCAACATATAATTGAATGAAATTCAAACAAATTATAAGTAGATAAAAAATAATTTCCTTTCTAGTTAAAATAAAAAAATTACAATATAAGTTTTAAGAAAATTATATTTCTTCAGAATGAAAGATATAAAAATTGTCTTCAACTTCTTGAACTCTTTCATGTATTCTTCAACCTTTTCCATCAACTCTTCCTGGTATTTGTTCTTATTTTATAGCTCATGTAACTTTTCCTTATTAATCAGAATTATTATATCTTGCATTTTAATATTTTATTCTTGAGACTAAAAAATTTCTTCAAAAATATTATTCTGATATTACTAATATTTAACCCATTTCGAGAAACCATCATTATGATTCATCAAGCCAATAATCTTAACTTTTTATACTTTGATTCCTGAAATTTCACTGAGCAGAAACTTTAAGATCTCTTGTAAATCTGAGATATCTTGAGTCTATTCGTTGTATGTTCTTCTGAATTGATTGAAATATTTAACCCTCATGGAAATATCCATTGAAAAACTACTAAAATAAATATCTATTTCATTCAAATAATTCATAAACTTTTCAAAATTATCATTATAATGTTTGGTATCATTATCAATATCATGAGACCATTTGACCATCTTATTTCATCTTTTTCTGTGAGCCTCAAAAATTTTTTTAAATATCTTGAAATATTCTTCCAATTATATCAACCTATCTATTAAATGTTATTTCAGAATTTTATTCTTTGTATTGATTTTCAATAATCAAATCAACCTTTGTTTCCAACGAGGTAAAGTAGGGAAATGTTTTATCTAATTTTCTTAATTTATGATAGATATAATTTAGACCTTGACTTGTGATCCTATTTAGGTATTTCGATTCTGATTCAACATTTTTGGGACTGATTTCAATTTCTTGTTGAACATATTTTCATTTTTCTTTAATTGAGACCAATTTCGGGTTTCCATCAGAGATTTCAATTGCATCAATAAAAACTCTTTTACTTCCTTGAACCTTTGGTTTTG
Source organism: Viscum album (assembly GCA_963277665.1). Taxonomy (NCBI): domain Eukaryota; kingdom Viridiplantae; phylum Streptophyta; class Magnoliopsida; order Santalales; family Viscaceae; genus Viscum; species Viscum album. The sequence goes on along the minus strand of OY728130.1, from coordinate 1,146,448,007 downwards.
ATTTTGTAAATCCATTTTGGAAAAAGATTAAACTTATTAAAATTATGGAGATTTTTTATCTTGACTAGTTGAATTCTCATTATGATTTCCAAAAAAGATAATTATTTTTAAATATTATTGATAATTCCCTATAGAGAGATTATCATAATTTTCTCATCAAAATTTTCTTCAGAGTCTAGTTTCTTTTGATTATCATCCACTTCTATGGATTCACTTTATTCTTCATCTTCTTTTTCTTTATATTATTCTTATTTATCTATATATTTTTCTATTTCTTTTATCATACAATATTCTTTAACTAATTCTAGAGCACCATCTTGTAACAACTTATAATGGTGTGACTCCAATCTTAAATCAGCTTTTCCAATATGAACCGATTATTTTTCTACAAAAAAAATATTTTCCCTTATCAATAATAGGGGAACATCAGTATGGAAAATTTTCAATTATCAAATGTCCAAATCGACATCAGGGGTAAAACAACTTTTTCATGAGCATCCTTTACTCCTTTCATCAATCTATCAACGAAACATTAACTTTGACGTGTCTTCTTTTGTTTCTTTTATTTGGTCTATTTTTCTATGACCTTTTACCCATGTGACCATATAGAGAAGGATTCGGCTGGGTGGAGTCCAATATAAGGCTCTCCTAATTTTATTTGAGGCTTTCTTCTTCATAAGTCATCAATAAATTATTTTCAGTATTTCTTTTTTTTCTTTTGTTAGAGGAATGGATTCAGTGTTTATATTTTTCTCATGCTTCTTGAATATATTTATTTTTTAGGAAGGATCTTCCTATTATGGATAATACTATTTATTCTTGAAAACATTTTGATTTTGAATAAAAAAAATCATATGCTTTATCGTATCTTCACCGATAAACAAAATATTTTCTTTGATAGTAACAGACTTGATTGTAATGATGCATTGATTCATACTCGATTCAATCATCTTACTAATCAATCCTAGAAACATTATTATATGTGACATGATTGAAAAAGATTTTATGTTTTTGATTTTCAAAAGAAAAAAACCAACCAAATTTATTTTCCTCATATTGACAAGATAATCCAAAATAAAAATATTATATACTTTCAGAGTATATCGATCACCTTTTCTAGGAATCAAAAAGCCTTGCATTTAAATAGATAAGACTCTATAATCTGGAATAAGATGAGTGAATTTTCTTGGTTTATCATCTGATACATTCTTGAATAAGGACTTTTCGGGTCTATCTCTAACAACCATACCCATTGAATCTAGTAATTTATGATATAGGAAAAATGAATCCCCTTTATCAGAAATACCAAGAAAATTGATAACTACCATGGGTGTCATCTTATAATTCTTCTACTAAATATGAACATAAAAATACTCATTTCCATTTTCATTTAAAATCATTACAAAATCATAAAAATATATAGCTAAATATTGATAAAACAAATCATAATTGGGATCGGGATGCTCCAAAAAAAATATTCCCAACCTAGAAAATCGGTCATCCTTATCAAATATAAATCATACATTTCATAAAAAGACAATAAAACTAACATTTTTCAGAATACAAACCACTTGTTATAATATTTTGAAGGAGACATCATACTTGGAGAAGAAACTGAGGATTCATACATAAACAAAGAATAGAATTCGGAGACTTAAACAAGGTAGTGATTCATGATATAATTCTGGAATATTTGATGTGGGACACAAGGGGAGTCCCTTATATACAATATTTCAAGTGATATTTGAACTTCCAAAAAAGATGTAATAGTTGATATTTGATCCATCTGATCTGAAGGTTGAGAAAAAATCCAAATAATTTTTTTTTTAAATTAAACTATTGAGGTTTTAAAAAAATAACTTATTGGGTGAATATGATGGATTTGAAAAAATAATTTATTTTATTTGGTGAATACAATTAAAAATAATTTGAAAAAAAATGAAAAATTTTATAATAACAAAAATAAAGGATAAAACTAATTTGAATATAATGGTATTAAATTATAAAAGAGAATAATAATTCCAATCCAAGTGGAAATACTGATATGATAAATTTTTTTCTTTTTTAGAATAAATTATGATAGTTGAAAAATAAACTATAGTAGTTAAATATGATAGTTTTAAAATTTAAAGAATATGATTATTAAAATAAATGAAATTAAAATGTATATTTGATTTAATTATCTAAATATGATTCAAAATTCAAACCCAATAAATTGAAAAAATTGAATTCAATAAAATTTTTAATCAAATACGATAAATGTTTAAATCCAATTTTAAAAGAAACTTGATATTTAAAAACCAATTATGATGGAGCCTATAGAAAACTTAAAAAAATAGTATACTAAAATTTTGAACAAAAAAAACTAATAATTATGTAAAATAACAAAAAAATGTACTCCCCTTATTAAAAAGAGTAACTTAATGTTAATAGATGATTTTAACAAGAAGTATATAAGAATAATTACTTCACAGTGATCATTCCTACCTTTTTTTAATGTATTCAAATATACTAGAAGGTAATGATTTTGTAAAAATATCAGCAAATTGTTCTTCTGTTCTAATTAATTGTAAAATAATATCTTATTTTGGTGTGTGATCCTGAAAAATTTGATGCATAATATCAATGTGGTCTACATGAGAGTGTTGTGTAGGGCTTTTACTAAAATTAATTTAACTATTTTTATCACTTAGTATTTCAGTTTCAGTAAAACTCAATCCATATTCTGTGAGTGTTTGTTTCATCCATAACACCTGATCACAACAACATTCAACTACTACATATTCAACTTCAATAGTGTAAAGTTCTACTAGGTGTATTTTCTTGAAAGACCAAGAAACTAATGAATCTCCAAAAAAATGAAATGTTCTAAAAGTACTTTTTCTATCCATTCTACAACCACCAAATTAAGTATCTAAAAAACTTTTTAATACAAAATCATTTCCAGAAGAATAGAAAATTCAAAAATATAGAGTTACCTTTAAATAATGAAAGATTTATTTCACAGCTTTTAAATGGGATTATTTTAAATTTTATTAATATATTTCACATAAGAAAATAGAAAATATTAAGTCTGGGTGACTAGCTATTATATATATCAATCATCTTATCATTCCTCTAAAATTTGTTTGATCAACTGGTTTCCCCAACTTCATCAATAACAAGTGTATTTGAGGTACTTATTATAGTACTAATACTTATACTATTTTCATGTCCACACTTTTTAAGAAGATATTTCATATACTTTTGTTGAGATATATAAGTACCTTCTAGTTTTTTAGAAATTTGGAAACCAAGAAAAAATGTTAACTCACCCATCAAACTCATTTCAACCTCATATTTTCTGATATTTGAGAAAGCCTTTGTTGAAGATTGTTGAGTTAATCTGAATATAATTTCTTCAACATATATTTGAACAATCATTATGTTTTTTTTTCATTACAAAAAGTGTGGATTAGTAGTTCCCTTCACATAATTTTTTTGTAACAAAAATCTTGTTAATATATCATACCAAGAACTAGGGGCTTGTTAAAGTCTATATAAAGATTTTTTAAGTTTAAAAATGTATTCAAGATGTTTTGTATGTTCAAAAAAGGTTTTTCTTAAAAATAAACTTCCTTCTATACATATCCATTAAGGAGATCACTCTTCACATCCATTTGGAAAACTTTAAAGTTGAATAATTCTACAAAGGCTAATATAATACGAATAGATTCAAGTGTAACTACTGGTGCATAAGTTTATTCATAATATATTCCCTCTTGTTGAATATAACCTTTAGTTACAAGTATTTCTTTATTTCTAATTATAATTCCATTTTCATCGAATTTGTTTCTGAATACCCATTTTACTCAAATAACTGAAGTATCATTAGGACTTTCAACAAAGAATCATACTGTATTCCTTTTAAATTAATTTATCTCAACTTTCATTTATTTTATCCAGTACTCATTACTTAGGCCTCATTTGTATTTTTAGGTTCATATTAAGAAATAAATGAAATATGTTCTATTTCATTTCTCAAACAACATGTATTGCTAACTATTTTATTTACATCACTAATAATATTATCGCTAGGATGATTCCTAAGAAACAACTCACTTGGGTTTTTAAGGTTTTTTCATCAACATAACGGATAAATTCTTATTGAGTAAATACTTTCTAGAAAATTTCCTATGTATTTTCCTTAATATAAGAATATTCCATAAAAGGTTGAAAATAAATTTTGAAAAAGATATCTAAGGATGTTGGTTGGTTTTTTTTAAAAAAAGGGTTAGTTTCATCCAATTTAACATGTATTATTTCCTCAATAGTACATGAATTTTTATTAAAAACTATATATGCCTTATAAATAGTGGATTAACCTAAGAATATAACTTCATCTATTTTGGGTGTGAATGTGTGTAAATTATTTTTTGTATTCAATATGAATACTTTGCATCTAAATACTATGAAGTATGAAACTTATGGTTTTTGTCATATCCACACAACATAAGAAGTTTTATTGAAAAAGGCCTTATTTAAACTCAATTTATTGTATAACAAGAAGTACTTAAATCTTCATCCCAAAAATATTTAGCAATTCAGTATTCAATCAACATGGTTCATGTTATTTCTTAAAGAAAAATATTTTTTTTCTCTAAACAACACTATTTTGTTTAGGATTTCTAGGGGATAAAAAATTATGTGTAATTCCTTTCTTACAATGAAAAGTTTCAAAATAATAATTTTCAAATTCTCCACCATGATCACTATGTATAGTTATCAATGGAATTTTTTTCTCATTTTTAACTTTGGGTACAAAAGTTTTGAAATTGAAAATGGCTTCATATTTCATTGCTAGGAAATAAACCCATGTATATCTAGTGTAATCATAAACTAAGACAAATACATATTATTTTCCTCCAATACATCCAGTTTTTGTAGGAATGAATAAATCCATGTGCACTATCTATAATACATCAGAAGTTGAGACTTCACTAATAGATTTAAAGTTTGACTTATGTTGCGTACTATATTAACAAGGGTTACAAAATTTTGCAGACTGAAATATAAGCTTCAGTAAATCCTTTAATATTATTTTCTATATTCAACTTATATAAGTTTATAAAGTTACAGTGTCCTAACCTTCTATACCATAACCAATATTGACCTTCTATTTCACTAAGTTAAGGTAATTATTATCTCTTAAGGTCTTCTAAGTTAAGAGTGTAAATATTCTCATGTTGATGGGTAGAAATAATAAATTCATCCTTGTAATTGTGTACTAGACATTTATCATTCCTAAAATTCAAATTTTATTCTTCATTAAATAATTAAATTATGCTTATAAGGTTGTTCTTAAGACCATTAAAAAAACAAAACATTTTAAATTAAATCTTTTCAAGAAGAAAAATATTACCTATACCAATAATTTATCCTTGAGCATTATCTCTGAATGTAAACTTTCCACCTTTCATTTTGATAATATTTTCAAAGAAATCATTGTAACCAGTTATATGTCTGGAACAGAAACTATCCATGTACTAGGTAATCGTATTGTTGGAATTTCCTTTTTTTTCCTAAAAACAAAAAAAAATTATTTCAAAACCCAAACCATTTTAGTTCTTGAAATGTTAGATAACAAGGTTTTAGGAATCCACATTTTGTTTTGAAAAATGGGATTTAGAAAATCATGAGTTTTAAACTTTATTAAGGAAATAATTTTTTATTCTAGTGACCTCCACATTTCGAATTAGTAAAAAAGGATGCACTTTTTGGAATAAAATAATTATTAATAGAAATCAGTTTTGAATGAGATTAACCCAATCTTGAACTAGGGCCATGTGGAAGGATTTGTTGGTACATATTTTAGAAAATTTTCTCTTCCATAATTGTACTTTGATAGGAGTTCCTTTAGGGTAAAAATTTATACTTTAGTTTGGTAACTAAATTCTTAACCTAATAATTGATAGTTTTAGAACTAAGTGTTGTTTCTAAAACATTTGTCTCATAAAGTTCATTTTCAAAATAATTATAAAGATTATCCTTTTTATAAATATATTTTTCAATGTTTTAAAAAATAGTATCGATTTCAATGGTTTTCTTATCAACATCTTTTGAATGATCTGATACTTCTTTTTTCAAAACAATTATTCTAGTATTTTATTTTTCATGTTCCTTACTAACTTCAAAAAAAATTCATGATGTTTTGAAAATATAGATACTTTATCATAAGAAGAAATATCATTATCATCTTCTGAGGAATATTATTCATCAGAAGATATATAACCTCTATAATTAGGATAAATGGAATTTAAAGACATATTATTTAAGGAATTAGTTTTGTGTACCTTGTCTATAAAACATTGATTTTCATAAGGTATTCTATTATAGATACTGAAATTCCTTTGTATAAAATTTTCATTATCATAAGAATTATCTGAAGAGTCTCCTCCACTAGCACACCATAAATAATTAACTTTCAAAACTTTCTTTTTTTTAACTTGTAGTACATTTTATTATTTCTATCAGAATGTCTTTCCTTTATATCTTTCCTTTAATTCTTTGGACAATCGGGTCTTATGTGTACAGCTTTCTTACATTCATAATTGGTAACTTCAGAATCTTTCTTGTCATTTATTTCCTTGTTACTTTTCTTATAACAATAATAAAAATCCTTTTTATCTATAATGTCGTTCATTCTTCGAGAAATATTTTCTAATTCATTTTTAGAATGTTCGGAATCACTTGAATTATATTTAACAATAACTTTATTTTTCATTGTTGACTTAACAACCTTCTCTGGATTCTGATCTTTTATCAGGATTGAAGAGTAAAAGAAACTCCACCATTGTTTTTATTTACTTTCTCAGCATCTCATTTCAACCTACCCTCATATTGTAAAAGGGTTCCAAATAAATCATCATGAGTGAAATTTTTTTATCTTATTTAATACATCAATGGATGTTTTCTTAGATTCCCACTCATTAGGCATGATATCAATTATCTTTTCTATAAGGATTTCATCTTTTAATCCTTTCTACCCAATTGATTGTAAACTATTTACTATTATCATAAACCTTTGTTTCAGCTTTGAAACATGTTCACCATATGGAAATTAAAATGCTTGATAATTATCTCTAAGCATTTTCCTTCTAGTTTGAACAACTTTTGAAGTCCCAAAATAAGTAATCTATAAATCCTTCCAAATACTATAAGTAGCTTCATAAGAAGAAGTATGACTATAAATTCTCCAGGTAATAGAACATAATAAAATATTTCTAACACTATAATTCAACTAATACTCTTGTTTTTCCTTATATTAAAAGTCAGTCACTTCCTTGTTAGGAATCTTGTAATCTCCTGTTAACAAGACAAAATTTTCTACTCTATTATTTATAACAAATTTCTTCATTCTATCTCTCTAATACTCATAATCTACTCCATAAAAAATAAGTGTTCTATTTGGATTGAGGTTATCTCTTAAACCAACATCGACTCCTTCCATTTTTAAAACAAATATGAATTTTTATTGCACAATACAATTTATTATAGAAAATATTTATAAACAAAACGTTTAAAAAAAATTAACTAACTTTCAAAATTCAATAAGATAAAGGTAGTAAGTATTATGAGTGGAAACATTCCACAGATACCAAATGTTGATATTAGTAAAACCGGTACTTAACTCTGATATGAAATTTTGGATCAAAATGTATAAGAAGATGGCTAAATGAAAGAGGGGTGAATTATAAGTTTAGAAACATTCATATTTAACGATAAAGTAATATTAGTTTAACAAGGATAAACTAAAACATATTCAAAAAACCTCTTAGGTATTTAAATGGTAATCAGAGTTGGCCCTTGGGTCCTATGAAAAAATTATCATAATGAAGTAGATTATAATATGTAAACCCCATTTTGTAATGGGATTTTATCTTCGAATCATATGGAATAGTATATTGTAAGAAGTGGTAATGTATTCGGAGTTTAATCATATTGATAGTAGAAACAATTTAATCAGAGTAAGCACAAATATAATCATAATCACAACGGTTATGATAAATCAGAGTATTAAGAAAGTATTTAATCGTATAGAATCATAATCAAAGTAATAGCGTATTCACACTGTAATTAAGAGTAAAAAAACTGTATCGTAAATAAATCTATAATGATAAAAAAGATACAAATGGAAAAATAAAATTAAAAGAATTCACTTTCTATAACAATTGTTGTGAAAATAAATTACTTATAATAAAACAAGTAATACAAATGAATACAATTAATTTAACCCAAAGAGTAGGGTATCCAATAACATAGGATAAAGGTCCCTTGTTTTATACTTACAATACATTATGTCTTTATCTTACTAAATAAATCCATTGATGCAAAGATTGGTCTGCCACAATGTCCATGTGGTCCCTTGATGTGATGATTTGATTTTTGTCTTGTTATCCCCACAATACCTAGATACAAAGATAATATTTTACCTATATTTATAAACTCAAAATCCATCAATTGTATTCACGTGATCGGTTATTATGATTTCAAAACGAACTTAAAGATGACAAGTATAAGGAACAAGTTTGTAATTCTTGTAAACTTCATATCATCCACATAGAAAAATCAGCAGAGTGTTTCATTAGTCTCTACATTTTTCTCTCACTTCTTAATAACTCTTCAAATGACCAAGAATTTATATGCAAGCTTCCAACGGTCATCTTGATCCTCCAACAGTCATATTTTCTATTATATTTTCACATGGACTTAGAAACCTAGCACTTTAATGATCATATTATAACATAATGCATGAAATCATTTTGTTTTACACTTATTATAAGTGTAAAAGGTATTCCATTATGATATAATATAGTTTTCTATATTTAGAATCTGAACATTTTCAATCCAATGTATTTTATTATAGAATTTCATTATGATTTTTTTTATGAGTATAATTATGATGATATAAATTCTGATGTCAAAAACAATTAAAGATGTTTTCAGTATGAATATAAAAAATAAATACTTTAAAAATATTTAATAAGGTGAATCTAATAATTTTCAGATCTATGCTCATTATGATAATTGTAATGAATAATATACGTTTATATTCATAAATACTATTAAACTAATTCAAAGTATAGTAAAACATATATTATTTATAAAAAATTATTCTTAAAAATAATTTGGTCATAAGAGAATTAGTTTTTAAGTATTTAAGAAGGATTTTGTGATTTCCAAAAAAATAATTGAAAATTCAAAAAGATACTTTTGAATCAAAACAATGATGGGTGGGGCTAGAAATTATATAGCTCATTGATGCATCAATAAGTCTCAATTTACAAATTAGCTTAGGTATTTTTCATTTTCCTTACCTATTTACATATTATTACTTGCTAAAATTCCTTTATAATTTTATTATTTTTAATGTATTGGAATCAGTCATCGGAAGTTTGGTTATTTATAATGTCTTGGAGTGAGGCATTTCATTTTGAATTAGATGATCATAATTTTTCAGTCCACTATTATAAAATCAATTATTTATTTCCATATTATTATTAATATTGTTATGTTAACCATAGATATATTCTATGTCACAACCTATCTAGTGGGGCCCATTCCATGACTCCCCAAGCCCACCTCCAATAGGCCAGGGGCCTATGACTAACATCGAGTAGGAATGCCACTAACATGGGAGTAATTACCTAAGTACATGTACACACGCATACATCTCCATGCCCAAAAATGCTAAAATGTAAAGACTACTGAGTAACAAAATGCATGCATACTATTAACCCAACCAACAGAGTACAACAGAAGTAAAGTGTGGAAAAGTAAACCTGACCAGAATTCAAGTCCACCAAAAAGAAAGAGTCTTCCAACTATAGAGTCCAACCTGTAAGAAAACAATATAGGTACTGGGATAGCTTCTCGAAGTTGTAGAAACACCTTGGACTATCTGAAACATACAAAGCTCCATCCAATCTTAGTCTACCCTAGACTCCTTAAAAAGGTTTCTCATCTTCACAAGACATGAGACTTGTAGGAAAAACTCGTGTAGGGGTGAGTATAACAATACTCAATAGGAAACCCCAAAAACTACAAGAAATACACAAAGTTAAGGTACAGTCAGCTCTACACAGTATATGTATATAGTACATATAACAATAACATATCCAAATACACTTGAAACCCAGACCTATAGTCTAGAGGTAAGTCACAACAACAGCATACCAATGCTAGGAATAAAGAATGAGGATTCCGCAAAGTACTCATTTGGGAGAACTCACACATGAGTCTGATAGTCCTGATGATGTTTGTTCAAGAAGTAATATTCATCGAGAACCTCTATGAGAGAGATACACTGATATATCAAAATAGAGAATATGATACACTTGCTTTGGGAGAACCAACTCCACAAATGGGGAAGATCACGATATAGTAATGAGGATCACTTGAAGGGTCATAATGTATACCCCGACTCATCTGGATTCACCTTCTAAGTAGAGGACTAATGTTTAGTAGGATTTTTCGCATCGATAACCTAACTATACCTTGGGAAACATAATGGATAGTGGATCCTTATTTGGTCCCCTCAGAGGGGAATCCCTACTCTATCCAGAAAGTCCTACTGAAGGGGGTCATACTCTTGTGGATATGAAATGATACCCACTAAACTTCAGGGGAACGATCAAGGGGGTACCAAACCAAATGATAATTGTCCTAGATACAATGGGCAAGGATATCAATCCATGTATAAAAGAGTGCATGGCATGTTGAAGTGTCACATGTCGTGTCCCTTGACACCGAATATTGCTTGTGTACAATGGCCCTTATCAGAAGAACATGTTGTGTTGGAAAAGGTATACATTGTATATAGAGGGAATAATGTTTCTTTTCCAAGTATTTGGGTCATATTTATGGATTTTGGTTATGATTCAAATTATTTGGTACTAATTTAAATTTGTTGTTGAACTTATTTTACTTTTTCTTTCATTGAGACCAATTTCGGTTTTCCATCAGAGATTTCAATTGCATCAAAAAAACTGTTTTACTTCCTTGAACCTTTGGTTTTGATTTTGTTAATCCATTTTGGATGAATATACAACTAATTGAAATGATGGAGATTTTTTTATCTTGACTAATTGAATTATATTTATGATTTCCAAAAGAAGATAATTATTTTTAAAGAGTCTTGGTAATTCCTCCTAGAGAGATTATCATAATTTTTCTCATCATACTTTTCATCAGATTCTGGTTTCTTTTGATTATCATCCACTTCCCTGGCTTCACATTCTTCTTATTATTATTCTTCATCATCTTATTCTTATTTATCTATATATTCTTCTATTTCTTTTATCATACAATATTCTTTAACTAATTATAGAGCTCCATCTTATAACAACTTATAAAGGTGTGACTCCAATATTAAATCAACTTTTCCAATATGAACTGATTATTTTTCTACAAAAAAAATCTTTTACCTTATCAACAATAGGGGAACATCATTAATGAATATTTTCAATTCTTGAATATCCAAATCAACAACAGAGGTAAAACAACTTCTTTAGAAGCATCCTCAAATCCATTCGTCAATCTATCAATGAAACATTAACTTTGACGTGTCTTTTTTTGTTTCTTTTATTTGGTCTATTTTTCTAAGACGTTTTACCCATGTCACCATATAGAAAATGATTCGGCTGGGTGGAGTCCAATATAAGGTTCTCTTAATTTTATTTGATCCTTTCTCCTTCACAAGTCATCAATAAATTATTTTTAGTATTTCATTTTTTTTCTTTTCTTTTGTTAGAGGAAGGGAGTCAGTGTTTCTATTTTTGTCATCCTTATTGACTTTATTTATTTTTTAATAAGAATCTTCCTATGATGAAGAAACCTATTTATTCTTGAAAAAAAATTATTTTGAATAAAAAAAATCATATGATTTATCATATCTTCAATGATAAACAAAATCATTTCTTTGACAGTAACGGACTTGATTGTAATGATGAATTGATTCATACTCGATTCAATAATCTTATCAATCAATCCTAGAAACATTATGATATGTGACTTGATTGACAAAGATTTTATGTTTTTGATTTTCAAAAGAATAAAACCAACCAAATTTATTTTCCTCATATTGAAAAGATAATCTAAAATAAAAATAACATATACTTTCAGAGTAATCGATCACCTTTTTGGGAATCAAAAAGCCTTGCATTTAAATAGATAAAACTCTATAATATGGAATTAGATGAGTGAATTTTCTTGGTTTATCATCTGATACATTATTGAATAAGGGCTTTTCGGGTCTATCTCTAACAACTATACCCTTTGAATCCAGTAATTTATGATATAGGAAACATACATCCCCTTTCTCAGAAATACCAAGAAAATTGATAACAACCATGGGTGTCATCTTATAATTCTTCTCCTAAATATGAACATAAAACTAATATTTTCCATTTTATTTGAAAATCATTACAGAATAATAAAAATCTATAACCAAATATTGATAGAACAAATCATAATTGGGATCAGGATGCTCCACATAAAAATATTCCCAACTTAGAAAATCAGTCATCCTTATCAAATATGAATCATACATTTCATAAAAATATAATGAAACTAAGAATTTTCTAGAATACAAACCACTTGTTATAATATTTTTAAGGAGTCTTCATACTTGGAGAAGAAACTGAGAATTCATACAAAACAAAGAATTGAATTCGGAGACTTAAACAAGGCAGTGCTTCATGACAGAATTCTGGAATATTTGATGTGGGACACAAGGAGAGTCTCTTATATACGAGATTTTAAGTGATATTTGAACTTCCAAAAAGCATGTAATAATTGATAATTGATCCATCTGATTTGAAGCTTTAGAAAAAATCCAAATAATATTTTTCTAAAAATATTAAACTCTTGAGGTTTTAAAAAAATATCCTATTGGGTGAATATGATGAATTTGAAAAAACAATTTATTGTATTGGGTGAATAAAATTAAAATTAATTTGAAAAAAATGAAAAATTTTATAATAACAAAAATAAAGGATAAAACCAATTAGAATATAATGGTGTTAAATTATAAAAGAGAATAAGAATTCCATTCAAAGTGGAAATATTGATTTCATAATTTTTTTTATTTTTTAGAATAAATTATGATAGTTGAAAAATAAACTATAGTAGTTTAATATGATAGTTTTAAAATTTAAAGAATATTACTATGAAAATAACTAAAATTAAAATTTAGATTCAATTTAATTTTCTAAATCTGATTCAAAATTCAAACCCAATAAATTTAAAAACTTGAATTCAATAAAATTTTTAATCAAATATGATAAATGTTTAAATCCAATTTTAAAAGAAACATTAGATTTAAAACCCAATTATGATGGAGATTTTAGAAAACTTAAAAAATAGAATATTAACATTTTGAACAAAAAAACTAATAATTTTGTAAAATGTCAAACAAATTTACTCCCCCTATAAAAAGGAGTATCTTAATGTAAATAGATGATTTTAACAGGAATTATATATGAATTATTACTTTATAGTGATCATTCCTACCATTTTTTAATGTATTCAAATATACTAGAAGGTAATGATTCTGTAAAAATATCAGAAAATTATTCTTTTGTTCTCATGAATTGTAAAATAATATCTTATTTTAGTGTGTGATCCTGAAAAATTTGATGCTCAATATCTATGTGGTCTTCATGAGAGTGTTTTTTAGGGTTTTTACTTAAATTAATTTAACTATTGTTATCACGTGGTTTTTGAGTTTTAGTAAAACTCAATCCACAGTCTGTGAGTGTTTGTTTCATCCATAACACCTGAGCAGAAAAATATTCAAATGCCACATATTCAACTTAAATAGTTGATAGTTCTACTAGGTTTTGTTTATTACAAGACCAAGAAACTAATGAATCTCCTAAAAATGAAATGTTCTAAAAGTACTTTTTCTATCCATTATACAACCACCAAATTAATTATCTAAAAAACTTTTTAATACAAAATCATTTCCCGAAGAATAGAAAATTCAAAAATATATAGTTACCTTTAAAAAATGAAAGATTTATTTCACATATTTTAAATGTGATTATTTTTTATTTTCTTCATATCTTTCACATAAGAAAGTAGAAAACATTAAGTTTGGGTGACTAGCTATTATGTATAGAAATCGTCCTATCATTCCTCTAAAAGTTGTTTGATCAACTGGTTTCCCCAACTTCATCAATAACAAGTGTATTTGAGGTGCCAATTATAGTACAAATACTTATATTATTTTCATGTACACACTTTTTAAGAAGATCTTTCATATACTTTTTTTGAGATATATAAGTACCTTCTAGTTTTTTTAGAAATTTGGAAACCAAGAAAAAATGTTAACTCACCCATAATACTCATTTCAACCTCAAATGTTGTGAGATTTGAGAAAGACTTTGTCAGATATTTTTGAGTTAATCTGAATATAATGTCATCAACATATATTTGAACAATAATTATGTTTTTTTCATTACAAAAAGTGTGGATCAGTAGTTCCCATAACATAATTTTTTTGTAACAAAAATCTTGTTAATATATCATACCAAGAACTAGTGGATTGTTAAAGTCCATATAAAGATTTGGTAAGTTTAAAAATGTATTCGGGATGTATTGTATCTTAATGAAAGGTTTTTCTTAAAAATAAACTTCCTTCTATACATATTCATTAAGGAGATTACACTTCACATCCATTTGGAAAACTTTAAAGTCGAATAATTCTAAGAAGGCTAATATAATACGAATATATTGAAGTGTAACTACTGGTGCATAAGTTTATTCATAATTTATTCCTTATTTTTGATTATAACCTTTAGTAACAAGTATTGATTTATTTCTAATGATGATTCCATTTTCATCGCATTTGTTTCTGAATAACCATTTTACTCAAATTACTAAAGTATCTTTAGGTTTTTCAACCAAGGATCAGAATGTATTTCTTTCAAATTCATTTATCTCATCTTGCATTAATTTTATCCAGAACACATTACTTAGGCCTCATTTGTATTTTCAGGTTCATATTAGGAAATAAAAGAATGATATTCTATTTCATTTCTCAAAGAACTTTTATTCCTAAATATTTGATTAACATCACTAATGATACTATCACTATGATGATTCCTAAGAAACAAATCACTTAGGTTTTTAAGGTTTCTTCAGCAACATAATGGATAAATTCTTATTGAGTAAATACTTTCTAGAAAATTTCATGAGTATTTTCCTTAATAGAAGAATATTCGATCAATTGTTGAAAATAAATTTTGAAAAAGATATCTAAGGATGTTGTTTGGGTTTGTTTAAAAAAAGGGTCAGTTTCATCCGATTTAACATGTATTATTTCCTCAATAGTACAAGAATTTTTATTAAAAACTATATTTTCCTTCGAAGTAGTGGATTAACCTAAGAATATAACTTCATCTATTTTGGGTGTGAATGTGTGTAAATTATCTTTTGTATTCAATATGAATACTTTGCATCTAAATACTATGAAGTATGGAACTTCTGGTTTTTGGAATGTCCACACATCATAAGGAGTTTTATTGACAAAAGGACTTATTTAAACTAAATTTATTGTATAACAAGAAGTACTTAAAGCTTTATCCCAAAAATATTTAGCAATCCAGTATTCAATCAACTTGGTTCATGTTATTTCTTGAAGAAAAATATTTCTTCTCTAAAAAAACCATATGGTTTAGGAGTTCTAGAGGATAAAAAAATTATGTGTAATGCCTTTCGTACAATGAAAAGTTTGAAAATAATAATTTAATAATTCTCCACCATGATCACTATGTATACTTATCAATGGAATTTTTTTCTCATTTTTAACTTTGGGTACAAAATTTTTGTAATTGAAAAAGGCTTCATATTTCATTGCTGGGAAATAAACCCATGAATATCTAGTGTAATAATCAACTAAAACAAATACATATTATTTTCCTCCAATACTTACAGTTTTTGTAGGAATGAATAAATCCATGTGAACTATCTATAATGCATCAGAAGTTGAGACTTCACTAATAAATTTAAAGTTTTACTTATGATGTGTACTATATTAACAAGGGTTACAAAAAATTTTAGACTCAAATATAAGCTTCAGTAAATCCTTTAAAATTATTTTATTTATTCAACTTATATAAGTTTATAACGTTATAGTGTCCTAACCTTCTATACCATAACCAATATTGATCTTCTATTTCACTAAGTTAAGGTAATTATTGTCTCTTAATGTCTTCTTAGTTAAGAGTGTAAATATTCTCATGTTGATGGGTAGAAAGAATGAATTCATCCTTGGAATTGTGTAATAGACATTTATCATTCCTAAAATTCAAATGTTATTCTTGATTACGTAATTCAATTATGCTTATAAGGTTGTTCTAAAGACCTTTAAAAAAACTAAATGTTTTAAATTAAATCTTTTCAAGAAGAAAAATATTACTTATACCAAGAATTTATCCTAGAGCATTATATCTGAATGTAAACTTTACACCTTTCATTTTGATAATATTTTCAAAGAAATCATTGTTACCATTCATATGTATGGAACAGTAACTATCCATGTACTAGGTAATCTTATTGTTGGTATTTCCTTTGTTTCCTAAAAACAAAAAAATAGTATTTCAAAACCCAAACCATTTTGGGTCTTGAAATGTTAGAGAACAAGGTTTTGGAAATCCACATTTTGTTTTTAAAAATGGGATTTATAAAATCCTAAGTATTAAACTTTATTAAGGAAACAATTTTTTATTCTAGTGACCTCCACTTTTCCATTTAGTACAAAAGGAGGCACTTTTTTGGAATAAAGTAATTATTAATAGAAATCAGTTTTGAATGAGATTAACCCAATCTTGGAATAGTACCATGTGGAAGGATTTTTTGGTATATATTTTAGAAAATTTTCTCTTCCATAATTGCACTTTGATAGGAGTTCCTTTAGGGTAAAAATTCCATACTTTAGTTTGGTGAATAAATTCTTATCCTAATAATTGATATTTTTAGAACTATGTTTTGTTTCTAAAACATTTTTCTCATAAAGTACATTTTCAAAATAATTAGAAAGATTATCTTTTCATAATTATCTTTTTCAAGGTTTTAAAAAATAGTATTTATTTCAAAGGTTTTCTTATCAAGATATTTTGAAAGATATGATACTTCTTTTTTCAAAACAATTATTCTTGTATTTTATTTTTCATGTTCCATACTAACTTTACAATTTTTGTTTTCAAGAAGTTTTGAAAATCTAGATACATTATCATAAGAAGGAATATCATTATCATCTTCTGAGGAAGATTATTCAACAAAAGATATATAACCTCTATCATC
Organism: Viscum album; assembly: GCA_963277665.1. Classification (NCBI taxonomy): domain Eukaryota; kingdom Viridiplantae; phylum Streptophyta; class Magnoliopsida; order Santalales; family Viscaceae; genus Viscum; species Viscum album. Next base: position 1,146,430,661 of record OY728130.1, on the reverse strand, counting down.
AGGATATTTTGAATTTAAAGACATATTATTTAAGGAATTAGGTATGTGTACCTTGTCTATGAAACATTGATTTTCATAAGGTATTCTATTATAGAGACATATATTCCTTTGTACAAAATTTTCATTATTATAAGAATCATCTAAAGAGTCTCCTCCACTAGCACACCAGAAATCATTATCTTTTAAAACTTTCTTTCTTTTAACTTGTAGTACTTTTTATTATTTCTATCAGAATGCCTTTCCTTTATATCTTTCCTTTAATACTTTGGAAAATTGGGTATTATGTGTCCAGATTTCTTACATTCATAATTGGTAACTTCAGAATCGTTCTTTTCATTTATTTCCTTGTTACTTTTCTTGAAACAATAATAAAAATCATTTTTACCTATAATCTTGTTCATTATTCAAGAAATATTTTCCAATTAATTTTTAGAATTTTTGGAATAACTTGAATTGTATTTAACAATAACTTTATTTTTATTTCTTGACTTAACAACCTTCTCTGGATTCTGATCTTTTATCAAGTTTGAAGAGTAAAAGAAAATCCACTATTGTTTTTATTTACTTTCTCAGCATCTCATTTCAACCTACCCTCATATTGTAAGAGGTTTCCAAAGAAATCATCATGAGTGAGATTTTATTTATCTTCATTAATTCATCAATGGATTTTTTCTTAGATTCCCACTCATTTGGCATGATATCAATTATCTTTTCTATATGTATTTTATATTTTAATCATTTATCTCCAATTGATTGTATACTATTTACTATTATCATAAACCTTTGTTTCAACGTTTCAACATGTTCACCATATGGAAATTAAAATTCTTGATAATTATCTATAATCATTTTCTTTCTAGTTTGAATAACTTTTGAAGTTCCAAAATAAGTAATATATAAATCCTTCCAAATACTATTAGTAGCTTCATAAGAAGAAGTATGACTATAAATTCTCGAGGTAATAGAACATAATAAATTATTTCTAACACTATAATTCAACTAAAACTCTTGTTTTCCCTTATTTTAAAATTCAATCACTTCCTTTTTAGGAATCTTGTAATATTTTGTTAACAAGAAAAAAATTTCAACTCAATTATTTATAAAAAATTTCTTCATCCTATCTCTCTAATACTCATAATATACTCCATCAAACCTAAGTGTTCTATTTTGATTGAGGTTATCTCTTAAACCGACATCGACTACTTCCATGTTTAAAACAAATATGAATTTTTATTCCACAATACAATTTAGTATAGAAAATATTTATATACAAAAAGTTTATAGAAAAATTTAACTAACTTTCAAAATTAAATAAGATAAAGGTAGTAAGTATTATGAGTGGAAACCTTCCTCATATACCAAATGTTGATATCAGTAAAACAGGTACTTAACTTTGATATGCAATTTTGGATTGAAATGTATAAGAAGATGGCTAAATAAAATAGGGGAAGTTTAAAAACATTCATATTTAACCTTAAATTAAAATTAGTTTAACAAGGTTAAACTAAAACATATTCAAAAAACCTCTTAGGTCTTTAAATGGTAATCGGAGTTGGCCCTTGGGTCCTATAAAAAAATTATCATAATCAAGTAGATTATAATATTTAAACCACATGTTGTAATGGGATTCTATCTTTGAATCAAATAGATTAGTATTCTGTAAGCAGTGGTAATGTATTCGGAGTTTAATCATATTGATAGTAGAAACAATTTAATCAGAGTAAGAACAAAAAGAATCATAATCACAACGGTTATGATAAATCGGAGTATTAAAAAATTATTTAATTATATTGAATCAAAATCAATTTAATAACTTATTCAAAATTTCATTCAGAGTAAAACAACGGTATCGTAATTAAAGCTATTATGATAAACAAGATACAAATAGAAATATCAAAATAAAAGAATTCACTTTCTATAACAATTGTAGTGAAAATAAATGACTTGTAATAAAACAAGTAATACAAATGAATACAATTATTTTAACCCAAAGAATAGGGTATCCAATAACATAGGATAAAGGTCACTTGTTTTATAATTACAATAAATTATGTCTTTCTCTTACTAGATAAATCCATTGATGTGAAGATTAGTCTTCCTCACTGTCCATCTAATCCCTCGATGTGATGATTTTATTTTTTATCTTGTTATCCCCACAATACTTAGATACAAATATAATATTTTATATATCTTTATAACCTCAAAATCCCTCAATCGTATTCACATGATCGGTCATTACGATTTCAAAATGAACTTAAAGATTACAAGTATAAGGAATAAGATTGTAACACTTGTAAACTTCATATCTCTCACGTATAAAAATCTGCAGAGTGTTTCATTAGGTCTCTACATTTTTCTCTCACTTCTTAATAACTCTTCAAATGACCAAGAATTTATATTCAAGCTTCCCAAAGTCATCTTGATCCTCCAACGGTCATATTTTCTCTTATATTTTCACATAGACTTGGAAAACTATCACTTTAATGACCATATTATAACATAATTCATGACATCATTTTTTTTTAAACTTATTATAAGTGTAAAAGTTATTCCATTAAGATAGAATATAGTTTTCTATATTTAGAATTTGAACATTTTCAATCCAATGTATTTTCTTATAGAATTTTATTGTGATTTTCTTTATGGGTATGATTATGATGATATCAATTCTGATTTAAATACAATTAAATATTTTTTCAGTATGAATAAAAAAAATAAAGACTTTAAAACTATTTAATAAGTTGAATCTAAAAATTATCAGATCTATGCTCATTATGATAATTGTAATGAATAATATAATTTTATATTCATGAATACTATAAAAATAATTCAAAGTATGGTAAAACATATATTATTTAAAAAAACCATTCTTAAAAATATTTTGGTCATAAAAGAATTAGTTTTTAAGTATTTAAGATGGATTTTGTGATTTCAAAAAATAATAATGGAAAATTCAAAAATAAACTATTCAATTAAAATAGTGATGGGTGGGACTAGAAATTATATAGCTCATTGATGCATCAATAAGTCTCAATAGAAAAATTATCTTAGGTATTTGGCATTTTCCTTACCTATTTACATATTATTACTTGGAAAAATTCCTTTACTATTTTATTATTTTTAATTTCTTGGAATCAGTCATCGGCGGTTTGATTATTTATAATGTCTTGGAGTGTGGCATTTCAGTTTGAATTAGATGATCATAATTTATCAGTCCACTATTATGAAATCAATTATTTATTTCTATGTTATTATTAATATTGTTATGTTAACCATAGATATATTCTATGTCACATCCTATCCTAGTGGGGCTCATTCTATGACTCCTCAAGACCACCTCCAATAGGCTAGGGGCCGATGACTAACATTGAGTAGGCATGTCACTAACATGGGAGGAATTGCCTAATTACATGTACACACACACATCTCCATGCCAAAAAATGCTAAAATGTAAAGACTACTGAGGAAAAAAAATGCATGCATACTATTATCCCAACCAACAGAGTACAACAGTAGTAAAGTGTGGAAAAGTAAACTGGACCAAAATACAAGTCCTCCAAAAAGAAAGAGTCTTCCAACTATAGAGTCCAACCTATAAGAAAACAAGATAGGTACTAGGATAGCTTCTCGAAGTTGTAGAAACACCTTGGACTATATAAAACTTACAAATCTCCCTCCAATCCTGTTCTACCCTAGACTCGTTGAAAAGGTTACTCATCTTCACAAGACACGAAACATGTAGGAAAAGCCCGTGCAGGGGTTAGTCTTACTATACTCAATAGGAAACCCCAAAAACTACAAGAAATACACAAAGTTAAGGTATACTCAGCTCTACATAGTATATTTCTATAGTACATATAACAATAACATATCCAAATATACTTGAAACCCAGACCTATAGTCTAGGGGTAAGTCACAACAACAGCATACCCACACTAGGAATTAAGAACGAGGATTACACAAAGTACTCATATGGGAGAACTCACACATGAGTCTGATAGCCCTGATGATGTTTGTTTGAGAAGTAATATTCATCGAGAACCTCCATGAGAGAGATACACTGATAGATCAAAATAGATAATATGATACACTCACTTTGGGATAACCAACTCCACAAGTGGGTAAGATCACGATATAGTGATGAGGATAACTTCAAGGGTCATGACGTATACCCCAACTCATCTGGATTCACCTTCTAAGTAGAGGAATAATGTTTTGTAGGATTTTTCGCATCGATAACCTAACTATACCTTGGAAACAATAATGGATAGTGGATCCTTCTTTGGGCCCCTTGGAGAGGACTCCCTATTCTATCCAGAAATTCCTACTGATGGGGGTCATACTCTTGTGGATAGGAAATGATACCCACTAAACATTAGGGGAACGATCAAGGGGGTACCAATCCAAATGATACTTGTCCAAGATACAGTGGACAAGGAGATCAATCCATTTCTAAAAGAGTACATGGAATGTAGAAGTGTCACATACCGTGTCTCTTGACCACGAGTATTTCTCATGTACAACGGCTCGTATCAGAACAACATATTGTGTTGGAAAAGGTATACATTGTATATATAGGTCCTTATGATTCGTTTCCAAGTATTTGGGGTCTATTTCGTGTACCTTTTCCATGTTATAGTACATGGCTTCATCCCATGTTCTTCTACCCATGTACCAGTACATGGGGTATCATGTGTATCTGGTCAGGGTTTGGCCATGTGGTTGAGTACATCTTGTATACTCCACCATATGTCTGTGTATCCTTTGAGATACATTCTATGTTTTGGGTAAGGTCCCACATGTTGTGTGACAACTTTTACACATCATGTTCCACCTATTTGTCACCTAAAACCCTAGCCGACACTAGACTGGTCCCACACGCCATGTATTCTGAGATACACTCTTTGTTCATTAGGGTTTCTCCATAATTTTTGTTCTTCCTCAAATGCTTTGGTTGATCTTTTAGTATTTGATCTGACGATCCCTTTGCCTCAAAATTAAATATCCAAGGTCATTTCTTCCTTTCAACACCGATTTGCTAAGTTTTGGGCCTTCGATTGGATCGGAAAACCACACTCGATCATCCGCATAAAGAACATTTGAAGAACGATATCTATTTGAATATATTGATCCATTCATTTCCATTGTCGTTTCCCCTCCACTAGGTCATCAAAATTTCATATGTACCATTTTAGATTATTACACCATGAAACAGATGTGAAACGATCCTTCATTCATAACCCTACAAAGAACAAAGAATGTGTAGGAATAAAGGGGGAACAGAATCACAGAGAAACAACCTAAGGAACAAAGCTTAACCTTTGTTTGTTAAGGACTTGATATACTCCCATTAGAAGGATTAGGAAACTAAATTGAAATAGAATCAACTCCCCAAATCAATCCTGCAATCATCCATCCTGCAATAATGAATTAATCACATGTCAAATTATTCATGGGTTGATCTACATTCATCATTAACTCCAAGAACATGAAAGAAATAATTAAATTACATGACCTACCTTGAGTTTGGATTAATCATTGATGATGAATGATTGCACTACTAGTATCGATGATATCCTCTAAATCTAATAGCACAATGATTCAAGATCATTTGATTCATCGTTATTCATCGTCGAGAGGTTTCTCCAAGGGTATCATCTCCAATGCTCTAGATAATTCTTGGGTTATACAGCTAACCCTAGAAGTTATTCTTAAAAACTTATTTAAAATCATATGTTGTTTCATTAGTGAAACATAAAAATAAAACAAATATTAAATTTATTTTATTTCTATAATGGTATAAAAACTAGATTTCACAGTCAGCCCACGCCGGCTAGTGTTTGAACTCTCCTAAGGTAAATTTACTACTCTGAATACAATGATACCCTCATATTTCTGATCTAGGAAACCATTTAAAATTTATTCCACTTTTTTAGTAAAACTTCTTATATGTTCTATTAGAGAGTTTAAAATATTTCAAACATTTATCCCGGGAACCTTGGGCCTCGGAACCTCACATCGTCTCAAAAATTGGACTTGAATTAATTCTATATAAAATTTAAAAATAATATACAGAAAATTTGGGACATTACATTATCCCCACCTTGGGGATTTATATCTCTAAAAATCCAAAACAAATGGCTACTAAAAAATATGTGGGTATTGCACATGAATCTAAGCCTGCCAATCCCATGAGTCTCTTTGAGATTCTTGTACTGCCACGAGACACGCACCAAGGGAATCACTCACCCATGAAAGATCTTCTCCTAATGATCCTCAATCACCATTGGGTACTCGAAAAAAGTCTCTACATTGTCAATTTCCATATTTCCCCAATCGATGACATGGTATGGGTCATGGACATAACTTCTTATCTACGACATGTGGAATAAATCATGTACCAGATGCAACTATAGAGGTAGAGCTAAGAAGTACACCACCTTTCCAACTCAACGAGATATCTGAAAAGGTCCAATGAAACTCAGAGATAACTTGTTTCCCCGGCCAAATCTCAGCAACCCTCGTTAAGGTGATACCCTAACGAAGACATGGTCTCCTTCCTCGAACTCCAAAGGTATCCTTTGTCTGTTAGCATAAGAATTTTGTTAGATATCTGTAGTCTTCATTATCTCCTAGATGACCTACATATTATTAGTCGTATCTCATACCAACTCTGAGCCCATAAGTGTTGAATCTCCTGGGTCAATCTAGTAAAGTGGTAACCAGAAAGGTCACCCATAAAAAGTCTCGAGCAGTGCCATACCAATGGTAGAGTGGTAGTTGTTGTTGTAGGAAAAATCCATCAGTGGTAAGTGGTCCTCCCAGCTACAACTAAAGTCCAAGATGAAATCCTACAACATGAACCCTAGAACAAGAATGGTCCTCTTCGTATAGCCATCCTTCTAGGTATGAAATGATGTTCTCAAGAGGAACTGAGTCCCAAACACCTCCTACAATCCCTTTCACAACTGGGATGTGAAACAAGCATTGTGATATGAAATAATTGTCGATGGGACTCCATGAAGTTTCACTATCTCTTATATGTAGAGGTGTCTTAATATATCTACTGAACTATTCTCTTGGGTAGATAGGAAATGAGAAGACTTTGTAATTTGGTCAATGATCACCTAGATGACATCGTGTCCCCTGGATGTACATGGTAAAACCTTTAAGAATTACATTGATATTCCATCTCACTTCCATTTCAGAACCTCTAGGGGGGTCAACTAATCCCATAGAAACCTAGTTCTCAACCTTCACCAACTGGCACATAAAACATCGAGAAATGAATTATGCCACTACCTTCTTCATCCTTTTCCACAAAAACTGACGTCAGAGGTCCTAATACATCTTGGTCACAATAAGGTTTATCTCCAAAGGTGATGTATGAAACTCCCTCATAACCTCCTTCTGTAATTCCACTAGTATAACTATGTGCCCCCTAAAAAGAACGATGTTGTCCACTCCTAGTGAATACCTATCAAGAGATTACCATGTGGGCATCTGAGCAGGTATGTTCTCATAGTCGTTATCCCCAAGTTGCATCTCCCTGACACGTTGTAGGAGTGGAGGGGTGATAGACCACAATTGGACATAAGATTCGCCATCTCTATACAAAAAAGGATAACTATAATGAGGACAACTTCTCTAACACCTCATTCAATAGTTGTAAACTAGATCTCCTATTGAGATAATCCACTACCATGTTCCCCTTCCCAAGAGTATAGAAAATATCAAAGTCATAATATTAGAGGAACTCTAGACATCTCCTCTATCACAAGTTCAAATCCTTCTATGAAAATATATACTTAAGTCTCTTTTGATCATATTAGATGATAAACCACACCCCTCTCAGGTAGTGTCACTATATCTTCAATGTGAAGACTACCACTACCAACTCAAGATCATAGGTTGTATAGTTCTACTCATGTGGACTCAACTGGAATGAACCATAGGCAATAATCGCTTTCCACTACATCAGGACACAACCATGTCAGATCCCTAATGCATCACAGAACACTACATACTCGACTCTCTCCTCTGTAAATCTCATGATTATAATTCTCATCAAACTCTACCTCAACTACTGAGAAAGATTGATGGAACTTCTCTGTACACATGGAAAGATTCCCCTTTTGGTTCAACGCTATCATCGATGTTGATATCTGGTAGAAGTCATGTATGAATCTCTAGTAATGGCTTGTCATCCCAAGGAAGCTATGTACCTCTATTACACTCCTAGGTAACTCCCAGGCTAACACTAATTCCACCTTTTTTTTAAAAGGTTGGGGCTAAAGCCTCATTTATTATTAAAGAAAATCAAGGACCTCTTTAACTGGGTAGAGGGAGGCCAATTACATAGCCTAAAAGCCCAGTAGGAATTTATCACATTACATGGCCCGTAGGCCCATTTTTTGGCCAAAGGCCCATTCTTTGAATAGTACTACTATAGTACCTGCGCTGCCACAGTACTACACAGTACCCGTTGCTGCTAGAGTACCATGCCGCCGCTGTAGTGAGCATTGGTGCTACAGTATTCTACAGTGCTTCTACAGCACCCTACGCCTAATGGGTTTTGAACCATATGTAGGTGTCTCATGTGCTCCTCCTCAAACTTTGAGTACACAAGGATTTCATCCATGAATACCACTAAATACCGGTCAAAGTGTGGTTGGAAGATCCGTTTCATGAGTCCCATGAACACTACTGGGGTGTTATTTGTTAAAAATGGAATCACCAAGTACTCATAATGACCGTAGTGGCATCTAAAAGTCACCTCTGGTATATCTGTATCCCATACTCATAGCTAGTGATAGCCTGGTCAAAGGTCAATATTTGAGAACTATCATGCCTATTTCAACTGATTGAAGTGGTAATCGATCCTCGGTAGAGTATACTTGTTATTTACCATCACTTAGTTCAATAATCGGTAATCCAAACACAACCTAAAGCTCTCATATTCCTTTTTGGAAAAAGAACTAGGGCTGTCCAAGGTGAAAAACTGGGTCTCACGAAGCCATTCATCTGCAGATCCACCAATTGCACTCTCATCTCAAGAAGCTCTTTGGGATCCATCTGATATTATGGTACTAATATCGATTCTATCTTGGGGTGTAAATATATGGAGAAGTTGATCTACCATTAGGTAGGTAACCCTAGTACATATTTAGGGAGGACATCCTCGTAATCTGCCACTAATACTGGGAACTGGAAGCTCACAACATCTATTGCTTTGAGGGTAAGGCTAGCCAACTCATGAGTGATCAGTTTCACACTCCTATTCATGAGCTCATCCTGTACATCCTGGGATTCCTTATCACCAATAAAGGAAAACCTCATCTCATCACTATATAAACACCACACCCTTCACCTAAAATAGTCAATTTGGGCAGGGATAGATGATAGAAAATCCATACAGATAATGATGTTGTAAGGACTCGATGTTTCCACTAAGAGGTTTCAACCCCCCTAAGTGTAAGATCATGCTATTGGCAAAGGTTTTTTATCATAGATTCTATTTCCTGTTGGTGTCTCCAAGCATAAGGGTCAAGTAAGTAGTTCTACCAAAATTTCAAGGTCTCAAACAGGATATGTGTTGAGGAAGGAATGAATGGAACCTATCTCTATAATTATATAATGTAAGGTATAAACTACAATGATTGTACCTCAGATCATCACTACATTCCCTAGTTTGTACACCTATACCACATGTAGTTTCCCCCGCTCCTTTCCTCCAGCTCTCTGAGCTAGGAGTTGACCTCTTGGGGTGGTGTTGGTAGTATTCCAAAACATCTACCACCTCCTCCATCTCTCCCTACTTCTCTACCACATATTCCTCTTGGTGGATATACCTTCTCCACTCATTTACTCTACCTCAGTGTTCCATCCACGGCTTCCCTATCAACAACTTGACAACTTGGGAAATCTCTAGAGATATTTCCTCTACCTTTGCATGTGTCTAATCGCCTCTCCCTAGGATGACTAGATCCATCCTGGGAGCCCTGGACTGTAGATCCCTTATCTTGTGACCTCTTGTGACGTTTCCCACATCTTGATCCCTATGTCTGATGTTAGTTCCCCCCTTCAATGGTCTCTACACCTGCCTTCTTGCTGCTGACTATTGTTGTCTATCTCTGCTCAACCAAGAAAATCTCGACCACCAAAACTTGCTCAAGAACTCTAGAATAAGTCAGAATTCATAGAGGTATGATGTTATCTCAGATTTCCCATGGTAGACTTATCTTGAAGGTTCGATCCATGAAGTACTGATCCCTGACCATATCCATAAAGTACCTATAGAGGTTGGTGAACCTTGATGAATAGTCAACCACCATCATAGTGCCCTGGTAGAGCTGAAGAAGCTCATGTATACGCACTGCCCTCAGCGTAACCAGAGATAACTCTTAATTAAATATATTCTCAAAATCCTCCCATGAAAGAGTCAACTAATCGTTAGTCTATGTGGTCAAACTCCACCATCGCCCTACCGAACCTTGAAGAAGGCTCACTACCAGGATCACCATTTGGTCCACTAGTTCCCTCACTAGACAAAAAACTTTCGTCACTGCCTCAATCCATTCCTCAGTCAACTGAGTTTCGATCTCATCTCAAAACCTGACGGGTCTCTATCTCTGAAATTCATGGAGCATGTTCAACCTGCTCTCCTCATCTTCTAGTATTGTAAGTATCGCATGCTACTCTACTGGTGGTAGTATAGCTGGTGCACCACCTGAAGGTAATTCATGGGACACCAACCCATTTATCTAATCCTCATCACTAAGGGGGTCATCCTTCATTATCAAGATACTAAAACCAACTTAGAATATATCATGGAGGAATCCTATAAAAAACAATATGTACTACATTTAACGAGTATGCTTGGAGAGATGATGCAAGAAAGATATGGAAACCACAACCCATTCATATATTATGCATGTACCATTTTTTTTGTTTCACCAAAACTAGTGTTCTCATGTACTAAGTCAAAAATAAGTTTATTAGAGTCTTGTTGTATGGAAACGTCGGTCGTCCACCCAAACACTAGATTCCATGTCCTGAAAGCTAAACTCCAAACATTTAACACTATTTCCCCAAACCAATATCACATAATCTCGGTCCTAATGTAGAACAAACCACCTCTGATTCCACTCTATCAGAACCCATCCCAATGGGGCCTGTTCCATGACTCCCAAAGACTGCCTCCAATAGTCCAGGGGATGGAGACTAGAACCGAGTAGGAATTTCACTAACATGGGAGGCATTTTTTAAGTACCTATACACATGCTCAAATATCCATGCCCACAAATTTTCAAATGTAAAAACTACTAAAGAACAAAATGCATGCATACTACTAACCGAACCAACAGAGTACAAAGGAAGTATTGTGGAAAAGTAAACTGGGCCAGAATACAAGGTCACCAAAATGAAAGAGTCTACAAACTACCAAGTTCAACCTGTAAGAAAACAAGATAGGTACTGGTACTATTGGTTGATGTTTTAGGAACACTTTGGCTTGTTTGAAACTTACAAAGTTCCATCCAGTCCTATTATTCCATGGACTCTGTAAAAAGGTTACTCGTTTTCAAAAGACATGACATGTGTGTGAAAAGACCATGCAGGGTTCAGTTTAACAATATTCGGTAGGACATCCTGAAAACCACAAGAAACACACAATGTAAAGGTAAAATCGTCTCTACAGAGTATATGTCTATAGTAAATATTACAAAAACATGACGCGATATACTTGAAACCCAAACCTATAGTCTAGAGGTATGTCACAATGACCACATACCCACGCTAGGGATTCAGTCTGAAGAATCCACGAACCACTCATTCGGGAGAACTCACTCCTAAGTCTAATAGCCCTGATAACGTTTGTCTGGAAATTATTTGTCATCGAGAACCTCCATGATAATGATACAATGATAGATCTGAAGAGAGAATATTATACACTCGCTATGGGAGAACCAACTCCATGAATAGGGAAGATCATGATACACTGATGAGGATCACATTCAGGGTTGTGGCATACACCATGACTCATCTAGATTCACATGATAAGTAGAGGAATAAAGTTCAGTAGGATTGATCACATTTATAACCTAAATCTATTTAGGACATAATAATTGATAGAGGATCCTTCTTCAGAGCCTCTTGGAGGGGACTCCCAACTCTATCCAAAAAGTCATACTGAAGGGGGTCATACTCTTATGGATAATAAATGATACCCACTAACCTTTAGGGGAATGAGAAAGGGGTAACGAACCCAAATGATAAATGTCCAAGATATGGTGGAAAAGTAGATCAGTCCATATAGAAAACAGTACATGGTATGTAGAATCATCACACAATGTGTGCCTTGACCCCGGGTATTGTCTATGTACAATGGGCCATGTCAGAAGAACATGTCATGTATGAAAAGGGATGCATGTTGTGTATAAGGGATCACACACCATTTCCAACTATTCAGGGTCCACTCCATGTACGCTGGACATATTCTAGTACATGGACTCAACCCATGTTTGCATACCCGAGTACTGGTACATGGGGTAGCACGTGTATCTGGTTAGGGGTATGGTTTTCTGGTGGAGTACATTCCATGTACTCTACCACGTGTCCATGTATCCTCAGAGATACACATCTAGTTATGGGTAAGGTCCCACATGCCGTGAAATCTATCACACGTCGTGTACCACCTCTTTGTCACTCGATACCCTAGCTACTGCTAGACTAGTCCCACATGCTATATATTTCATGATACACGGCATGTTCATCCCTGTTTTTCAAGAATCATGGTTCTTCCTCCACTTCTTTGTTTTATCTTTTGACGTTCAATTTTATGATTTATTCACCTCAAAATTGAAGATCTAGGGTCATCCCATCCTTGAAATACTGATTTGGTAAGTTTTGGTCCTTTAATCAGCTGTGAAAACCTATCCTAATCATCCGCACGAAGAAAGTTTGAAGAACTATATCTCCCAAAATACAACGATCTGTTTGTCTCCATCGTCATCGCACCTCCAATAGGTCATCATGATGTTATATCTAAGATTTCATATTATTGTACCATGAAATGGATGTGTAATGATCCTTTATTCATAACCCTACAAAGAACAAAGAACACGCATGAATAAAGGGGGAAGAAATCACAAAAAAAAAACCCAAGGAATGAACCTTGGACATTATTTATTATGGGCTTGATCCTCCCCTATTAGAAGGATCAAGAAACTAAATGAGAACAAAATAAACTAACCAAATCAAACCCACAATCACTCATCCCGCAAGAACGAATGAATCGTAGTTAAACTTGTTCATGGGTTGATTCGAATTTATTGTTACGTCAAATAACGGGAAAGAAATAATGAAATAACATTCCCTACCTTGATTCTAGATCAACCATTGATGAGGAATGGTTTTTCTTCCATCATCTATGTGATCCCCCAACTCTTTTAGTGTGGAGATTCCCGATCACTTGATTTGTCATCATTCGTCATCAAGAGGTTTCTCCAAGGGTCTCATATCCAATGCTCCAGAGAATTCCAAGGTTATGCAGATAACCCTATAAATTATTCTTAACAACTTATTTAAAATATTAGGTCATTGTTTTAGTGCAACAGAAAAATAAAATAAATATTAAATTTATTTTATTTCCTTAAACTTCTAAAAATTAACTTTCATAGTTGGTCTGTGCCAGCTAGTATAAAGCCTTTAATAAGGTAAATTCACTACTCTACTTAAAAACATTCCATATGATTTCTGATTTGGGCACCCATTGAAATATTATTCCACTTTTTTCGGAAAACTGCTCGCACGTGCTATTTAATAATTTAAAATATTTCAAACCTTTATCTTGGGAACCCCAGGCCCTGAAATTGCACTTTGTCTCAATGCTTGGTCTTGAATTAATTCCGTATAATATTTAAAAATAGTACATTGAAAATATGTTACATTACATTATATTCTCATGTTACTAGTTTTATGGAATTATTTGGTTATTATTTATTCCTTCCATGTTATTCATGCCTTATTTATTCAATGATATCTTCTGTTATACACTACAACATTAATGAGAATTGATCTCACCATATTTCCATTACCCAGGTAAATAATAGGCCTTATGATATCTACATGTACCTTGACTATGTTCTCATACCCATATAACCACTTATGATCTTGGGTTTATATCTCTTACATTCACCACTTACTAAGTGTTTTATCCCACCCTTCTTATTGTTCCTTTTCTTTATGTTATAAAGAATTTTATTATATATGATATGTCTAGAAGGATATAATTCATGGAAATTTTTAAGGAATAGGTTGAGGTATTATTTTAAAAAAAATATTTCTTTTTTAGAGGAAGAAATGTCTATTTTAGGAGAAAGACATGGGTTTTTTAGTTAAATATTTTTCCTAATTACCAAAAACTCTCAATAGAAAAGGACTTGGTTATATAAGTGACTCAGTATTAGTTATTAGTATTGTAATTATAGATGGTTAGGTTTAGGTTATATCATTTGGTATCAAAGATAGTATGTAAAGATAATGTATTTATGACTAAATCTAAAAATATGGGTATGGGGTGTTATAGTTGGTATTGGCTTAAGGTTTCGATAACATTGGAGGTTGGGATGTTATTGTATGATGACAATTTAAAAATTATTAGTACCATCATGGGTTAATTAGTCTATAGTTTTTCATATATTCAAAGAAATATATATACATTTAAGGTCTTATTGGATTGAAGTTTAATTTTTTTAATGATATTTTGGATATTTTTATTTGGTTTTTAGGAATAATTCTAGATTGAGGTATATATAACCTTATGGGTCAAAAGTGATTTGATTTTGATGTAATTATGATTATTTAATACAAGATTTATTTGATTTTAGGAAAATAATGTTTTTAATATATATAACTTTGGGGACATAAAATTTATTTATTGACAAGGAGGTTAAAGTTATCTTGGAGGAAGTTCATTTTATTTTTTGAAAATTATTGAGTAGTTATGATTTTATAAATTAAGGAATAAAGATTGAGTTATTTTTCATATGGTTTTATAACATGTTTATTCAAGTTATTTTGGGAAATAATTATTATATTTTGGTTTTATAAGGTAGTAGGAAATATTTTTTATGATTATTATTGTTCAAATATTTTACAATTGGAAGGTTTAAGTATATCAATGTTTTTCTGATTTTTTGGTTTTTGTTTATAAGTGTCTATTATTTGTAAGTATGGTTCTTCTATTTTGTCCTCTATATAGAAAATAAAATATCTTGAAATTGATTAATTTTCCTTTTACATTCATTTCTAATGAATCTATGGTCTCTTTTCCTCTCTTTTGGATTAATAGTCCAAACACTGTGTTGTTCAAAAGGGTGTTTCTCGCTTGTTCTTCTTTAATTGGGTTGTATACTCTCATCGTTTAATATGTTCCTATAAGTTTAATTTATTCCAACCTATGATTATATTATATTTAATTTCTTATTTATTTTATAAGGATTTAAATTTTTTATCATAATTTCCATTTCAAATTATTTTTACATTTTAAATTATAATGTTCGCAAGGTTTTTATCTTTGACCATATTATTCTATAGTTAATATATTCATACATTCTCTTTCTCAAATGTAATTTTCTCTAAATAAATTAAATTTTTATAACATGTCCTTCTTATTTGATTAATTTATGGTCTCATAATAAAAAAAACTACATTGTTATGAATTATCCATGCCCCCCCTCTTTGTTAACTATTTTTCTCTTTTAAGTCCATTTTTTTCTTACCAAATACAGCTTCATTTATTATTTTAGAAGATGAATATGTAATATTTTTTAAATAATTAAAATTACACATAATATATATTCAAAAAAATGTTATATTCCTTTTATCAATTTGTGTTTTATTAAAACCATCTAAAGATACTAAAATTTATTTCTTGTCCCATATGTATATTTATTTTATCTTCAACTTTGTATTTATTATATTTACCTTTATTTTTTTTCAAGGTACCATGATTGTGGATTCTTTTCTAAATTTTGGGTTTTGAAATCCTCTTCACCCCTTGAAATATATTGTGGAAAACAATTAAGTGTTTTTTCAATTCATAAACCCTTTCTCATGATACAAAAGATAATAATTTCAAGGTCACAATTTCTATAAAAGGGGGATAATGTGACAAACCAAGTATTTTTAGTAATGTGTCACTTTTATGGTTTATTAATATTCATGAATATTAATTTTTATATATTTTAAACATTTATATATGTTTATATCTTGTCTCAAAGGATGTAATATAATCAATTAAATACCAATTATAAATTTAAAATTATTATATTTAATTTTTGGGAGAAAAGGAATTTTATTTAAAGGTTAAATATACTTTCTTAAAATTATCCCTTATTATTGATCTATTTAAAGAATTGGTAAATTATTAAATAATTTTTAAAATTATATTCATGTTAATTCTATAAATACATATTTATATTTATCAATATCCAATTACATTTATTATGCTTTACTTGGGATATTATTTATTTATACCATCCACCTTCTTTATCTGGATGGATTATGATCTTGTTTTGTAGAAATATTAATGAAACCTGTTTATTTCTCATCGGTTAATTAAGATATAATGGTATTATGAATGTTTTAATGCCCATGTTCTTTAATCTAATGTATATATTCTATAATTTCCACTATTTCTATATTTGGGTTTCTAATATTGACTTAATTGTATACCCATTACTATATATGGTGTGATTTTGAAGGTTTCTTACCAAGAAAGTTATTCCATTAATTTATTAGGGAAATAATTACATTTTATGTAATTATTTTTCCAATATGGATTCTTATTGATTAATAGGGCATGTTTATAATGTATTGTTATGTTTATTCATTCCTTCATATAATGAATTCATTATAAATATTTAGTAATGGGTGGGGCCCAAAAATTATATAGCACTTTAATTCATCGTTAGGTCTCATGAGACAAAATAGTTTGGGTATCTAGCATATGCCTTAACTATTAACATATGGTTTCTAGGAATAAGGCCTTTATGATTTTATTTTTTATAATGTATTATCATGAGGACTTGAATGTTTTATTATTTATAATGTTTTTTATGAGTCCATGGTGGTTTGAATTAGATATCTGGTATTATGAATTCGATTATTATGAAATCAGATATTGATATACATATGATTATTTGAATTTTTATGTTATCCATGGATATATTTCATGATAATGTTATTTTTTATATGGAATTATTTCAATATTATTTATTCCTACCACGTTATTCATTCATTTTTTATTAAATTAGATCTTATTTTATACACTACCCCCATAAATGGCATTTGAGGTCACCCTATTTCCATTCCCCAAGTAAATAAGAGGCCTTATGATATATACATGTACCATAATTATGTTCTCATATCCACATTCCCACTTATGACCTTGGTTTGATATCTCTTATCATCACCCATTACATATCATTTTATCTTACTCTTCCTATGTATTCATTACCTCATGTAATGAATAAGATTATTATCCATGATATTTCCAGAAGGATGTCGTGTGTGAAAAATTTTATGGGATGTGTTGAAGACTTATTATGAAACAATTATTTCTTGGATTAGGGAGATAAATGTCCATTTTATAGGAACATCATGGGTTTTGTTTATTAGAATTTTTTCATAATTGTCTAAAAATATAAACCTAAAAGGTCTTATTTATGTAAGTGACTCGATTTTTTTTTAATATTTTAAGTATAGATAGTTAAGTTTAGGTTATATCGGCTGTAAAAAATCCAGTATAATATGATTATGTTTTTATTACTAGATCTATGAGTATTTTTTGGGTGTTATGGTTGTATTGAATGATATATTTTATCAAATATCCATAGTCTACCACATGTTTCTTCAAAGTGGGAGTGTGTGTTGTGGGTAATTTACATGAAAATTTTGGATTCATATTTTTCCATATATGGGTAGGTTTTTTGGTAAATATATTATCTTATAAATCAAGTTTCCTATCTTTGTTTTTCTCTCTTTGATGTATAAAGTTGTAGTGTTTCTCCCATGGAGTATGGTTAAGTTTCAAACCATGTTATTCCTGTAATTCATAAGTTCAATTATTTTATTACATTTCATTGAGATTTATGAGGTATTTCTTAAAAATGGTGTGATTTGATGCATTGTTTAGGGTTTGATTTATTCTTACTTTCATAACATAAAATTCATGTTTCATAGTATTTCAAAACTTTGATGGTCCTTGGTCCACAAGTGAGGTTCCAGAAGTATCTTCTAGATCAGAATATGACATCATCCAAAATTTATGTCCTAACTATGTGATAGAAATTCTGGGATGTGGGTTTTCTATAATTTCTACTCTGAAACCATATGGAGACATTTCACTAGAACCATGAATTTTTAGAAAGTCTAGGAGTATGTGGTAGTAATAGTGACAACTGATTCTAGATAATGAAGTGTGGTAGTGGAACAATGTGATTCCAAATTCTTTCATCATTGAATATGAGTAACTATAAAGATACACCATAGTTTCCAAGGGTTTCAATAGGGTATGTTAGATTCTTAATAGGGATATATAAGATTAAATTTCATTGTTCATAGGAATTTATAAATAGATTCAATGCATTATGCCTAAAAATAGAGGTTTCCTTGATTAAGCGTTTGATAGTTGTGAATATTTGAAGGCCATGGAATAAAAGGAATTAGATGAATATTTTAGATGCTTAAAAATAAACTGGTAGATTTTGGTCACTTTTATGATGCTAAACTAGTGTAAAAAGGTTGTGATATTGGAGGCTGGTGAAGCCAAAAGGTCATATTCAAGAAGTGTTGAAGACCATAAGTAGTATCTGAAAAAGTGGAAAATGAAGAGTTTTCAAAGGGACTAATGGAGTCCATAAAATATACATTGTCTACCATGTGCACCATCATAGTGGGAGTGCATGCAGTAGGTTTTTATCATGTAAGTGTTGGGGTCATATTATTTTATATTTGGGTTATGTTTTCAATATATGGATTCCCTTGAAACTCATGTGTTCTATATTTTTTCTCTCTTTAATGTATAAATTTTCAATATATCTCCCATAGAGAAGGATTAAGTATTAAACCAAATTATTCTCTATGTTCTTAAATTGATAATTTTCTTCTATTTAATTATGTTTTGTAAGGTCTTTTTTATCATAGTGGTAACTTGGTACAGTGATTGTGGTGTGTGGTCTTCATAGTTTCATAATATTTTAGTCATGTGTCATTATGTTTTGAAACTTCTAAGAGACGTGTTCTATAAGTGTGGTTCTAGAAGTCTCTTTTGAATTGGAGGATGGAATATTTTAAAATTTAGGATCTAGAATAAAAACGTTTTATTGAATATTTGTTAAAAAAATAGTATGCTAGACCATATTCAAGTGTTTCAAAGTTTGGGGTAGAGTATCAAAATGAATTTTTCCTTGTAGAAGACTTCCATAATTCATTTTCAACCTTTACACTTTTTTGTTTCAATGGGAGTGCTATTATATATGGATGAAAATATAGAAGTTAATATATGAATTAATGGGATTCAACCTAAATAGAGTTCAAGGTTTAATGGTAAGACTCAACTAAAAGTCATCTGGAAGGGGGTTTCGAAAGGTGTTAGCCAATAAGGTTGTCTACATTACCCAAAAGGATAAATTGAAGATAGAGTTGATGTAAACACTAGGAAACAAATTTTAGGAGTATGATTCTATTTGATTATGTAAGGGTTATCTATATATATAATATCATAATAATTTTAGGTTTATGGGGAGACTTTTGGGACTGGATGTTCATTATGGATGGTTTTAATTTTGGAGGTTTCATTCACAAATACTATTTCAAAAATTATGGACAAATTGTTTCTATGTTTTTTTGGTTTAACATGAATCATTGACCTTTTACTTTTGGTATTTTTAATCTGCATTCAATAGGTAGGATTTATGGTAATTATTCCAGAAATTTTATTTTAAAGATACTCTAATATGGATGATTGTTCTCTCAAGATTATGGAAGATTTATGTTTCCATCTGGGTAGTGAAATAGATTATTGGTAAGTTTTATAGGGAAGAAGAACGTGTTTTGGTTTTATAATATTTTTTTATTTATAGAATATTGGAACATTTTTTGTATATATAATTTAATTTTGTGGATGGTGTGCAGATGTTCACACGAATGAGGTTTTATGATTCTTGAAAAGTATAAGATAGAACACTCTAGAAAGAGTAGTGTATGTTAGATAAACTTCTATGAGTATGAAGATATGGAATGGTATCCTTGATCACTTGGATGATAATACAATGGAAATCCTAGTTAGAAATGCATAATGGAGCTCAAACATAAGGATTATAGAAATTTTATAGAGTAAAAATTGGGAAAATAGTGAAAGGATACTTCAATTACAAAAGAATAGGAAATTTAGAATTAAAATTTAGTGCTTTCAAATAGATAATTATGTGGTCCATCACCAACTCATTCCCATATAATATTATTTTACCCCTTTTTACCTTCATCGATAATGCAATATGGAAGGTGTGGGTGTTGTTTCTCAAGCACCAAGTCCAGGGCCTTTTTAGAAAATTTGTTGAATAAAGAATCATGGTGGAAATTTGATTTTTTTCAAGATATTAGTATATTAGTGTAGAGTCAGAATATGATAGTTCATAATCACTCTCTAAAAATTTAGTAGAAGATTTTTTTTTATGTACACATTGATGCCTGAAAGGAGGGGGATCCCAATGTTTTGGGCATGTTTCTTTGTAATGTGTGGTGATGAAAACTTTGGAAACTTAATATATAAGAATTATTTATATAAGGTCTTCAAAGTTATGTAATTTCCTTTATAATTGGGGGGATAATGTGAAAAATTATAACCAAAACAAGATTTAGATGGGAATAAAATATTGATTCATTCTGAGATTCTTATAAGGTTAAATTCATAATATAGTTCCAGTTTATTCAGAGGGTACATAAATTCAAAGATACCATAATTTATAGAATTATTTTAAAATGGAGGTAATTTTCCATGGTATTGAAAATGGAATTTCATGACTATGAAATCATAAGGAATAGTTCTACAAGATACAGCATCAAAAGAAGTTGTTTCCTATGGGTTTGGGATGGTTTATAAGTGATCAGTTCTTAGTATATGGTTTTAAAAGTGGAATGCACTTATTTTTTTTATTATGGATAATGAAAAACCCTAGATTATAAAATGGAGGAATTATGAAAGGATTATACTTGTGGGATTTAATTTTAGAACAAGGGAGTTGATAGAAATTACAAGTGGGGAAAATATAGAATTGAAACAAAGTGTATATCATTATATAGAAGAAATGGATTGTGGAGAAACAATATTTGGAAGAGCCTAGTTGATAGTGCTTAAATAATTTAAACGGTTCTCAAAAGTTATTTTTATAGAAGAAATTAAATGTATTAATAACATAAATTTCAAGGAAATGGAATATGAGTTCATATTGTGGATAAGGACGTGAATGATTTAAAATACTTTTAGTTCCTTGGTTTCTTATGTCAAAATTCCTCCAAATATTGGGTGTCCGGTGACATTTTCCAGTTGATGAAATCAATGGTTCAATATATTTTGTATCATAGTGTTTTTGTGATAAAGTGATTTTTTTAGATGTAATGTGACCAAGTGAACTTGGTGAAATCCTTGGAACCAGTATTAAAGAGGGAGATTATTAGGCTTATCTATGAAAAAATTCTCAAGTCGGAGGTTCTCAAGTTTTTCTATGATAATGGTTTTCTATCTAAGTGATGAAAATTATGAAAGGTGGTATTTTTGGATGTATTAGCCTAGAACTAGATAGATACATTTCAATAGAACTAGGAAGGTCTAGAAATTCTAGAAGAAGGTAGTAGTAGTAGTGATGACTAATTCTAGATGATGAAGAGTGGTAGTGGAAGACTGTGATTTTGAATTCCCAAATCTTATATAGAAGTAACATTGAATATGTGTTATAGTATCTTGGGTTTTCCAAATGAAATTTTAGATTTGTAAAATGGATTAATAAAATTAAATGGAACTATTCACCAAAATTTTTATGTTTAGTTGGTGAATTAATGATATAGATAGAGTTTTTCAAGATCATGTGATAGATAGTCAAGAGGACAGGAATGAGATAGAACCAACAAAACCATATGGATATTATGAATTATTTATTATAAATAAGTGGTTGTTAATAACTTCTCCAATGTTCAAAAAGAGTTTTAATAATGTGATACTAGATTATTATATATAAAAGTTCATATTATTGAAGGGGGTAAAACCATAAGGATAGAATGAAGAAGTGAAATATATAGAGCTACTGGAAGGACTGATGGAGTCTAGAAAATATCCATAGTTAACCATGTATGTCATCATAATGATTTTTCATGTGGTTGTTGTTTGTTGATGAATAATTAGAGCCATATTCTTACATATCTAGGTAGAGTTTCCAATATATCTATACCATTATAACCCATGTGTCATATCTATATTTTTTATCCTTAATGTATAATTTTTTAGTGTTTTTACCATGGAATGGGAATAATATTTGAACCACATTATTACTATTATTCTTATGTTGAGTGTTTTATTCCATTTCATTGAGATATGGAGGGTCTTTACTCTAAATCCCTTTTTTTAATTTTCATAAATAAACCAATTTTTGTGAGAGTGGTAACCTTACAAACACCTCATAAAATATTCTAACATGTCCCTCTAGAAACAATGTTACACATCATATAAGATTATGAAAAGTCACATTCAAATATTAAAATTCTTCAAAATTCCAACTACAGTCAAAACAAGCCACATGAGAAACCCAAAATGTTAGAAGTTGAATCACCATCACCGCCATCATCACCTCAACAACCATATTAATTTTTCTCCATCACTGCCTTCACATCGACTCATCACCATCAAATCATCATCAGTGGCTCATCATTGTCAGCCACTACTCGGTCACCGCGAGCACAGAGCCTCGTCGTCATCACTGACTGATCGTTGTCGAGGATCTGATTACCATAATGAACACAGATGAGTCATCACCATCAACATCCAAGAGTTGGATGATCAAACCCACATACCAATGAACCAAGAATACTACCACCTACATCCACCTCGGAGAGGGTGGTGAGGTCCTGTAGTAAGAGTAAAGAATCGAGCGGATAGTGTCATGTCAGAATATCAGTGAGACCCACCGAAATCCATCTTATTTGAGATGTCGTCTATAATATGGTTTAAAGGGTCTTTCATAATGTGGTGTAAATTACATCTAGTGATTATGCTTCAAGTTCTGCTCAGTTTTGGAAGATTAAATTCACATATCATGTATTTTAAAAACTTTTGCGACACATGTTCCACAAGTGTGGTTATGGAAGTATCTTACCAATCACTTGATAGAGACTTTTTAAATCTATAATCTTATAGAAAGTCAACTAATGATATGTGGGTATCCCATAATCCTCTAAATTCCATCACATAGACATGAATAATTTCTACTATAAATTGGATAACCCCTTCTATTTTCCCATCAATTTTAGGATGGTATGTCATGCTCAACTTCACTTGAATTCTTATATCTTCTTGAGACCTTTAAAAAATAATTAAATTGGATATCCCACTCTAAAATGACCACTGAATTTACTCCTTATAATATCATGACCTCATGTAAGTATAAATTTTCTAACTCATTTACCATGTTTTAATATTTTATTGGTAAGAAATTCAGTTATCTGGTTAATTGATCAATAATCACCCAGATATCATTATTTCCACAAATGGTATGAGGTAATATAATAATGAAATAAATGGATATATCATCCCACTTATAGATAAGTAAAGGTATGGTATGAATCATAACAAAGGGTTTCTGATGCTTTTCTTTCAACTTTTGATGGGTGAATCATTTTGACACATGGTCTGTTATTTTATAATACAACTTAGTAGTGCATGGATGAACTTCCCACTTAGATTGATGGAAATAAATTATCACTTACTATCTCATGGAATGTAGGACTACATAGAACCTTCTAGAAAAGAAACCCTCAAGGTAAAAATACCACCCAATATTGGTGTCTCTACTATATATAATTTTCCTAATATACTGACATTATCCATCCCCTAGTTTCTCAGGATGAATAATCTTAAATAGTGAAGGTTTAATTTTTAAATTATATTTTAAAATCACCTCATAATCTTCTTTTACCTAAATCTTAATTTCTATAAATAGGATCATCAGGTCCCATTCATCACTGGACTCTTTAATTTTTAATAATGGTAAATGTTAATTAAGAGAATCAGTGACCACATTCCCCTTTCCCAATGTAAAGGTGAGTTCAAATTAAAATTTTATCAAATATTCCACATATAATTTTTTCCTAATATTTAGATCTTTTTTTTAGAAAATAAATAACTCAAAAATGTTTGGTTGGTGTACACTATGAAATTTTCATAGAAGAGGTAGTGTTTACAACTTTTAAACTCTTGTATAAATGATACTATCTCAAGTTCATGGACCATATAGTTCATTTCATTTGGGTAAAATTAGTGAGATCCATAAGTTTCCACATAATTATCCTAGATGAGAATAAAACCATATTTTATTCCTAAAGAATCATTATATACAACATATCCTTCACTTGGATCAGGTAGAGTCAGAATTAGGGATGATTTCAAATATTTCTTTATCACATTAAAGAAAGATTTAAATTCAAGGATCCTTTAAAATATAATCCTTTCTGAGTGAGAAATATCAGTGTGGATTCAATATTTCTAAAATATTTCATGAACCATTAATATTAACCTACTATACCCAAGAATCTTCATATATTTAATGTATTATTTATCTCTTCCTGAGACATTATGACTTCTACCATGTAAGGATAAACTAAAATGCCTTGTTCTAACACAGCATTTCCCAAGATCTTTAGATCCCAAATCCAAAAGTTATTCTTTGATATATTATAATAAAATTGGTTATCATGGAGAGTTCCCAAAACAATCCTAAAATGGTGATCATGTTCCTTTTTTTATAATATACTATGATATCTTTTAGGGTGACTATAACAAAAGTATTAAGGTATTAGTGGAATATTTGATTCACAAGATCAATGGATATTAAAAGATCATTAGTTAAGAAAAAAGGAATCATGAGATACTATGAGTGACCATATCTTCTTCTAAATGAATTCTATGTTATGTCATACTCCATCAAACTAAGTTGATGATGCCTCAATCAAAGGTTAATCTTAAAAACCACCTTTACCAATTAAATTTAACAAAATGATCATCTATAAAAGGTAATGGGTATTTATTCTTGATGGACACATGCATTAAGACCCTATAATCAATAAACAAACCTAAATATTCATCCATGTTCATGGAAAATATCACATGGGTGACCTAAGGTGAAATATTGGGATGTATAAATCCATTATCTTAGAGGTCATCCAATTGTATTTTTAAATCATTAAACTTATATGATGATATATGGAATGCAAGAAATGATATCATTTTTGTACCAGGTATGAGATATATGGAAAATTCATCCACTTGTTTGGGAGTCAAACCAGAGAATTCATTAGGAAACACCTCAATAAAGTCTCTATGCATGGTAGGAATATCAATTTCTAAATTTCCTTCGTAAAAAACCATAAAAATAGATAATATTTGGAATTATAACATTAGAAATTTTATTTCTATCCAAACTCTATCTTGGATCTCATTCACCATGAAATAAACAAGAACTATCATAGGAATAAATAAAGGATACTCTATATTGATAATAATCGATGTAGGATTTGGGTTCAACTATCTAATCCATTTTAAGAATAATTTAAGAGATTCATCTATAGAGTGATAAATTACCATACAAACTTAATTTCAAGTATGGAGATAAGGAAATATGGTAAATGAAGGACACTCTTCTTCTTTATCACAAGCAATATATATTTCCACTACAGGTGGTGTAGGCACTAATAAGATATTTAATAGATTTATGATACTAGTAGATATAAATGAGTTTTAGGTACTTGTATGAAAAAAAACTATAATTATAAATGACTTAATAAGTACAGTACCTCACACCATTAAAGGAGCCAGTTCCAATTCCATGGGGGCTTTCTCCATGGCATGAAACTTCCTTACTTTAGGATAAATATTAAATTGCAAACAAAAATGATGTTATATACTTAAATGGATATACCTTTGAAATATACAACCTATTCCTACATTTCCTTAAGGTAGATACCCAATTTACTTAGAGAAATATGATTGCACTTGTGATCCCTTAAGATATGAGGATTTTATACCACTTTGATGTGGAAGTTTCATCCTAAAAATCATTAAATATGTCATATTCACCCACAAGAATGTCAAGATTCATAATTTTCCTAATAATATAGTCTTTAATTCTAAATAATTCCACATTAATGTAATACAAGGGACTAGCTCCCCACTAGTTCTTCTGAAACCTATTGTGACAAACATCTAGAGGCACCACTCCGTCTCCTTCTTGTTTCATCTATTTTCCACTTCTTCTTAAGGAAACCTCCTTCACTTCTACTTATAATAGTATGATCATCAACCACCCCTAATATTATGGCCTAATCCACCTCCACCGTCAATTCCTTACCACATTCACTATAGGTGGGTAACTTCAATAAAAAAAAATTAAGATTGAATGCTTGTTCAGAGACCCATCTCACACTGGGGGGGCCTTCATCATATGTTTTGAGACCATATATAGTGAAAAATGAATGATCTCAGTAAATAAGTTTTATACTCCAAAACAATATAATTTCCATACTAAATATAAGAAAACTCCCCCAAATTTTCTAGTGGAATCATATTATGATATATTTTCTGAGTAAATATAGATTTAAAGAATTTATATTTCAAATCCTCATGTAGTTATACAAAATAAAAGACTCCCATAACTTCCATTGAGGGCCTTAAAGTATACATTTATCACATTTAACCTTAATTGACTCATAAATATCTATAAATTCAAAGTCCCCTTCAACTTTACCTAGTCAGTCCTTATCTTCTTGAGGATCATTAATTCACCAAAATGCTGTCTATTTGTGGTGGAAAAAATCCTAAGCTTAATCCTATTCCTGGGTGTGGCCATAAAACACTTCCTTTTATTGAACTAGAATAGATATATCTCATTGGTC
Source organism: Viscum album (assembly GCA_963277665.1). Classification (NCBI taxonomy): domain Eukaryota; kingdom Viridiplantae; phylum Streptophyta; class Magnoliopsida; order Santalales; family Viscaceae; genus Viscum; species Viscum album. The sequence continues at coordinate 1,146,403,442 of OY728130.1, read as the reverse complement.
TATAGCCCAAACATTATGCACCAGTGTTTGGATATGTTTAGATCAATTAGAGGGTTGGTCTATACAAACATATCCACAACTCCCTCTATAGGGTTCATTATATATCTTATAGGGGGAATAACACTACATAAAATCAAGAAATAGAGAAATATCCATCAAAAGCATTGAAATCTACTCAAAATCATATAAAAATAAATTTAAATCTTAATTATCCCCATAAGAAATAAAATAAGTCATATTGAATCAAAAAATAAATAAAACACACAAAATAAGATATATTATTAGTTTGAACGGTTGGATTAAACATGTATTTAAGCATATATTACATACTTCCACCCAAAATCAAGCTCCACAGTTTGGCCACATGGCCTAAAACCTGGGAATTCTAACCATGGGTCCCTATTTTTTTAAAATTTTCTATCCCAACCAAAATTCATCAAATTAATTCATAATAAATCTCCCAAAACTAACAATACACCAATATAAAATATATAATGGAAACACAATCATCCCCATGATAACTTCTAGTTAAACACCTACTTGATATATACATCTTATTCTCAAAAAGCCTTATATTATATATATCTTAAAGAACCAAATAACATATAATAAAATCAGGCTTGTATTCCTTTTGTAACAAAATAAACTAGGATACCCCATCATAGTACCTAAGATAGATCATCACATGTCCTAAAGTGAATTCTTAATCACTGAAAGCTATAAAATAGTTACAAGGTATCAAATATACTCTATTAGGGAATATTTTATCCTAAAATGGATTCAAACCATAATTGGTGGTTCATCAATAGAACTCAGTATAACCCTACCATATGTTAATAAGCCATGCATCTACATAAATATTTTCAAAATAAATAGTTATCCAAATGTGGAATAACATAAATTAATAACTCACATAACAATAAAGATGACATGAATAGTTAATATAAACATACATAACCATGGTCATTGTAGAAACATAAGATAAGTGTCAAAAATTAGTGTATAAACCAAAAATAGAGACACAGTATGGGAATATAATCAAGAGATGTACACAATAGACCAAGATATACCTAACCAAAAGTGAAAAGACCAAAAATACACTAAGATGTTCATATATTCATGAAATGTGGACATCCATTGTTTATCACCTCTACTAACTTGAACCAAAAGACTGGTCATAACATTTTAGCATCTCATTGCAGTGCCATTACATTAATTGTGTTAGACAAAAAAAGTTTGTATACACTTGGAGGGTTTATATAGGCTGGTTGTATATTGATCTTAGTAGAATCCCACTAAGTTTTCTAGGTAAAACCTTTATTAAATAATCCACGACATAATAGTTTGAACAAAAAATATAAAAGTGTATCTTTATTTCTGAGTGAAGTATGTAACAAGGAGTTATCATATTTAAAAAACTTCCTTCATGGTGAAAAATCATGTAAATGTTTAATAAAATGTATAAATTTGAGATAAGATATTTAAGAAGAAATAATTTTAATTGTCATGAACACATTCATGAATCATGGGAATAGATCTGGGAAAATAAGTACAAGTCACTCAAGGATTTTTATGCTAGTCCATGACCCATGTTAGTGTCTCTATAAAAACTCAAATCAAACTATGGATAGGATACTAACCAAAGTATTTTTTAAATCTTCCTAGAGTGATCACTAGATAGATTGGAATCCTAACTAATGATATCACATATAAAAATCTAGGCACAGAGTCATGAATACCTACTAAGGTACTTATCATAGGTTCCAACCTAAGTACCCAAGGTTTCCAAGAAGACTAACCATAATCAATGGATTTAATGGTTTAAATTAAAATAATAATATCCATTTTATAGTAATAATCCACATATTATCAAAACATAGTAATGATAATCCATTTAAAAATAAATAAATCGATTTTTTATTATAACACAACCCATTAAGGAAAGTTTTAAATTAAATTATAGGCCTTTATCACATGATTACTTTTATATAACTAGCCATATAATTTACCATAGGAAAAATAAAAACATTTAAAGGAATAATTTTCTAATAATTTTATAAAATCCTATATTTTAATTTAACCAAACACTTTATGGTAACTTTATAACTCAACCCTGAAAATATACCTTATTAATCCCCTAAACATTCCGCATTAAAATAAAATGATAATGAACAATTTTACTATATATATATATATCAATTCTCAAATATTTAAAATAATAATTTGAATTAAATTAAAACATCATTTAAAAAAATTCAGTACTTAAGGTTCTTCAAAAAAAGGTGAGAACATAGAACCACCTATCGAAATTATTTTATTTCTGCTAAATTTTGGTGTTATTATGCACTTATAGATGAATAGGGAGCCTTACAAGATGTTTAGAATACCTATAAATTAATATCCCCAACATTTAATTTGGTTCACAAAAACCCAATGCCACCATGGCCATGGAGATGAACATAAATGAATGAGTGAAGGTAGGAGATGATAGGGGTGAGATATAGATCCACTAACCTTGAGAAATCAATAAAATGTGGCCAGAATCATCATGAGTTAATATTGAGAGGAAAATAACTACAAGAGGGAAGGATGTTTTATGTTCTTATAACTGATGGGGAGAAATGAAATTGATGCTTCCAAAATTAAAAACCTAAAATTTCATAATATTAAAATTCTACAGGTATGCATGGTTTACCAAATCATGCATTATTATTGGTTAAGGTAGGTATCCCACATAGTTACCTTTTATGGTCAAGGTAACCATGCACCATAATTTTGAAACCTATAATTTCCTCCAAAAACTTCAAATTTTATTCCAAATATAAGAAAATGATAAATACGATAAATTATAAAATAAAAACACAAAGATGGTATTGTTGTTGTTACAAATTGAATTTGATTTTTTAAATGAATTATCAATTTGATCATTTTTTGAGTGGTTTTATTGATATATATATTTTAAATATCATCCTATAAGTACTCAATTGGGTTTTTGGTCACATATGAATACGTTTTATTAAATTTTACAATAATATATTATTCCACAATTTTAGTACTTTTATTGAAGAGTCGATATAACACAATTTTGGATGAATAAAAAAGTAAAATACCATCATAAAACTTCTATAAAATTTTATCTAAGTTTTATTTGGTTTTAAAAAAAATAAAGTTTTCATCCAAAGATGTTGAAGTAACTCGCTTTGGGAATTTTTCTCATTCCACATTACATAAAGTTTTTTCTTAAAAAGTGATATAATCAAAACAAATTTTTCATTCTATAATTTGTTATAATTAAAACATTAATAGAAAAACAAATAGGCAAATCATTAATCAAGGTTTGTGCTATATCCTAGAGATTTTTTTTCTCCATTAAATATCCCCATCATTTAGGCATTTTAGGGGTAGTGATATTTTATATATTCTCATGTGGTAAAAAAATAAAGTTAAACTATTTATTTTGAAACTCGTTACTATGGTAACTTCTTAGGTTTTTATTAAAATTATAATTATTCTCTAGATTTCATTTAAAATTTTAGTAAAATATGATAAATATTTACTTTTGTAATCTAAAAGTAAACTCAGGTAAATATTGAGTAGTCATAAAAATGAGATAATCATGGTGTTTTCACTATAAATAATGGTTCATTTAAAGTGGGTTGTTTTTTCCATTTGTGGTGATTATAACCCCCTATAAATCAATTATTAGAGGTTATCAAAAATCATCATAAATAAAGACACTGACTTTTGTTAGTGACAGTTATTCATAAACATTGGTAAGGTAAAAACAATTGATAGTAGGTATGTTAGTGGTGGTTATAACCCCTTATAATTTTTTTAAAAAGAAATATTTTCAAAAAAACTATAATATATTTTAAATAAATTCATATATTTTGGTGGTTCAACAACCATTGTTATAATAAAAAAAATAATCATGTATCGTTGATTTAAAAAACCACTAATAATAATCTTCTTTTAAAAATCAGCAGTATGCCCTGCCTACTAGTTGCTGATCTCCAACGTACCCACTACACCCAACCTTCAACTAACGCATCTACTTAAAGTAAGTTAGGACACTTCTATTATCCCCACCCACACAAAAAAAATTATTGAATTCACAGTTGCATGGATTTAATCTCATGATTGGTTTATAATATATAGCCCAATATCCAACTCGCCTAGGTGCACATCTAATATATATACATATTCATATACATTAATATATATATAATAAACATATATTTAAATAATATATTTATAGATGTTTATATAATATATATACATGTGTGTGTGTGAAATTAATGATTTCATAGGTATGTATTTATTTTATTTTTTAATTATTTCTTTAGGTTTTCTGAGTTAAATTAAGAAAAGATGTGAAATATAGAAACTTTTATAGATTTCATAGTCCATGTGACTATATAGATAGACCATGTAGGAGGGGAGATTTTGGAAAGTGGCCGTTTCATGGTTATTACACAATCCTGAAGATTGTATGGTCAAACTGTATAAATACATAGAAAACTTGTATTTTTGTATTTTTAACTCACCAAGCAAAAACGTTTCCCTTGGTTCTTATAGGTTCTTTAGAGATATCATCTAGCGGTACTCTAGCTATTGACATACCTCTATCTCTTAGTTTCTTAGATCTACACCATTTTTTTAAGCAATTCCTTCAAGGTAAACCCATTATTTCTCTTCCAATTATTATTTCCCACTTCTCATATTCACTTAATCTTATAAGTTATTTCATATTACTTTACATGATTAGTTATAGTGGATAAGACCTAAAATATAGTTAGAATGCTCTTAATTTTTATGGTTTCTAGGGTTTACAAAAGGTCTATCTTGCATTAATGTTTCATTATTTGGGGAAGGAATGAGGATTCCAATGATTTAGGGTGGGTATTTTAATATAACCTCTTTCATTGGTAAAATCATTGGTTCTTGGTATTTCTATAAATTATTTACTAGTATATTAGTAATCTATATTAGAGATATATTAGATTTTTGAATGTTCTCTATGTACTATTGTTTTTTTAAACATGATCAAAAATGGTTTCCCGTAGCTTCTAAATGTTATTCTTTCAAAGTGAATTTTAATGAATATAAGTGTTTGATAAAATAATTCTAAGATATTTTTAGTTAAAATGAATTTATAAGGGGTTTTGGATGGTTTTTGGTATTTATATACATATATTTTCAATAATTATCACGTTTTCAGTATTTGAAATGTTATGGTGTATACCTTAAATATTGTTGTTAAATATCAATACCCTTATTCCCATATTCCATTTATTTTTTTTATTATTTGTGTTAAATTTTTCATCTTTATTTCATGTTTTGGAATAATTAAATGGGATAATGTGTAAAGGGTTTTGGGTTTTATCTTGATTGTTATTGTATATTATTACTTGACTTCATTGATTTTAAAATGAAGGTTTAAATTGGATCCTTGAGTTCTAACTGGGAAATAATGGATGAGTGCTACCTTTGTATTATTTCACACTAAATATAATGGTTTCAGGCAAAGAAGAAGTTCCTTGTATGGAATTTACAACTCATATTATAGAATTAATTTATGAATAATAGTTTATTCACATGAAAAAATGTCATTTCAAACAAAAACCACATATTACATTACAAAAATAAAAACACTAGAACCATAAGAGGAGGATCTTCACATGTATTTATAATTAATTTATGAGCAGATATAGAATTAACTCAACCTATAATTCTCTATTCATTGATGATTTAGTTAACTTGATATCATTGAACTATCATTAAACTATAGGATCTGAGTATATATTCCCTCTAGTGGTGATATACTCATGCACCACAATATCTAGTATTCGTTATAAAATCATTAGGTGAAATAATAGCTGATCCTGATTACTTGCATTATTCGTGGATGATCACAATAGAGTTTTTCTTGAAGTAGGAATAACTCTTAATGTTATTTAAATTTATTGAGATAGGATGAATAGATATAGTTTTATAGATCAATATATCTCTCTCTAGGGCGTGAGAGAGTCTCTCTCAATATTTTATTCATAATAACAGTCATTGTGGAAAGTTATATAATTGGATATTTATTATGGAATTTTTAGGGTAGTAAATTTTCACACAACACCTTTCCCAAAAATATAATTATTATTTGACCCTATATCCAATAATAATAATATAAATATTATTATTATTCACTTTTCATGTGAAACACTTTAATAATATATTAAATTATTATTATTTATACCATTTCCAACTGGACCATTAAGATTATTCCTCTTTCCCACATTGAAATTTATTGGTCCTTGAATCATGACTATTTATTTAATAAAAAATTATCATTTAATTATTCATCGATAAATATAGTAAATATTATATATTCACTAAACATTGAAAACAAATATTTATTATTATTATTTAACTCGCTTATTATTTTGAATAACTTGTGATTAAATTATAGTGATCAACCAAATCCAAATAAATATATTATTTATTTGAACATAAAAAAGTAAATACTTCAATGTAACAAGATTTTGGATACACTAAGTGTATGACCCTATAGAACTCTTTCTTAGTGAAATTAGGCATAACCTCCTAAAGTATAAGGTTATTATCTAGTAACATGCTAAGGAACTCATATATAAAGAATTTAATGTTTCAAGGACATCCAAACTCCTACAAACAGATAACATGTAATATAATCCCTTTATATTTATATCTTAAATCAAGACGGTATCATTCATGTGTCATCAACCTATATGCTCGATGTTTCATTCTTTTACTTTCCATAAATGAACTCTCCCACAAAAAACCATGACCATGGATTTATGTTGGAATTTCCATTCCCATAAAAAGGAAAAACATATAAACTTTTATCAAGGATGGAAGGGATAAATCCTTTCTCTCATTATCCATTAATGCAATATCACTCGTGATGAACTCAACAAATCATAATTCCCCATGAACATATATTATCACAGTTTTCATTAATACATAAAATTATGTGATTCATGATATGATTTAATAATAATATTATATTCCAAGGATAAATAAATACATTCATAGATAGGAAAATCCAATGACACATGGAAATTTGTATTTCCTATTAGAGGGTTTATTCTCATAACCTCTTATCTTGAATATTACCAAAAGTGAACACCATGATAAGGCATCTCAATGTATTTTGAGCCTCCTACCACTAATATCCTATATCATCAGGGTATTATTATATAACATCATCTTTTAATAGAACTATGTTCAAGAATATTATTGTGTAACCTATAGGTTCTCATCATAGTTTGGAACTATCATGACCTTTTAGTGTGACATATATTCTTCGGACCTTATCAAATTAAAATGTCAGGAAGAGTAAGAATTATGATGTGATAAGAAAACTTCTACAATAAAAAATTTAATAAATTTTTTTGAAAGTTAGTTCTAGGGCACTAACTATAATAGATTCCCACTGACACTAGATACAATAGAAAATAACTCTTAGTCCACTAGCTCTCACATGATACTCATGCCTCTTATAAGATACAGACTTGTTTAAGGGGTCTTAAATGTTTTCCTCCATCTATAATCTTATCATAGTAACTTCACATTATTGATAAAAACCCCTCAAGAGATAAAACATTCAAAATATATTTTTTATCCTTTGATTTGACCTTCGATCTTTGGAAAGGGCCACTAATTTATGGTTATCACAGTAAAATCTGATAAGTTATTTATTTTTAGGTACCATATCAAGATCCTATACAAATTTTTGAATCCAAATTTCTTCTTTAAATACAAAAAAATCCCCCATATACTCGGGTTTCACTATATAATTGGTGAAAATAGCTTCTTATAACTATTCTCACTCATATCTCCTCTGTTAAGGAAAAAGACACTTCCATACTATGACTTTATAAAAAATTTATCTATATAAAAACTAGCATATATATAACCCATAATGACTATATCTTCATCTCCTCTATAAACTTGGAACATATCCTTAGTTTGACTCAAATATTTAAGGATAACCTCCACATTAGTGTAATGTTTTTAACCTAGATCTACTTGATATCGTCCTACAATTCTCTAAACATAGCAACATCAATCCTCGTACATAACATGGCATATATGATAATTCCTATTGCAGAATCATAAGGGATATTACTCATTCTCTATATTTCCTTTTAAATTTGTGGAACCATTTCTATAAAAGATGTGTATTATGTGACACTAGAACCAATATTCGCTTGGATTATTCTATACTAAACCACTTTATTATCTATTCAATGCTTTCACTTTATCTTATCCAAATAAGACTATTGGAACTATCATGCATGATCTTGGTCCCTATAATGTAGGATACAATACCTAATTCCATCATAGAGAATACTTACTCAACCCTGCCATATTCTCTTTTAAGGATGGTATATTGTTTCCAATTAGCAGTATGTCATCAACGTATACTAATATGAAAATAACTCCACTCCCACTAAACCACTTTTAAAACAAGTATCTCATTCATTCTTAATGAAACTATATTCTAGTATGTATTTATCGAAATAAGTGTTTGATGAACTATATGTTTACTTTAATACATAAATGGATCTATAAAACTTTCAAACCTTTTTGGAATTTTCTAGAGTCACAAACCCTTCTGGTTAGGTCATATACACATCCTTCTAAATATTCCCATTAAGGAATATAGTTTTCACATCCATTTATAATTCTCATAGTCATGAAAAGATGTTATGAAAGAAAAATTATAATGTATTTAAACATGGAAATTAGAGAAAAGGTTTCATCAAATTCAATACCTTAACTTTTTCTGAACCCTTCATCCACTAGTTATGCTTTATAGTTTTTTACTTTACCATCCATGTTCAGTTTTCTCTTGAATACCCATTTACACCCAATAAGATTTACATCAACTGGTGGATTGATCAAGATCCAAACTTGGTTTTGATACACGGAATCCATATTATAATTCATGACTTCTTTATAATTTATAGCTTTTGAGCTCTTTATTACCTCCTTTCATGTGAGAGGGTCACTAATATCAACTAATAATGGGTCACCATTATCTATGAATTGAAAAAGATATTCCTTTGGTTATATTACCTATCTAGCACTCATATGCATCACTTTTGATTCAATAACTTCTTCTATGGGGACCTATGGAATTTTTCCCTATACTAATTCTTATACATATTGACTGTAAACATCATCAAATTGAATATTTATCCCACTATCCTCTTAGAGTATGTTCTACCTCTCAAGAAACATGGCATGCCTTAAAATAATTATTTTTTTGTCTAAATGGTTTTATAGATGGTATCCCCTTGTTTCCATGGGTACACTATAAATATAGACTTTATACCTCGAGGTGCTAGTCTGTTTCTTAAGATAGCCTTAAAAAATTCCTCATAATCCCATTAATGATCATGTGATAAAATGGGTTTCTTTCCACTCTATAACTCGAAGGGAATATTTATTTCCATTTTAGTTGGTACTTAGTTCAGTAGGTTTAATATGGTTTGTAATGAATATCCCCTAAAGGATTATGGAATTATTTCATGACTCATCGTCAACCTTTCGATTTTTAGAAATATGTGGTTCCTCCTTTCACTAATACCATTACACTATGGTTTAGTAGGTGGAGTGAGTTAAGATAAACTCCCATACTTCCACGAATCTTTTATAAATATCAAGTTAATATATTCACGACATTGATCTAAATAAATTTTATTTATCTTCTAATCAAACTGCTTATAAAATTAATTCTTGAACTCTTTGAACTTATCAAAGGATTTAAACTTGTACCTCATAAATTAAATAATACCATACCTACTAAAGTCTTTGGTAAAATTAATAATGTATGAGAATCCTCCTATATCTTCTACTTTAAAATTCCACCCACATTAGTGTCTACCAATTATAAAATATTTGTGTCCCTTTCACCTGAACACCAAATAGTGGTTTGGTCATCATTCCTTGTAAACATGAATGACATCCTTCATGTCATTTTAGCTCAAAAGAGTCTAAGTAACAATCTTTATAGAGCTTTTTCAAACACTTATCATTTATGTGACCAAGTTAGTGATTCCATAATTGGGTGTTAAATGATTCACATGTATTAGTTTCCTCATCAATTTCAAATATTTGGTTTTTTAAATTTAATACATAAATACTATTATTTATTAATTAGATACCATAATATATGTTATATTTATGAAAATATAAACCCTTATTTCCAAAGATAAAAAAAATACATCCATGTCTAAACAAGAAACGTAAATGATGTTCGTGGTAAAACTAGGAACATAATAATAATTCTATAATACCAAAATCAATCATATTGGAAATGTGAGATTGTAGTCTCCAATGGATAGAGAATTCAGCCTCACTTAATTTTAATCCCATAGATCTGCCTCACCTCTTTCAACCTTCCAAAATATACATTTGGATACAAATTTTAACACCACATACAGTATTTAATACCCAAATTGTAGATATTAAAATAATAAATTTGATAATAAATGTTCCATGAGCTTAACCTTACTTATTTTTCTAGGTGAAATTTATCTTACAGTGGTCCTACTTTCCACATGAAAAACATACCACATCCTTCTCCTTTCCTTTACTCTAGATCATCTTCTCCATGGAAGGAATTTTCTCTGGAGATTTAGACTTGGAATGAGTTTTAGAAACCTATTCCTCTTTATTCCTCTTCTTATTTACCATAATGACTATAGTTTTTTATGATCCATGACTATATCATCTTGAAAATTAAGAGTAAGAAGTTTTGATAGTGTCTTCTCTCATTATTGTTCACATTATAATTCACAATAAAACTAGAGAATTTTTTAGGTGGTGATGAAATAATGAGATATGTATATAGCTCATTAAGGATATTAAAACCAAAGATGTCTAGGAACTCAATTTATCCAATAATATTGACTACATGTGTCTCAACTGGTGTCAAATCTCTAATATATCATGTAAACAATTCATTAGATATCTCATGTCTCTTTGATCTCATCTTCTCTTGATAGTGATCATGAAGGTGATAAATGAAGTTATATGCATCCATATCCTAGTATTTATTAAGAAGATCCTTGGACATGGAAGATAACATGAAACATTAGAAATCAATTACATAATCTAAATTATTTATATTTAGAGATACATATTCCTCACTAACCTCTTTAGAAAGTGACTTGGGAAGTGGGGTTCCCAGCATATATAATTTTCATTTGTGTCATAGAAAAATGTGTAAGGTCCAATACCATTCCTAAAAATTAATGCTAGTGAGAATATTATCTTTCTCTAGTATGGATTGCATTGATATTTTTTAATTTTAATGATTTTCCATATATATACATTAATATCATATGATTAGTACTTATTTGATTACAAAATATATTAGTAAATTTAATTTTAATTAAATCCCTTTAATCTCCTACAATTTTTACAAAAACTAATATCCCTGTACATTAGTTTTTTAATATATTTTTATTATATTATAGTATAAAATTTCCATATTCCCCTTATCATAAACCATAACTAGGCCTAAAAAGTTATTTTAATGGTTTTAGATAAGCATAACTTCCCAACTACATTAACTCATAGTTCCTTGATCCATTGAGTAGACACCCTAATCCTGAAATCTTGAATAAATATTTCTTCAAAACTCACCTCTTAGATACACCAAGCCCTAGTTGGGAATTAAACCCTTAATATGAACAAAGTTAATTCAACCCAAAACCTAAATTTAAATGTTCTCTGATAATTTAAATCACCCCAAATTTGATTGGTCAATCACTTTGAACTATGAGATAATTTATAACTTAATTAGTGGAAGTCTATTCCAAATTAATATTTTAGTTGAGGGATTCTTATAATTTATATGTAAAATATTGTTTTATAATTTCCACATTCTTTTTAATTCATAACTTGATTTTACTAAAATTATTTACCATTTATAATAAAATTTACACATAACCTGCTTATATTTTATTCGATGTTTCATGCTTGTTAATTAATTTATTTTGGCATCACAAATCTCCAAAAGATAAAAATAATTATCTATAAAATTAATAGAAATAAAATATAAGTTACATGATAATTATATTCTCTTATCATTAGTTAATCTAGAGTATGATAAAGAAACCCTCTACCCAATGGGAAAATACCTTGAGTTGTAGCTTGGTTCATATTACAGCATTCCACCTTTTTTCCAATGTATCACCTCAATTGGTTTCACCTCATCTCTTAGACTTATACCACCTTCAATACCCTAAGAGGGGATATAAAGGAATAGATAAAATGGGGTTTATATAAATGAACCCACATGAACATAGGCCATTATATAATAAGGAAAGGTTATGGGACATATAGCATTAATTTTAATTTTACCATAATAAATTAAAAGAAACCAATCACATACATAGGGTTTCTCTAATACCATGATTATCCACAGATATCATGCAATTATAATACATTTTCAATCTAGTCTATAAATTACTTCAATTTTTTCTTTAATTAAGAAAAAATTACATGAACTAATACAATTTATTCAATTTATTCTAATTTCATCCAAGAATCCTTAACTTGCTATCTTCTATAATTTTAATCAAAATTAATTTCATTTAAAATTAATGAAGTAAAAAAGGTGTATATAGAAGCAACATATTGTGTTCTTCCAAAATTTTAAAATGGAAATTAATTTAATATATAATTTTCAATCCTAACACAAGCTTTGTACTATCAAATGAATGACACAAGAAACACATGTGAATAGGTTTAATTATATATTTAATTCTTCTCTAAGTGAAAAATTGAGAACACTATATATAGAAGACTATATAATGTGTATTTTTTTACATGGAATATACTATCTTCTAACCATGCCCACAACACATGCCTTAGGACTAGGTGTGTTCCCTACCATGGAAAATCTAGAAGTACATGGAATGTTTTCCAACAAACATGGTTTGTGACTTATGATTTTGATGGAATTTCATTCATCATGATGTGTATCCAATACAGGACACGCATGGGACACCTAGTGTTTTTTACCAGGATAAAATAGGGACTACAAGTTGGTTACAATGGTTACACACTGTATAGTTCTTAGTATTGTGTGCTAGTGTGAATGGATCTATACTCAAAACCACTTTATTCATGTCTTAGATCTGATTTTATCAGATATAACCTAATAGAGAGAGATAAATATGAGAAAACCTAATATGCAGTGCATATTTGGGAAGTACCAATTGTGTTCTCTGGTTTTGACCATGTAGAGCCTTTGGAAACTCCAGATAGTTATTTTTGGAAATTACTTCATTTCTTAATCCTAACCATTTACCGGTTATTGTAATGACCCAGTGTTTTATCAATGGATTCCCCTTATTATAATTATATATTATAGTATAATCACATAATATTACATAAATAACACAATAAAAAATTTATAAATGAATAATTTTTGAAACAAATGTATCTCTGGAAGTTAAAGAACACATATAGATGAAATAGTTACTTGACCTTTGGAAAAGTAATGTGACCCTTATGAATAGTAAGCCTAGAAATGTAATAGTAACCTCACCAATAAAGGCATAAATAAAACTTTTTCCATCTTATAAGTGTCAATATGATAAAATTATATCATAGTATAATTCAATAAATATTTTAAAAATTATTAATTAAGTGTTGGTATTTTTGTAAGTTGTGTGTATTTAATTAAAATTTAAAAAAAATTAATAAATTTAAAAAAAATGTATTTTTACAAAATGTATTCATAAAATAATATTTTTATGTCTTATGATTATAAGATAATTTTATGAGAACTTAATTAATTTTTCAACGTTTTCAAAAATTATTTTTAATTTTAAAAGATGTATTTTCAAGTAAATTATGATTTTAATTAAAAATTAAATTTATCATATTTAGAAAATTATTTACAAAAAATAGAGTTTATTTTTGAATTATATACATTGAAAAGTGGTTAGGGTGAATTTTTTGGATTTTTTTGAAAAAATTGAATTTTTTTGTGAATAATAAAATATGTAATTTACTATATTTATTCTCTAGAACCATCACTATTTCTTGTCTTTTTTTAAATAATAAACTAATGAATTAAATATTGAAAAAACACTCCTCTCCTCTCCTATAAATACCGCTCCTCACAACATCTTCCCCTAACACCTCTAAAGCCTTGTGCCTTGTCCAAATTATGCTCAAATATATTATCAATACTCTCCCCAATGTCTAAGAGCCCTTGGTATTACCAAAATTCCAAAACCTCTTCCCTAAGGAAGCTCTCAAGGAGGATAAATTCAAGAGGTAAATTCCTCTTTTTGATTATTTTATTTTCTTTTCAAGTTCCTTTATTTTATTTTAATCTCCTAAAATACCCTTATAAAAATTATATGATAACTCCATAAACTTAAATATACTATAATTTTTTTTATTATAATGTAATAATTTATCATCATCTCTCATTTATCCTCCTTTTATACTAAAAATGAAAACATCATTCGAGAGGTATTTATTGATCACATTCAAGGATGTCGGGTTTTCAATTTATATTATTGTTTTCAAGGATGGACATGAAAAAAAATTTATGGTTGAGATAAATTATAGTATATGTATTATAACTTATTTCATGTTCTAGAATCATTTTTTATACATGATATTTATTTATTAAAAAAATTGAGTTCATTGTGATCGAAAAAACACTAAATTAATCTAAGCGAATTTTACTTAATGATTCATCCTCATCACATTTAATCAAATGAATGGTATAACCATTTTATATTATTTATGTTCATTAATAAAATATAATTACCCATCTATAAAATCAATCCCATTTTACATGAACTTACATACTCTTACTCAAGAGAGCTGATCATGGAAACAAAGAAAATGAGCACTCACGAACGATGAAATTGAACGCTATAACTCATCATAAAGGGTATTAAAGAACTTAATAAAATAATAATAAATCAAATTCATGTATAAGAGGTTCTATAATTATTAATTAATGAATTTAATTTTGTTATCCTAGAAATTAAAATAAATTTAAGGACACCTTCAGACTTAAGGTAAGGGATTCTACCCGAACCTCCATTATCCCTTAGGGTTTCGTTTCCTCTCTTTTTACCCAAATGAAATTACCTTTTGTTTTTATGTAAATATTATAAATACTATTTAAATTTTCCAAACTCATATATCAAGATATTTTCATCCTTCTTCTTTGGGGATATACATTTTTTAAGTGGTTCCCTTCTCGACACTTCCCGATTAGCAAGGCATTTTAAGGGAACTTTCTGAATTCTTACCCATTTTCAAGTTCTCTTTCTAACCTATTTTAAGCTACCATTATTTTTATAAAACCTATACTTTTATTATATAAACCATCCTAGTTCACCTCTGGTTTTATATAAAATATTATTCCTTTTCCATTTTAAATGATATTTGATATTTTCTTTAAACCACACTAAAATGTTTTAATTATAAAGTTTCTTAAATACTATTTTTACAAGTTATTACTTTAGTTTAATATTAAATATCTTTATATATGAATATTTTCCTTTATGAATTTCCATTTATGATTTATTTTCTTTCTTTCCTAGATACATTTATGTTACACCCATTTATTATGTTTTATGACATGATTAAGATACCCACTTCTTTCCATCGGTAAACTTTATATTTACATTTTATTCCTTACATATTATTATTTATGTGGAAAAAATATTCATGAACTTGTTATGATGGGTGAACCTGGATAGTGCTCCAATGCATTGGGTAAATTTTAGTCTCATCAGATGTTACGTGCAATGGTCCTGGAGGTTATCCCTGACTTATGCTCCTTGTGCAACAATATTGGTGGTTAGCCATGACTTGTGCTCCTCTATGTGCAATGAGCCTCGAATCATGCTCCTCTATGAGTGGAAATCCTTGAATTATCCTAAATTCATGTTTTATAGTGCTTCCACATTATTATTATTATTCCATTATTATAAGGTCTGATGTAATATATGTTAAGATTCTGTATGTTCCATGCCTTTTTATATCATTATGTTATGCCTTTTAACCCATGTTATAAGATTTATTCTTATTATTATTCCCTTACTTGAATTTTTAGTTCATCTCTTTGTTCATGTTATCCCTAGGTTATCCTATGCAGATGTTTGAGCATAATGGAAGTTAAAATCTCAATGTTGAGATTAAATAAAATTCATTTTTATGATGATTAATTATGTACATAATATTCCAAGACACTAGACGTTATTATCCTCAGCTTGTAATATTATGTTTAATTATTCATAAAATCATGTAATTATATGTGTAAAGGGATAGGGTTTCTATAGTTAGTATCATAGGAAAGACAAGTAATTTTGGAGATTAGGAATAAATCACTTTAGTAAGAGCCATAGGGATAATACTAAGTATAAGAAAACATCCCTAAATTTGAGTAAGTATAGAGTAAGTGTTTTATCAAGAAAATAAATCCTTGTCTAGATACTACAAGTGGATGTGGTTCTGAAACAAATATACCTAGGAGTAACAACTCTAACATGGTGTTCTGGGCCTGCTTAGGATATCCTAGTACACAAAAACAGGCCTTACTACACACTCGGTTTCATAATCCTAGTGGATATTCTTTGTTAAATTCATAAGCTCATTATGAACCATTATTCAGGGAACAAAAAAATCCCATAATAATATATTTTAGGAAACAGATCATGGATAACCTAGAATTAAACCTTTAGAATCACATGGTAGGATATAATTTTCCTTTACAAGTTTATCATTTTATATTCAAAGTTTCTTTTTATACTTATTATCTAAGTATTACATACCCCTAATTGCACTTTATTTTACTTAGTTAATGGAGGGAAATAGAAGAACATGTTTCAATAAACAATATGATAGTCAATTTAATGATTTCCCATATTATATACCAAATATGATGGGAATGGATACTCAAAACATTGTGGTAGTAATCACTCGACTAGATCAAGTTATGAATAATAACATGAATCATGTGGAACACCCTCCTTCCCCATGGAAATAGAAAGTTTCCATTATATCCTTCATAAAGAAAAGTCCTCTCATATTTATTGGATATTCTGATTCCTTACTCATGCAATAATGGATTAACACCATTGGAAAGATATTATCTATCCTCTAGTTCTTAGAAGAATATAAAGTTGTGTTGGCGGTTTATTGATTTGATGGGGAATATGATCAGTGGTGGACACTGATCAAGTACACAAATTCCAAGGAGGAAATTGATTCCATGGAATGGGAAGATATCAAGGAAATATGTTGTAATAAATATTTCCCCTGAACCCTTCATCTCAAGATTTAAGGAGAATTCCTTTGACTTAAGATAAAATAAGATGATGCTATCGGGGAAAATGGATAAAATTTTACAAGACTTTAAAGGTATGCCTCTATCTTTGTCCTGAACACTGAAAGTAAGGTGGATCTCTTATTTAGTGGACTAAATCTGAGTCTATGAAATGTGTTAGTGATCTGAGACTTTTATAGCTAGGTGGATACTTTTTATTGTTCCCTTAAGGTTGAAATAGAGATTGTAGACTCTTAGTGGTGTCATGGGCCTACTGAAAAAAAGATGAAAATGGATCCTAACATGGTTGGATCAGTAAACAAACCCCATGATGGAAATAAGAATGAACATCCCACGTGTCAAAATTATGGGAAGAATCATCCTAGAAACTATTTAATGGGAACCATGAAATGATTAAAATGTAGAAGAATATGGAATCTAAAAAAGAACTACATAAGGGATATGAATAACTCCACTAATGTGGATAAAGGAAGGTTCAAATCAACACTCATCCTATAGTGTAGTGTTTTAGTTGTAAGTAACGTGGGAATTTTTCAAATCAATGCCCTAAGATTAGGGTTGTCGGAGGCAATAAAAAACAACCTCTAAGGAAACAAGTAATGGAATATTCTATCCCTACTTCTAATGTAGAGCTGGTAAATGATTTTGTGATAGTTACACTGGTTATTCATACAAGAATTGAGAATTTACTATTTGATTCTAGTTATATGCATTCTTTCATATCTTTCATGTTTAGTATAATTGTTCAATCACCACCTCAAAATTTGGAAGTGGATTTATCTGCTAGAACAAAAAATGGGGAAATTGTTGCATTCAAAGTATATAAATTCTCCCCGGTTAAATTTTGTAGACTAAACCTCTTAGTAAATCTTGTCATACTCCCTTTGGTAGAGTTCGATGCTATATTGGGCATGGATTGGTTATCTCTATAAAAAGACAACATCAACTATCAAGAAAGGGATGTCACTCTTCACAACCTAGAGCATCCTCCAATCCTGTATAAGTGTATGTATGAGAATAAATCTCATTTAGAAGAATTGTGTCAAGTGTGGATACTATAGTCTTATGATAAGTAATATTTAGCTAAAATGATTGAGACAAAGGAGAGAAATATTCTTTAAAACATGCCCATCATGAGGGATTACACTAATGTGTTCCCTAAAGAGTTTCATGGACTTTATCATGATCGAGAGGTTGAGTTATCAATTGAGATTCTTCCTAGATCTATACTTATATCAAATAAACATTATAGAATGGCCCCCATAGATCTGGAAGGGCTAAAGAAGTAGTTACCTGAGAATCTAGAGAAGGGTTTTATATGCCTGAGTTCTTCACCATGGGGTTCACCAGTCCTCTTAGTTAATAAGAAGGATGGTTCAATCAACCTCTTCATTGATTATCATGAGCTCAATAAAATCATTATTAATAACAAGTATCCCCTTCCATGTATTGATGACTTGTTTAGTCAGCTATGTGGGCCTGGTTATTTCTCTAAGGTGGACCTTCAGCCGGGATATCACCAATTAAAGGTGAGTAAGGAAGAAATTCCCAAGAATACCTTTCAAACAAGTTATGGACACTATGAATTTATTGTGATGTACTTTGGACTCACTAATGATTCATATATTTTCATGGATTTAATTAATACTATCATTAGGAATTACCTCGATAGATTTGTGGTAGTATTTATTAATGATATTCTGATATACTCCAAGAGAAAGGAGGAACATGAGGAAAATTTGAATACTATGGTGAAAACTTTTTGAATGAAAAAAAGTTATGAAAAGTAGTGTAAATGTGATTTCTGGATGGAGGAAGTTTAATTCTTGGGGTATGTTATCGCCAAAAAAGTGATATTTTTAGACCCTTCCAAGACAAATGAAATCAAAGTGTGTCCTAGGATAACTTTTGTAAGGGATGTATGTAGTTTCCTTGGCCTAGATGGGTATTACTGATGGTTTATGAAGAAATTATCATGATTTTCTAACCCAATAACCAAGATAAAATGTAAGAGAGTGAGGTTTTTCTAGAATCAAGAATGTGATTAAAGCTTTAAGGAGCTCAAAAATAGTCTTATAACTATGCTAGTACTTATGCTCCCAATAAGTGGAGAACTCATTGTGGTATATAGTGATTCTTAAAAGAATTTATTAGGTTGTTTACTAATGAAAAATGATAAATTGGTAACCTTTACCTCAAGGAAATTGAAAATTATTGATCAAAATTATCCCACGTATGATATGGGGTTGGAAGTTGTGATCATTTCATTGAAAATCTGGAAAAATTATCTCTATGCAGAGAAGTATGAGATATATACTGATTAAAAAAGTATCAAATATATATTCACAGAGAAGGAGATTAATATTCTCCAGCAAAGATGGTTAGATCTCATCAAGGATTATGACTACTCAATCCACTACCATTCAAGTAAGGGAAATATAGTAGCAAATGCTTTAAGTATAATGGATCATGCATCTTTATCAGTGATGATAATTTAGAAGGATCCAATATTTTTATATTTTCATAGGATGGACATGGTAATCATTAAGGTATAAACATCATCAATCTTTTCTCAAATGATTTCTCAACCATCCCACATGGAGAAAATAAAGGATTCTCAAATAAAAGATGTATAAATTCTGAAAAGGGTGGAATCTATTAGAAATGAGAAATCCTAAGAGTTCAAAATTGATGAGTAAGGAGTTTTAATAATTGGGTCAAGATTATATGTACCATCTGGTCTAGGGATAAAGAATGATCTTTTGAATGTCACATATAGCTCAACCATCTCTATTCACCCAAGTATCACAAATATGTATTGATATCTCTAAGAGAACTATAGGTGGGACAATATGAAGATAGATATTGTTAAATATACATCAAAGTGCTTGGTATATCAACAAGTGAAGGCTGAAAGTCAAAATTCTAAGGGTATTATGTAACCACTACCCATACCAACATGGAAGTGGGATAACAATACCATAAACTTTATCACTAGAATTTCAAGGAAATCTATAGGAAACAATGCAATATGGGTAATTTTGGATCATCTTATAAATACATATCACTTTATCGCAATTCAAGAGGACTTATAATTAGATTAGCTTGCATAGATATATTTCAAAGAGATGGCAAGGCTACATGGAGTACCACTAATAATTATATATGATCAAGATCAAAGATTTGCCTCAATGTTCTGGAAAAGTCTCCAACATGCTCTAACAACTAATTTGAACTTCATTATGGCCTATCATCCTCAAACTAATGGACAATCTGAGTGAAATATTCAGAAACTAGAAGACATGTTGAGAGTATGTTCTATGAACTTCAAAGGAGGATGGTATCAACATCTTCCATGAGTCAAATTCTTCTACAACAATAGTTTCCAATCCAATATCCAAATGGATCCATATAAAGACCTTTATGGGAAAAGGTGTAGAACAACAGCATGTTTGGATGAATTCAGTGATTATAAGATGCTAGGACCAAAAATAGTTGAAGAAATGGTGGAGAAGGTGCAAACCATTCAGTAGCACATCATGGCAGCCCAAAGTTGACAAAGGATCTATGAAGACAATCATTGATGATACCGTTAGTTCCAAGTTTGTTTCATGGTATTCCTCATAATATCTCTGTTGAAGAAGGTCATGATATTTTGGAATAAAGGATAGGTAATTCCTAGGTACATCAACCCCTTAGAGATTCTTGATCGTGTCGGAGTTGTAGCCTATTGACAAGAACTTCCACCTACCATGTCTGAAGTACACGATGTATTCCATGTATCCCTCTTAAGGATGTACATACCAGATCCTTCACATGTACTGTCTTTATAGGTAATACAATTATAGAATGATCTTTCTTACTAGGAGCATCCATTTAAGATCTTGGATTATGGAGATAAAGTATTATGCAATAAGACTACTCACCTAGTCAAATTACTACAGCATAACCATAAGAAAAAATAGGAAACATGGGAATTGTATAAAGCAATGAAGGATAAGTTTCCATGTCTATTTTCAGCCTAGAATGTAAAACTAAAATTCAAGGGTGAAATTTCGTAAGGGGGGAGAATTTAATGACCCCATTATTTTATCAGTGGATTTACCTTATTATAATTATTTATTATAGTATAATCACATAATATTACATATAGAACCTAATAAAAACTTTATAAATGAAGAATGAGTGAAAAAAAGTATCTTTATAAGTTTAGAAACACATACCAATGAAAGATTAACTTGACATTTGGAATAGTAATGTGACCCTTATGAATAGTAAACCACCCAATGTAATAAGGACCTCATGAATGAAGGTATGAATAAAATATTATCATCTTATAAGTTTCAATATAATATAATTATATAATATTATATGTAAATAAATATTTTTAAAATTATTAATTATGTGCTGTTATTTTTGTAAGTCATGTATATTTAATTGAAATTTTATCATTAATTTAATAAATTAAAATAATTATTATTTTCAAAAAATTCATTCAAAAAATAATATTTTTAACTATTATTATTTAATATACTTTCATGAGACCTTAATTAAATTTTCAAAGTGTTAGGAAATTATTTTTAATTTTAAAATTTCTAGTTTTTATGTATATTATGATTTTAATTAAAAATTAAATTTATCATATTTATAAAATTATTTTTAAAAAATTGAGTTCATTTTTGAATTATACACATTGAAAAATGGTTAGGTTTAATTCTTTATATTTCTCTGAAATACTTGAATTTTTTTTTGAATAGTAAAATGTATAATTTATGGTATATATAAATTATAAGTTAAATAAACTATTAATTGAGTCATGGATGATGTAAAAACCATTACTTCAAAATAAAATGATCTAATTAATATATTTAGTCTCAATAATTATCACTATTTGTTATCTTGAGAAAAATATTAAACTAATTAATTAAATATTGAGAAAACACTCCTCTCCTCCACTATAAACACCACCCCTCACTACCTCTTCTCCTCACACCTCTCAATCATAGTGCCTTATCCAAATTCTGGTCAAATATCTTCCCAAGATACTCCCACACATTTATGAGCCCTTTTTCTCATCAATATACCAAAACCTCTTCCCTAAAGAGGCTCTCAAGGAGGATAAATTCAAGAGGTACATTCCTCTATCAGATTCTTTTATTTTCTTTTCATGTTCCTTTATTTTTTATCTCCTAAACTACCCTCATAAAAATGGTATGATAACTACAGTACCTTACATATACTATTGTTTTGTTATTATAATGGAATAATTCATCATCAACTCTCTTTTTCCCTCCTTTTATACTAAAAATGAAAACACCATCTGAGATGTGTTAATTTATCACATTTAAGGACGACGGGTTTTCAATTTCTATTACACTCTTCAAGGTTGGTCATGAAACCATTTTCAGGATTAAAATATATGATAATATATTTATTATAACTTATTTAATTTTCTGGAATCATTTTGTATACATGATATTAATTTATAAAACAAAATAATTTTGTTGTGATCGAAAACCCACCAAATTAATCCAAGCGATTATCATTAAAATTTTATTTAATGATTCATCCTCATACCATTTCATAAAATTAATGTTATAACCATTTTATCTTATATAATTTCATTAATATAATATAATTACACTTCTGTAAAATCATTCGTATTTTATATGAACTTCCATACACTTATTCAAGCAAACCGATCATGGAAACTAAGAAAATGAGCACCAAAAAATGATGAAGTTGAACACTATAACTACTCAAAAGGGGCATAAGAGAACTTAATAAAATGATAATAAATAAAATTCATGTATAATAGGTTATGTAATTATTAATTAATGAATAAAATTTGGTTATCCATGACATTAAGATCAATTTAAGGACACCTTCGAACTTAACGTAAGGGATTCTACCCGAACCTCCATTATTCCTTTAGGTTTCTCTACCTCTCTTTTTACCCAAATTAAATTATCTTTTACTTTTATGTAAATATTATAAATACTATATACATTTTCCAAAACCATATATCAATATATTTTTATCCTCCTCCTGGGATATACATTTTTTAAGTGGTTCCCTTCTCTATACTTCCCGATAAGCCAGTCGTTTTAAGGGAACTTCCCAAATTCTTATCCATTTTCAAGTGAACTCCATAACATATTTTAAGATACCATTGTTTTTATAAAAACAATCATTTTTTTATTAAAATATTCTTTTTTCGCTTATTTTTTTATCTAAGATATTATGCCTTTTCTGTTTTAAATCATCTTTCATATTTTAATTAAACTGCACTAAAATGTTTTAATCCTAATGTTTCGAAAATACTTCTTTTACATGTTATCACTTGAGATTGACATAACCTACCAGGATATATTCCTATTATAATTTATTAATTTCCATATATTATTTAATTCCTTTCTTTCATGGACACTTTTATGTTATAGCCATTTATTATTCTTTATTACATGATTAAAATACCAGTTTCTTTCCATGGGTAAACTTTATGTTTATGTTTGATTCCTTGCGTATGATTATTTATGTGGAACACATATTCAGGAACATGTTATTATGGGTTTTCCTAGATAGTGCTCCAATTCATTGGGTAAATTTATTCGCATGGCATGTTATGTGCAACGGTCTTGGTGGTTAGCCTTGACTTGTACTCCATGTACAACTATCTTGGTGGTTAGCCTTGACTTATGCTCCTCTATGTGCAACGATACTTGACTCATGATCATCTATACACGAGGATCCTTGACTCGTGCTAAATTCTTGTTTTATAGAGCTTCCATGTTACATTGATTCCATGATTATAAGATCACATATTATATATGTTAAGATTCCTTATGTTTCATGTATTTTTTATCATTATGTTATGCCTTATAACCCATGTTCTAAGATTTATTCTTATGTTTATTCCCTTACTGGTATTTTTAGCCCATCCCTTTTTTCATGCTATCCCAAGGTTATCCTATGAAAATTTTTTATCATAATGGAAGTTAGAATCTCAATTTTTAGATTAAATAAAAGTTCTTTTTATGATGTTTAATTATGTACCTAATCTTCCAAAACACAATACTTTATGATCCTTGGCTTGTGATATGATGTTTAGTTATGCATAAGATCATGTAATGATATGTGTAAAAGGCTAGGGTTGTTATAGTTATACTAGTGAGAATGAATAATAGAATATATGACAATGTCAGAAATTAAAATAAGTCAGTATAAGTAATTTAAAATGCAAACACATGAAAAAAATCAATGAATGAAAAACAATTTTAAATTAAACATGTGATTGCTCTGATACCACTTGATGGTTTCGGGCATAGAGGGAGTGTCTTATATAGCCTGGACAACTCATATTTTAGTATTAATTTATGAATAATAATTTTCACACATGAAAAATTCATCATGTCAAATGAAAATCATATATTAATTTACCAAATAAAAATACTGAAACTATAAGAGGAGGATCTTCACATGTAACTTATATTTAATATATGTAAAGATATATAATTGCTTCAACTTTTAATTCTCTCTTAATTGATAATTTAGTTGAATAAAACTCATAAAACCATTATTTTTTTATGGTATTCAGGTGAGGAAACCATATATTAGTGATCCATACATTCACCAAAATCTTTTAATGTCATCATACAATCATTACATGCTATCATAGTTGATCTAGATCACTTCCATTGTTCATGATTGATCACAGCTGAATTATTCTTTAAGTAGGAATATCTCTTAATGTTATATTGATGGGATGAGATAGTAGGAAGTAAGAATACATTCTAGATCTCTAAATCTCTCTCTAGGGATTGAGAGAGTCTCTCTCTATCCATTGTGCACAACATAAGTCATTGTTGAAAGTCATATAATTGGATATTTTTTATGCCAGGTTTAGGGTTGATAATTTTTACACAACCCATTACCCAATAATATAATTCTTAGTTAACCCCATGTACAAAACTAATAATATAAAAATTATTATTAGTCACTTGACATTTCAGAAACCAACCTAAATACCTTATTATACTAATACCTAAGGAATCCATAACATAGCCCAAAGGGTGTTCCTCATCCTCATGGGTCGGTGACTAGCACATGGAATCAAACAAGATATAGGGGGGAAATTTCAAAACAATAGTGGAATATAAAAGACACAAGTTAGTATTCTCAACATTCCTCAAAGATAAATTACCAGAATCAAACATCTAGAGTAGATCCCAAAGTAGTACATCATAAAAGGCATAAATACTGTCTAAATAAAATGCTTAAGAACACATCTAACAAGTGGTTCGCATCACCACTGGTCACCACCATCACTCCAGTTCCCATGAATCAATTATACCCACCACCTCTAAGTTGTTCATTCCCTTTTCTTGGACCTGGAAAAAAGATAATCTACAAATACCCAAAGAAAAAGGTATGTTGTGAGCTAAACAGACTAGTAGGGTCTCACCAAGTGTTCTATAATCAATAAAATAATAATAAACCATTTTTTATTTTAATTTAAATAAAAAAGGCATGGAATGGCATTACATAGTTTTTGAAAAACTTACTTTCATCCAAAATGTGGTAGATATATAAAAATAGTCTTAAATTTACATTTTATATAAAAACAATTATATAAACCAACTAGCATGAATAAAATGGTTCGATAATCAATGAAAAGATCAAATACAAAAAAGCAACACGGTCAAACACCCTATGGTATATACTTTTATGGTTATAGGATCCTCACACTACTCATCAGTGATCAAAACATTATATAGGTGTTCACACTCAATATACATCCCAATAGGGGACGCATTATGGGAAAATCTATCAATATCACATTAAGAGACCCATTATGAGAGCATCATCCTTAAATTGGTTTATTTAGATTTTTCCTCATCAATCCATTGTTAGGGGTTCGGATTCAAGCATGATTGTTCTAGACACTCACTTTCTACCAAATATCTCATGTGCTTTAATAAATCAATCAATCATCATGGAAAAATAATCTAGTTTAAATTTTTTTTATAAAAGCGGTAACATCAATTACTCTCCCAATTAATACCCCAAATGAATTTATTAAAAGAAAGATATTTAATATAAATATGAGGTGTAAATAGCTTACACTGTCAGGGGACTGAAGGGATTACAATATGATATTTCAATAAAAACAAACAAAATTTCAGATTGCATAAGACGTGTCTAAGACATCCTATAATTAAACTGTCAGAGACAACTACCATGAAGGGTAGTGGAAGCACAACACCATCAGAGTGACATTATCTAATTGAGATGCAATTTTACTTGTATGCGACACATCAAAGCTTGAACCAGAACTACAACCTGGAGGAAGAAATCTGAATATATCCTATAATTTTTCCTTATACCCTCTGTTAAATAGCTCATCATAATTAGAAAGGCCTAAAAAATAAATCTTGTGCATAGGGTCCACCTCAAGATTTTATTACAAACTCATCCTAGAAAACCAGATACAATATGACACCAAATTCTAACCACCTAATTTCCTCATCAACACTGTTTCCACTGACACTGTCATGTACCTAGTTGATTAAAAATACAAAAAACTAATGGAAAATAGGATCTCTCCAACAGAGAAACTACAATTTCTCACCCCAATATTATCTGGCATAAACCAATACATGAAAAACACACAATAAAACCAACCAATGGGCCAAAGTGAATATTAAAGAACTAGTAGGACATTTAATGAGAACAAATTGCATCTATATCAATAGAAATTAGAGAAATATAAAACATTTAAAGGAGAAATACATTGGCCAAGATCCTCTAGAGAGTAAAAAAACCAAGTGAAGTTAGTTAAAGCAACAACCTCATTAGAAGTATAGCAAAAACACATCAGATTAGAAGCTAGAGTAGAATCCCAAAAACACTAAAACTTAGAAGGTCAAACAACTTGATGATCATAAAAAAACCAACACTAATACTCATGAAATAAAATCCTTTGCATAGAAAAAAAATAATTCCCAAGTAATGTCTTTAATGTTTTTATATTCATCCAGTATTCTGATAAACATATGTTTTCTAATTTAAATGTATTTCTCAGCAGATATTTCACCATCATAGTACTTCTAAAATGTGATGGTATCTTGTTCATCCTTCTATTCATTAAAATCTTCCCCCACTAGCTCATCATTCACATAAGAATTCTTGTACACAGGATTATTATTTTCCTTCATCATCTTCCTCCTCTGAGACAAAGGTTCCAATCAGTTGATCATCCAACATTGGTATTGTTGGGGGTTTAATGTTTACCTTCCTATAATAATTCAAAGATCTAGTAACAATTTTTCATTATAATTATAATTAGTCTCTATGCATTACCATTTTATTAGGATTTGGGGTGATGAATCTATCAACATCCACCATTGATTTTTTTCCCTTCCTAGAACTTGATTTTAATTAGGATTCTTTAATATTAATAGGTTGATTAACGTCCTCTTGTGAAGATTCACTAGAATTAGAGAGATCACTCTAGTCCTTCTCTCATAAAACATGAGTTTTAATATCATCTCATGATCCTCCACCAGGGAAGGATAGTCAATGAAGGTATTTTTGGTAGTAATCAAATCATCAACAAAGCCTTATAGTCCATTTTTCTCATTAAAATGTTGTGCGGGTTGTAAGGGATCAACATTATCAATAAAATGTTTTGTATGCTCACCATATTTTTCCTTCTAAAAGGTTACCTAACAATAGAGGGACCATCATCCTCTGTATGACTAACTCTACTCCCGTCCAGGCCAAGTTTTTTATTTACAACCCATGTAACTTTCCTGGACTTAGGATTTGTAGTCTTACAGACACATTCCTTCAAAACATGTCCAATCTTAAGACAAAACTGAAAATAATCGGGTATTTTTCATATACAGCATCCTAAAAGAATCCATAATCTCTATTATAAATCCATATTTGGGAAGGAAGAGATTTTGAAACATCAATTTCCATGTAAATTCTATAAACTAATGGTCGTGATAGATTCTTTATCACTGAATCTAGTTTCAATGGATTGCCTATTAGCATGGAAATCAGGAACATGGAAGATTGCTTAAAAAGATATAGTAGTAGCCCAGGGAAGCCTATCCATACCAAAACTATGGGAGATTCAATGTAGGGGTTGTAGTCTGGGGTCTATTTAATCATTCTCATAGAACAACCCCTAAAGGACCCTAAATGACTTTACCAAATCCTATAATAATCATCCTTATAATAAATGCAAAAAAACTATGCTGGAAGAGCTCAATAGACCGATATGAAAACCCTAAAAACCTATTGATTCAATATAATTTCCTAGTAATCTTCAAGATGGTTAGTCTTTAAAAAATTGCCCAACAAGAATGAAACGTAAGTTTGATGCAATAACGTTTTCATAATTTGTTGAGAAAGAAATTTTTGGTTGTCTGCAGTGACAAAAATGTTTTGGTTTGATGCAATGATACGGGACTACGACAGCATTTGTGTTGGGCTCAGTGATCTGGGAAGATCTTATGAAAACCACATCAGCAAAGGAACACAAATCTAGGGTAGTCCTTCTCACTTGATCACCCTAATTCGGGTCCATCTTAGCTTTATGTCCATCAATAAATCATTTTAAATCATTTCATCATTTACAGTAAAATTTCTTATTTTTCAAATTCAACATGTCTTTTCATTTAAAAACCAATCATATATTTTCATAAAATTCATTAATTTTCTAATCATATTTCAATTTAATCCAATTTTCTCAATAATATTCATTCATTCGTTTAATCAAATCAATTTTCCAATCAAGCCATCATTTTTTCTCCAAATCTACCCCACAATTTCAATTTCACTGAAATTAGGGGTTTTGAAAATTTCATGCCCATTCCAACATAAAATTTCAATCATCTCAAATATGATTATCTAAATCATTTAAAAACTCATTTCAAATAAATCATGAAAATCAAGGATTAAATTTTAGGGTAATTCTTTATGGAACCACCTACCTTTTACTGTGAGATAAAATCAACACCCACAATTAGAACTCCAACAAAGAATAAAAGAAAGGGATATCAAATAATCATACCAATCATTAAGATTCGTCAAAATAGATATTATATCCATCAACAACATGATAATATATTAATATATAAGAATAATAAAATAGAAGATCATGAGAAAATATAGGATAGGATATCCACTTACCAGGGAGTGATCAGATATTCCACCAGGAATTTAATTTAAAAGATATGGGGTTTGGAGGACTTAATTTTACCTCTTGGGAGACTCAAAAGACCAATTAGTCATGTTAGGGTCAAATAGGGGTGTTTATCATCTTAAACTAATGTCTGAGTATTTTTAATTAAAAATATGGAGAAATTATAAATTGTGTGTATAGTTTGTTGTACGATTCGCATGGTTAGTAGTAATTTTGCACCTTAAAAGTGAACCCATACTGGACTTCTCTATGTGGTGTATAGTTTGGATAAATTATTACATTAATTTTTCATCAAATGTGAAATTCCCTCTATCCAAGGGTGCATGATTTTGATGGATTTTCCACATGGTTTGGACAAACTGTGCACCCCCTTCTAGTGGCTTATCCTTGGCCACATGGTTTTCCCTAAACATGCATCAATTGTGCATAGCCCCTTAAGGATCCAAATTTTTCAAAAATCACACCAAATTAAACCCAAAAAAATACTCAACCAAAAGGATATAAAAATATGGTGAATAAGTACTTGAAAAAAGGTAACAATATGTTAAAACCTTCCCATAATAAAAACTTTCTTTTACCATAAATCCTATAGAGAATATTTCATATCAAAGGGATGAGGTAACTTATATTTCATCAGTGCCTCACACTCGTAAGTATCATGAGAATATGAACCATGTTTCCATATCACACGGACCAAAGGTATCATCTTCCCATGAATAACCTTTGTCTCAAAATCAAAAATCATGATTTGGTGATCAGTCAAGGATAAATCAAGTTCAACATCAAGATCTTCCCAGATCAAGACATGCGAAAGATTAAAAAGATACTTCCTAAGCTATGATATATGAAACAGGCTATTGGTTGAAGTCAACTAAGGTGTAAGTGATAAATATTAATCCACTTTCCCAACCTCCCCAAAAATATCAATAGGACGAACAAACCTAAATATAATATTTCTCCATTTCCCAAGAGGTCTGTAACCCAACTGAGGTAAAACTCTCAAAAACAATTGTTCACGAATAGAAAACTACAATAGTCATTAATGATGATCAATATAATATTTATACCATATTTTTGTTATCAACATACATTGATGAATCATTTAAATCATTCATGTTGACTTAGACCAAACTTGGTCCACCAATATCTATCTAACATAATAGATATTTACATGATCGTCTATACAAGGCCTTAAAATGATCCATTTGAATTGATGACTGGTAACTATTTTTATAACAAAATTCAACCATACCCAAATAAACATCCCAATATCCACCTAAATCTAGGTAATAAGTATGTATCTTATCCTAAAAAATATGTATACATCATTATTTATATACATATATCTATAGATGATATGTTTTTCTCAACCAAACATGAGATCCCACTCTCTCCTAGAGGCCTCTCCAAAAGAGATAAATAAAATGGGTATCTTTATCAATAACTATAGTTAAAGGAACTCCATACAAATAATAATGTATTTCACATTGATAATTCACAAACCCTGAAATTAGGTTATATCTCTAATGGAAATTAATTGATCATTTTGGTCATCATATCAATCACAACCCATATTGAGTTCTTCCCTTAAGGGAAACATGGAAACCTAATCATGAATTCCATAGACTTGTCCCACTTCTAAGTCAGCACCAGAAGTGGCTGATGAAACCCAGAAGGTCTCTAGTTCTTATCTTTGACCTATTGACAAGTATAACAATGAGAAAAAGTCAGTGTTGTATCGTCTCATGCCTAGCCACTTAATTCATCATCGTATATCAAAGAACATCTTCATAGTTCCACGATACACCGCCCACTACGAATTATAATAATCTTTCATCAAGACCTTTCTCATAGACAAAGGAATAACTTACCAATTATGAAAACATAGAATAACATATAAAGAGAATGTCCAATTTCTTATATTATCCCCATCATAAAGATATACCCTTATACCATATAATTAATCATCAAAATTCTTCTCCCAAATAGTCATCATGATAAGATATGAGGTATAATGAACACTTGTCAAGACAACCTCTGTCACATCCTCTCAAACTCCCAAATGAAACTGAGAAAAGATATCCATTATATTACACTCTTTTGATGAATCTTTCAAGGAATTTTTATAAGATTCCTACACAAAGCATCAGAAAATACATTTCCCTTACCAGGGGTGTAAGAAATTTCGAAATCTAATGACTATAGAAACATCACCCAACACCTTTACTAAAGGTTTATATATTTTTGAGATAAGATATAACTAAATATTTTGTGTTTATAATAAATGTTAAAACTTTCTATAAAAAGGTAATGTCACTAAATCCTTATAGAATGATTCATGGTTGTAAGTTCATGAGCATGGGTTGGATAAATATTTTCATGCATCCTAACTGTCTAGATCTATAGGCTTCCACATGACCACACTGTATAAGAACACAGCCCAAAATGGAACCTGATGCATTAAAAAATACCATATATCCCTACCCAGCCTCTAAAAGAGTTAACACTTATAATGATGTCAAAAGATTTTTTATATCATCAAAATAACTCTGAAATTTCATATACCATGATAAATTTACTCCCTTTATAGTAAGAGAAATCATTATTAATACCATATTTGAGAAATATTTAACAAACCTATGGTAATACCTTACCATGGAAAAGAAGATTCTAATATGAAAAACATTATGTTTTTTCTCCCATGTCATAATATATTTCACCTTTTTTAGTGTCAACTAAAATATTATGTTCTAATAAAACATCTCCCAAGAATTTCACTTCCTGAATCTTAAAATTACACTTCCAAAACATCATGTAAATTTAGTCAGCTCTCAAGATTTCTAGAACTATCCTCAAATGACACACATGATCCTCCTCAGTTTTAGAGTAAACTAAAATGTCATCCATGAAGAACACCATGAAAAAATAAAGTTATTCATGAAATATTCTATTCATAAATGCCATAAAAACTGAAGGATAATTGGTTATTCCAAAATGCATCACAAGATACTCATAATATCCATACCTAATCCCAATGGTGTTCTTTGGAATATCAGATTCTATGATTCTCAACTTGTGATAACCATATCGAAGTTCAGTCTTCAAGAACCACTTAAAACCTTTCAATTATTGAAAAAATCATCAATTCAAGCAAAAAGATATTTATTCTTTACCATGAAATGATTTATATTTTAATCATCAACACATAGGTGAACCATTCCCTCATATTTATTTGTGAAAAGAATAGGTACTGGCCAAGGTGACACACTCGTGCATATAAACCATTCTCTATATGATCATCCAGTTAAGTCTTTAACAATTTAAATTCAATCAATTCTAAAAGGGATGATGTAATAGACACTATCTGAATAATAAACACCAAATTATTAAATAAATTCACCTCCCTTATCGATGGAAAACTATAAAAGCCAACTAGAAGCACGTCTGGAAACTCAATGATGACTGGAGGGAGATCATAAATGAAATATTATCACTCAAAGTCAAAATAAAGCACTGATATTCCCCTACCTAACCCTGTAAAAGAATTTTCATCTCTACTCAACCTTATGTCCCACTCTCCTTGAAAAACATGGAACACTGTAAGGTTTCTGGGGCCTGCAGCGAAAGCTGGTGGGCTGGGAATTTTAAAATTTTCATCGGCGCAAAGACGGTAATTGTCGTTGCCGACGATCCGAGCCCCGGAGAGGTCCGAGGATCTCGCGTATATTGTTAAGAGCATAAAAATAAAATGAAAACATACACGTTGTATATTTGAAGCCATTGTCGACCGCTACTTGTCGACGGTGATCGTTGCATGAAGGATCCATAGCAGGATCCCTCTAGATCGTCCACACGTGCCTCAAAAATCCACGGGAACGCTGATCGTCAAACTCCAGGTGCTAGCTTGGTGATTCAACGATGTCTTCAACATCCCGATGATCACCGCATCGACGATCTTGCGATGCGTGAGGAGAAACTTTATCTGAACACTTGGATCGAGTGCTTCTCTCTCTAAGAAGCGGGAGGAGGGAGAGGCTCTCAACTCTCATTCCATGCAAATGAGTGAATAGTGAATTGCACATAAAAGAGAGAGAGCCTCCTCTATTATTTATAGAGATGTTGATAAATACCTGGAAGGGTTCCCCAGCCCCCGTTAATATCAACATTATCTAAATAAATAATTTCGACAAAATTAACTGCGCCAATATTATTTATTATTTTATCACATACTTGTAATATATATATATATATATATATATATAATATTACGTGATAAAACCGATCCATTTAACTTGACTCATTGTCCTGCTAAATATTAAACGAACCTTGAATATTAAAATAATATTCGTTCGGTTAATATTTTCTCATATTTACTGAACTCGTAAATATATTAAATAAATTCAATCCCAAATATTCGTAACTTGAATATTAATGAATTTATTTAATTCTTTTGGTGATCGAAAACTTGGACAATGCTCGGCCCCCATGGTGGGGCCCACTATTTCCATATACCTATTCAACTGAATAGGTGCGAATTCTTGAATACGCTGTTGTGTGTGACCATCTAGGCCCTTATCTCGATAGCATAGAATAAAATTCACAGACCAAGAGCGGAGTATAGAAACTCATCATGGCCCCTAAAGAAATAAGGATAGTCATAGCAACGAATACCATCCTATGAACACTGACTCTGTACTATAGTATCTTTCTCATTTAAAATCTCATAAAGCATGAAACACTCTTGTGTCATCGTCCTTATCTTTCTTTATTATTTGTTGATCTATCCGGATGGATTTTCCTTTCTTCTACTTTGGCCAAAGTCTTATGAAGGCGGCACCATCCTGATCAACCAGATCTGAGATATACAACTTCCTAAACTTGGAAGCGACAAATCCTTACTTGACCATTCAACCAACGTCATACCACCAACGACACACCCAATACAAACTACCTCGCCACGACATTACTGCCATGGTTTTTGCCTTGCATCAAAGTACGTAATTAAATTATATACATTTGAAACGGTCTTAAGTCAGAAGACCAATACACATGTCCGTAGATAGGAACAACCAATGACACCCAAAACATGTGGTGTTCCTATTGGCAGGTCTGTCCTCATGATTTCATTACTAGAGATCACCAAGTGAGAACTTCATGAGAAGAAGTCTCAATGCTTATGAGCCCCCAGCACCTAAGAGTCAGACATCTACTATGTCCAGTCAGTAAGATGTATCTAGACTATAGAACATATATTTAAGATCAATGTCATTGTATCTCAAGGTTCTCATTATATATTGGGATCTTTTATAACCTCTTGACACGAAAATTAACCTTTGGACATTACCATTAATATAGTGGATGCAGAAAAGTCTACACTATAATGGTAAGATATCATCATGCATATCTAACTGTACACATGATATGGTGATCAAAAGTACTACATAGTTGGGCCTAGGGAACCCACTATTTCAACACTCCCACTTGCACTAGAGCCAACTTTCTAACTAAACTTGTCAGCTACTCACATGATAAGTACCATGCTTCTGCTGAGTAATGGATTTAACTACTAGGCCTACCACGTTTTCGCCATGTAGCAAATCTGCTATATGCGACCTCATATTCTTGAGTAAAACTTCTCAAGACAGGGTATCCCTGAGTATATTACTTTTGTCAATTGTCATAACATGACAACTTGGCTAGTAAGAATATCATAATTCTCATTATGATAATACTTTTCTCACTAGGTGTGAATCCAAGAATTGGAACAAATCATTGAAATTTATGACGGCTTCTTAGCTTCCTTAGAAGCTGCAACGTACTCGGTATTTGTAGATATGCCTACCACAAGATTTTATGAGCTTGACTCGCTCATCTCCTTTTCCTAACTGCGAAACTAGATCAAATTGATCTAAGGATTACTAGTTTTTGTCCCACCATAACTAGTATACCTTCGTCTCCACATTCCAGGTATATATCATTTGTACTTACCGAAGTACAAGATGAAAGTTCTGACTGCAACACTTGCAGTGCTCCTAGAATTAATTGATATCTGGCTATAATAAATTATATCCTAGAAGTATCAATTATTGTACATAATATGGCATACGTGATTGATCCATCGCTAAAACATATGGTATCAATTCACAAATTTAATCTCTATACATTCTCCGAATATGTTAACCTGGAGAGATTAAGCCATGTGACATAGGCAACAATTCTGAACTTGAATTGTTCCAACTTGTATTTTATCAATACAACGTCACTATATGTACGATTGACTATGACCAATCAACCTTCATATCTACCTGAGTGGATCATGTTCCCTAGAATTTAGGTTTCTACTTGAAGTCAATCATTGGAGAATTGTTTTTAACCTGATCTTATCTAACTGTAAGATCAAAATCTGTTTTCCATATGTTTTCAAACATATTTCACTTGGAAAACATTGGTTCTCCCACTAACCTTTGGTAGACACAAGGCAAATATTCATTTAAAATGAATTCTCTAAGATCTTTTCACTTCCTTTAATCCAAAATTGGATTTCAGTAACTTTCAACCCTTATTGGCATCATTTGATGTCATCATCTCTTTCAGGTTGCGTCTTATAGACACCTTCCTCGAAAAATTATCTTGACATCAAATGACTAATAAAAAAATCTTAGAATTTTAGCTATGACAAGTAAAATTCTAATAGATTTAGGTGTATCGACTTGGTATAACCAATCGAGCCTTATTGGTACCATACTGGTACCATCCATGTATCATTGTATTTGAATACCCACCGTAGTATTCAATTTAAAAGCCCCTTTTCAATTTGATACATGGAATATATTATTGAATTTTAGTTGATCTTGTCAATATTAGCTTGTTTCCATATACTTATACTTGTAGAATTTATTATTATCAATGAATAATATATCACCGACCGCGGTAAATATTAAACCATCACCATGCTTTCATAATTCCTACGCAGTATGTGTCTCTGGAACATTCCTATTCCACGTGTACTTGTGGAACTTGTTCCCTATGCCAACCATTTGTGCATCTCGAGCATTGACTAAGTCTAAGTCAATTCAGCTCCTACTATCTCTAGTAGAGATATTCACCCTTGTATAGAAATGTAGTCTAATACTTGAATACATCTTTTCTATCTTAGGGATTTTTCCTAATAAACTGTTAGGATAATTAATTTAGATGCAGAACGTGTTTAACTTGATGCAAGTTTTTTTAAATCCTAACAAATGATTTGCATCTAAACACGTCTTATGACATAATGGATTTTTCATCATACTATGAATCATATGAAATCCATTTTTCATTTTAGTTGGCCTATTGGTTATGGGTCTACGCTGTTATTTTCAAATCACATTTTTAAATATGATGGGATTTTCCGCAAGTTTCAACATTGATAAAACTTACATCATAAATTTGATGTGTAACATATGCGTTTAGGAATTGCTCCACGCTACATGTTTTTTTATCAATGTTAATATGTAAGACTTGTCATTGATCCTTCTTATAAACATCAATATGGTGATTCAGATAAGGTAACATGAGTTTAAGAATTACTCCACGCTACATTATCATGATCGATGATTGCTTGGTCAATATATTCTTCGGCCTGCCGATCTGAAGCAAATCATATCTTCTTACCAAACCTATACTTCACTATTCCTTAATGACTTAAAATAAACTTACAAAGTATCTTTACCTCTTGCTTTCTTTGTAATAGTTCACACTGTCTTGTTGAACTAACCTTGGAAAGCTTTGTGGCATACCTTTATTTCTAAAGGTTTCTTTGTCTAAAATAAGGGTGTTAATAATACCATAGGTGTTTAGCTGTGCCGAGCCTAAATACCATACTAGGTATATAGTTGACGTCTTCTTTTAGTATTATTTGACAAAGAATCCCATTTCCACAACTGGGTAGGTCTTACATTTTATATTCATCATGTATTGCCATTGATTAAAATGGTAGTGAACTATTTGTTGAGTATTTCACCTCAAACAACATTCATTCCAAAACATGGAATAATTTCTCATCATGTCCAAATGGGCACATGAGATAAAAGTTTTTGGTTATACTCCACAACTTTTTCAATTTGAATCAATAACTTGGAAATTAGAAGTTATGTGTTTCTCCCTGCTGACTTAGGAAACACCCATTCTTAGCTTCTGAAGAATACACTTTACTTCTAGTAATGTTTCTCTACTTACTTTTTTATTGTATTTCAATACACATATGTGAAAAGCATATTGTATTTTAATACCCAAGAAGTATTTGAGAAAATAATACTTTTATTTTATGAATATATACTGAACGAGAAGTGGGTACTTGCTTCTTGTATTTTAGTTTTTAATCTTCTATGAATTTATTTCATTATATGATGAAAATAACCTCCTGTTAAATAACCAATCACTTTTCTTTGAAGGACATGATGAAGGTTCCTTTGGCATAACTTGTCATAGGCCTTTTCACCTTGTCATTCAATGTATTCTCCATAAGAATAAAAGATGGTGTTATCTCCAATATTCTTATTACTTGGCGAATGTTACCTTAATGGTAATGAAGCGCTTACTCTATACAGTTCATTTGTAACCTTAAACGAAACTAGATTAATTGGGTGTAAAAGGTATAAGAATGGGATGACATGAAAGATTATGAACTGTCTTTCACTTTATACAAACCGAGTGTAATCATCACATTCATATCTTGCTTCACTTTCTCCTCGAAAGGATCTTGGAGATGAGACTACATGTGATCATCATCCAAGTCTTGATGTAGATACCACAACTAACATCATAATTTGATGATAGCATTATGAAAAAACCATCATATGATTTATTCATGAGTCTCATGTAAGCTGTTTTATACCCTCGCTTCTTAAGGTGGATTAACAAGTTGGGACACAAGCACCTTGAATTTCCATTATGGTAGTAATGTGTGCAAGCACCTATACTACATTTGGAATTTCATTCTTGGTTTAGACATTATCTTTGTCTAATGTTTATCATAGTTATATTATGGTATTGATTTCCATTATCTACAAAAAATACTTTAGCAGATTCTACTTTTATTTGATTACCTAATCTGACATTACTGATTATTTAATCATTAAATGTCTCCCACTAATTTTTCGAATTCTAGGAACCCTTTGTACTAGAATCGGAATACTCTTGAGTATTTTAGTGGAAAGGACCCCTGAACCTCCCTCATAGTCTACAACCTAGGGCTATGCCACTACTCGGAGGGTCCAAGGTAGGATTTTGGCTAGACAACCGCATTAGCTCGTGGTTCCTTGATCTTTTGAGTAAAGTACCAGCTTCAAAAATCATTTACTGATTTACTCAACTCTTTCCACTAAAATTACAAAAAAATAGATAAGGCTATAACTTTGCTGCAATTTTAGTTAATTTGACCCACCACACAAATAAAAACTCCCCGGTAGTAAGAGGCACCCTCAGCTAAGGCATGAACTGGCACCTCGAACACCCGGTTTTGTTCAAACATGAATGATGGAAGGCTATTAGTGACTTAATATTTTCTTTGAGGGTTTTATGTTTTTCTCTCGACGAATGTGATCCATTTCTATTAAACTTGTTCATCTATGTTGTCGCTCTCACAACTGAACTTTAATAGAAAAACATACGCCTCTTCTTTATGCATTTTATTATCTATTATTTTATGTGTTTTCCCGCTATTCAAAAATGCATAAAATAATAAATAAATGCATAAAGGTAAAACTACTACCCAACTGGTTTTGAGCATCTAAACAACCTAAGTGCATCTTACCTGAGTCAAATCTCAACTCAAAATGCAGCTTGCCATTGTCTTGTATGTTTGCTGGTCTTCTACAGTGTTGCCAAGTCTTAGCGGGGTCGACATCACGTCTTGGAATACCGCCTCGCCTTGGTGGAATCCACGCGTCGTCTTGCACCGTCGTATACCGCCTCATCTTGGTGGGGTCCATGTCACTCGTCGTCTTCATCCAAAGTACAAAGGTACTCGTGCGCAGGTGAGGGGGACACGGGTATAAACGTACATTAATTCAGTTGGACACACAGGTCCTTATACATTTTAACTGAAAAATAGATGACACACAGACCGCCTTTAAATAATTACACACATCGCACGCAATTTAACATAATTAAATTAAATAAATAATTTAAAAGAAGACATACGGGGCCAATGCTCAAGACCAGTTGTCGGGTATAAAAAATGCGCGATAAAAATGAAAATGCATAAATAAGTACGGGGGATATATAATTAAATTAAATGAATTACTAAATTTAAATAATTTAATTAATTAATGGTCCTTTAATTAATTTAATTTTAATACTTAAAATTAAATTAATTCTAATTGGGTATTAAAATTTATCTCACTAGAATTAATATATTAATTAATTAAATTAATTATATTAACTGATTTAACTTAAACCTATGTCAGGGGTTACCTGCCCTCTAGGAGGACCGGGCAGCGGCCGGGTAAGAGGGGCTCCGGCGGCAGTCCGGTGTATCCCGTGTGAAGGCAGAGGCTCCGATGGACGCCTCACCAGCATTGCGAACAGCAGAGGGAGGAATGGCTGGGGTGACGCGGGCTGGTCGCTGCTTTCCGCGTGAGGTGCCTGCTCTAGTGGGTAGTGGTGGTGCAGGACTGGCTGGGCTGTGCGCGGCGGCCGGCCTGGAGGTGAGGCGCCATGCGGGTCTGTAGGGAGAGGGGCGCTGAAGGCCTGTGGGGAGGCTACTACACCACGTTTCCAGAGCTGGTGCAAGTGGCGGGGTGCGGGCAGGCGACGGGGTCCAAGGAAGGCGGCGTCATGCGGGTCCGTAGGGAGAGGGGTGTTGAAGGCCTGTGGGGAGGCTGCTACACCGCGTGGCCGGAGCTGGCGTAAGCGGCGGGGTGCGGGCAGGAGACGGGGTCCAAGGAAGGTGGTGTCGCGCCGAAGAAGCTGCTGGACTGGGCAGGGGGGCTCGGAAGGTGTGCGCGCCGCATGGTGGCCACCAGACTGCTGGAAGGAGGGGGCGCTACACACAGCCTTGCAGTGACCTGGAAGGAGGCTGAAGGGGGTGCGGTGGCCGGCCTGCATGGGTACCTTCCTGTTTGGTGTCCCGCTGCAGGCCGTGCGGGAAGAGGGGTCTGCTGGGACCCCTGGATTTGCTCCCCTTTTTTGTGTTCTTTCCACGGGCCGCCCCTGCCCCCCCCCCCCCCCCTTGTGTTTGTTTTTTCTTCCACACGGAAGACACCCCCCCCCCCCCCATTCTTTTTTTTAACTTTAAGACTTATTTTAAATTCTTTTCTTTCCCCCCTTATTTAATTGGTTCAAGTCCTCTATTTAATTTTCCAAAAGTCTATATATTAGCCTTTAATAATAATTATTATTATTATACTAATAATTATTATAATAATAATAAAATTATTATTATTTTAATAATTATAAAACAATTATTATTAATAATAATTTATGATGATAATTATTATCATTAAATAATAATAATTATCATCCTTGTTTGTGTTTTAGGAAAAACCAAAACAAGAACGATGATCGGAAATGGGTGTAAAATAATACCTGTGATCCCTTCTTAAAATTTCAAATGACCATATCTTGGTCGTTTGAAATTGGATTGGCACACGGTTTGAACCATTGTGACCAATTTTGTACCCTCTACATAAATATTTATGCAAATTAATTTTCTAGTCTCATAAAATTTACGCGCTCCCTCTGATACCACTGTAAGGTTTCTGGGGCCCGCAGCGGAAGCCAGTGGTCCGGGGATTTTAAAATTTTCATTGGCACAACGACGGTACTTGTCGTTGCCGACGATCTGAGCCCCGGACAGGTCCGATGATCTCGCGTATATTGTTAAGAGCACAAAAATAAAAGGAAAACATACATGTTTCATATCCGATGTCGTTGTTGACCACTACTAGTCAACGGTGATCATTTCACGAAGGATCCATAGTAGGATCCCTATAGATCATCCACACACGCCTCAAAAATTCGTAGGAACGCCGATCGTCGAACTCTGGGTGCTAGCGCGGCGATTCAATGATGTCTTCGATGTCCTGACGATCACCGCATCGACGATCTTGCAATGCGTGAGGAGAAACTTGATCTGAACTCTTGGATCGAGTGCTTCTCTCTCTAAGAAGATGTAGTAGAGAGAGGCTCTCAACTCTCATTCCATGCAAATGAGTGAATAGTGAATTTCACATAAAAGAGAGAGAGCCTCCTCTCTTATTTACAGAGATATTGATAAATACCCAGTAGGGTTCCCCAGACCCCATTAATATCAACGTTCTCTAAATAAATAATTTCAACAAAACTTAACTACGCCAATATTATTTATTATTTTATCACATACTTGTAATATATATATAATATTTTACATGATAAAACTGAGACATTTAACTTGACTCGCTGTCCCACTAAATATTAAACGAACCTTGAATATTAAAATAATATTCATTCGATTAATATTTCCTCGTATTTACTGAACTCATAAATATATTAAATAAATTCAATCCCAAATATTCGTAACTTTAATATTAATGAATTTATTTAATTATTTTGGTGATCGACAACTTGGACAATGCTTGGCCCCCATGGTGGGGCCCACTATGTCCATATACCTATTCAACTGAATAGGTATGGATTCTTGAATACGTTGTTGTGTGTGACCCTCTATGCCCTTATCTCGATAGTAGTGAATAAAGTTCACAAACCAAGAGTGGATTCTAGCAACTCATCATGACCCCTAAAGAAATAAGGATAGTCATAGCAACGACTACCATCCTACGAACACTGACTGTGTGCTATAGTATCTTTGTCATTTGATATCTCATAAAGCAGGACGCGCTCTTGTGTCATCGTCCTTATCTTTCTTTATTATTTGTTGATCTATCCAGATGGATTTGCCTTTATACGGCTTTGGACAAAGTCTTATGAAGGCGACACCATCCTGATCAACCAGTCCTACGATATACAACTTCCTAAACTTGGAAGAGACAAATCCTTTCTTGACCATTCAACCAACGTCATACCACCAACGACGCACCCAATACAAACTACCTCGCCACGACATTACTTTCATGGTTTTTTCCTTGCATGAAAGTACGTAATTAAATGATATTCATTGGAAACGGTCTCAATTCAGGAGACTAATACACATGTCCGTAGATAGGAACCACCAATGACACCCAAAACATGTGGTGTTCCTATTGGAGGGTCTGTCCTCATGATCTCATTGCTAGAGATCACCATGTGCGGACTTCATGATAGAAGTCTCAATGATTATGATCCCCCAGCACCTGATAGTCAGACATCTACTGTGTCCAGTCAGTAAGATGTATCTATACTATAGAACATATATTTAAGATTAATGTCATTGTATCTCGAGGTTCTCATTATAGCCTGGGATAACCTCTTGGCATGACAATTAACCTTTGGAAATTACCATTATTATAGTAGACGCAGAAAATTCTACACTATAATGGTAAGATATCATCATGCATATCTAACTATACACATGATACGGTAATCAAAAGTACTACATAGTGGGGTCTAGGGAACCCACTATTTCAACAAACACCCTATCAGATGTGGTAAAGAAACCCACCGAAGATGAAACTCAATATTGGACTTATGATAAGTTATCTTATCCATCCTGAAAATGATGTTAAGAGATTTCATGTTGAGAACTATAAAATTCTATGTAATCTCAAACTATTGTAAAAAAGAAAACACAATAGGGGAATCAGAGACACTACTCCCTCTTCCTTCTATGGGGTGTAGTAATCTCTATTACA
This sequence comes from Viscum album, assembly GCA_963277665.1. Taxonomy (NCBI): domain Eukaryota; kingdom Viridiplantae; phylum Streptophyta; class Magnoliopsida; order Santalales; family Viscaceae; genus Viscum; species Viscum album. Next base: position 1,146,360,034 of record OY728130.1, on the reverse strand, counting down.
TAAGACAAAATCTCTATATGAAGTTTTATCAGGTTCATAATACGAGTCAAAAAAATGACTAATATGGACCAGTATCAAATAAAGTAGTCCCTAAATACAAATCTACAGTGACGGTACCTATCACAGTTTCAGTACCCACATCATCTTTCGATGTAGACTCTTCTACTATGTGATAAAGCTTCATTCTGGATGCTCGTGGCCAAAACCCCTTTGTTATTGAATAATATGATTTTACCACAGTGCTTTTAAGTGATGATGAGCCTATTACACTATAAAGAGTAGAAAATTTATGGAAGTAATTATTTAGGTTTCTTGTGTGACTGCATAAACTATATATCTAGAGTGCCTAAGGGAAGACCCATTTTGAATACCCATCCTCTCCATATTGAATGCAATACAAATTTCTTTTTTAGGAATTGAAAGAGTTATGGATGATTCCTATTGGTTATAACCACCATGAGACTCATAAATATTTCTCTTTCCTTTAATGGAACTAAGAAAACTTCCACTATGAGAAAATGGAACTCCGATCAACCCTAACTTTCTAGGAAGGTTATGTTCAACCATCAATGCTTTATCCAATATGTTAACATAAGAAGTGAGATTCAACATGAATACTTGATATAGGATTTCATAATGAAGAATCATATCAAATATTTGGACCTTTGGATTATCATTTGGAACCACCTCTGGAGAAAATTGAACGTGGTCAAAAAAATAGTTTGTATACTATGCCACAGTCTTGTTGCCCCACTAGAGGCAAACGAACTTCATATACTTTATCAAAACCATCCATTATAGATTTAACTAATCCATGAAAATAAATTGAAATTGTTTCCAATATAATCCCTCATTTTTCTTCATATTCTCTATAGAATTCCACCATATCCTTATTGGTCCCTCAATCTTGAAGGTAGAACATTTCACTTTAAAAGAATCAGGTATTTCAGGGAACTCAAATAGCATCTTTATCTTTTTCAACTAATCCACTTCCTATTGAAGATCTTTAGATTCTATTAATGATATTGGATTCTTGAAAAAAACTATTGTTCATGATTTCTAGACTTATCCCTTCAAGGTTCCACAATTGGAGCCTGAATGGGAATAGGTTTAGGTACGTATCCAAGAGTCTGGATAGGGCGCACCACTTTGAAAACAAGATCTGAGTCCACTGGAGGATTCGTTCATTGTGGTTCACCATCAGATTCCACTATTATCCTATTCATATGTATTATTAGAGTCATAATTCTATACAACATCAACAGAAAAAACTGAAAAATCATTAAGATACTCAGATCATTAACTCAATCAAGAGATATAGGAATATAAATTCCATCAGATAGATTTAAACCATTGGAATTTCAGAATATACAAATTAGAAGTAGATAAAATACTATAATCAAATTAAATTATTCATCAATATGCATTTCCTAAAACACCCATAGTGTCTTAAGGCTCATTATGATGAGGTTATTCTATGAACTCACTCATAACTACCACCTAATTCCCAACAATCCTACCTTCTATCTATCATGACAACCTAAACTACATACCAACTTCAAGAAAATATTAATAACCTCATACTTATGATACCAATTTGTCATACACCATCCTGGATACCCTGGTACACTAATACTCGAGCCGGCCCAAACATATCTCAATCCTAATTCTTGATACCCATGGGTTGGAGACTAGAACCCAGTATTAAATAAGAATTAAGAGGGAGTTATTTTTCCACAAAACATAGGAAGATAAAAGATACAAGTCGGTATGACAAAAAATCCTCAAGGATAAAGTACCAAAATAAAATAGGTATAAAAAAACCCAAATAATTAAATTATCAAATACACAAATCCTATGTAGATAAAACTTAGATGAATATATGAAACAAGTGGATCATATCTCCACTGGTCACCACCATTACTCTAGGTCCCATGAATGAAGTACACATATAACCTCCAAGTGTTTATTTCCATTTTCATGGTCCTAGAATAAGATAATATACAAATTTATGAAGGAAAAGGTAGGTAGTGAGCTAAATAGACCACTAGGGTCTCTCCAATTATTCCATAAACAACACCATAACAATAAAACATTTATGCTTTTAATTTAAATAAAACAAGGCATGGCATGGAATTACATATTTTTAGCAAAGTGTACTTTCATTTAAAAAGGTGGAAGATATATAAAAATAGGCTTAAATGATCATTTTATATGAAGAATTTATATAAATAAACTGGTATGAATAAAATAGTTCTATAATAAATGACATGTTTAATCAAATCAAATACAACAAATCACCATGGTCAAACACCCTCTAGTGTGTTAGTTTCTGGTTATAGGGTCCTCACAATACTCATAAATGATCATGGATAAATATAGGTTCTTTCACTCAATATACATCCCAATAGGGGACCCATTATGTTAAAATCAATCAATATCCTATTAGGGGACCTATTATAGGAGAATGATGCAGAAATTGGTTTTAGTTAGAGTTTTCATCATCAATCCATTGTGAGGGGTAAAATCCAAGCATGCTTCCCCTAATCATCCACTAACTACCTAGGCTCACATGTGCTTCAATCCATCAAGAAATAATCAAGGGAAAATAATTCATTTTAAATTATTTCATCATTCACAATTCAACTTACCAGTTTTAAATTCAACATGACGTTTCATTTAAAAACGAAAGCATAGGTTTTCATTAAATTCGTGAATTTTTAAATCATTTTTAATTTTAATCCAATTATCTCTAGAATCATCATTCTATAATATTATCAAATAAATATTGAAACCAAGCCATCATTTTTCTAAAAAATTACCATATAATTTCAATTTCATCAAAATTATAGTTTTTAACCATTTCCAAACCCATTACAAAATCAAACATTAATCATATCAAATAAAAAAATTTAAATCATTTGAAAACTCATTTAAAATAAATCAAGAAAATAGAGGTTTCAATTGTAGGGTAAATATTTCAGAAATTACAATAAAGAATGAAAGGGAGTGAGATTAAGTAATCAACCTGAGAATTAAGATCTATAAAAATAAATATTAAATCCATAAATAACATGATAATCTATGAATATATAAGAAGGATAGAAGATAATATCAAAATAAACTAGGTGATATGTGATACACTTACTACATAGGGATAGTATCATCCATCGGGACTTTTATTCGCAAGAGAAGAGGGTTAGAGGAGCCAATTTCACCTCTTGAGAGCCTCTAAAGACCAAGAAATCCTGTTAGGGTTGAATGGAGGTGTTTATAATCTTAAATAAGGGTCCCAAGATTTTTAATTAAAAATTACATAAAATTAAAAACCATGTGCACAGTTTGATTTATGAGCCTCATGGTTATTAGTAACTATGTGCCCAAACCATACTTCCCTACTGGACTTCTAGATGGGGTGCATGGTTTGGCTGCATGATTACATTAATGGTTCACCAACCGTGAAAGTATCATTATCCTTGGGTGTATGGTTTAGAGTTGTTATTATCATGATTTAAAAAACTATGTTCCCCCTTCCAGTGAAATTTCCTTGTCTGCATGGTTTTCTAGGTCAAACTGCATGGTTTCCCTAACCATGCACCAACCGTACATTTTCCCATATGCCTGTAAAATTTTCAAACTTCACCCAAAACAACCCGAAACAAGCCCCCAGCCAAGAGGATATAAAAACAATGATAATTATGTACCTAAAAGAAGGTAAAGTTATGTTACATGATAGGTAAAACACTTTAATAATATATTAAACAAATATTATTTATACCATTTCAAATTTGTCCATTAAGTTTAGCCTAATTTACCTTAATGACATTTACCAATACTTTAATAATGGATACTTATTTATTAAATAAATATCACTACATTATTCATCGATAAATATAATAAATATTATATATTAACTAAACCTGGAAAACAAATATTTATTATTATTTTACTCACTAATTCTTTAGAATAACATTTTACTAAATTATAGCGATATTCCAAACCCGAATAAATATATTATTTACTTGAGCCTATTAAATTCAATACTTGAATTTAATTTAAATTGAGGATATACTATGTGAGTGACCTTGTAAGAATCTTTCCCAGTGGAAATAGTCATAAATTTCTAAAGTCTAAGGTTAGAATCTTACAACATGTCAAGGTACCCATAGAGAAATAATATAACATTAAAATGACATCTAACTTCTTACAAATTATTACCAAGTAATATAATCTCTTTATCATGATATCTCAAATCATGCAGGTTGCATTCCCATGTTATCAACCTATATACTCAAAGTATATATCTTTGAATTTTCAGAAATAAACTTACAAACAAAACACCATGTTCAGGGATTTATGTAGGCAGTTCCATTACCAAAAAATGGACTAAGATATCAACTTCTATTAAAGGAATAAAGAGATAAATCCTTTTTTCATTAACCATTAATGAAATATAACTTATAACATAATCAATGTATCCTACATTTTCATGAACATAGGTTTTCATGTTTTTCATCAATACATCGAAGTATATGATTCATGGTATTCTTTAGTGATGATCTTAAAGTACAAGGATCAATACATATGACTATAGATTGTAACTTCCAATGACACATGGAAATGAGGATTTCATATTAATAGGTCTATTCTTATAACCACCTATCTTAGAAATTACCAAGGTAAAATGCTATGAGGTGGTGTCTCAATGTCTTTTGAACCTCTATCACTGATAGAATGTATTATCTATGTCTTATCTGACAATATCATTTATCCACATAACTATGTTTAAGAATACCACCATATAAACTCTAGATTCACATCATAGTAGGTAACTTCCATGACCTTTCAGTGTGACATATATCCTTGGGAAATTATCGCATACAAATTCCATGTATAGTAATAGTCATTATATAATAAGAAAACTTTATTAATAAAACATGTAATCAAGTACTAAGAAAGTTGGTTCTTGGGAACAAACTCTAACAGAACAAAGGTCCCTAGTTATCATTTTCCTCTATCTAGGGGTTGTTTCTTGATGAGGATATGATAATAAGTCGATGTTCAAGTCTATCAGGATTAAATTAGGTTGATTATGATCCCTGAGTGAGTCTTGGGTTATCCTGATTAAACTTGATATTTTCATCCCATTTGTGATTCTTATATTTTTTTAACATTATTTATACTTTTATATAACCTTTTATGCTTATTCTAGGTTATGAATTACTTTATAATATGTTTTAATCATTCCATTTGATACGTGTTTACAGTGTAAACATCCATAACCTATTTTTTCAATATTTTCTAAATGAAATGGATTTATAAATGGTAACAAAATGTGTTTTAATTTTCAATTCTAAATAAAACATTTAAATATATTGTTACATTTATTTTAAACAAAAATTTGAGTCATGACTTATAAATGGGTTTGTATTGATTATTTTTTTATCTTGGTGAATAATTTATCACACCCTATATATTTACATTGAGTGTATATAGACATTGTTATATCTAATGAAAGTAAGGGTAAGGGAGTTACTTCCTTAAATATAGTTTCTTATATTTCTTCTTTATATCTTGGTGGCATGATGACTGGATACTAACCCTGGGTCATGAGAAGATGGTTCACATGCACTTTCATTTTTAGGATAATTTGTATTATCATATGATGCACTTGTATCGGGAATCTTGGATTTCTTTTCATTATGGTTTCTTTATATATTTCATTTAATTTATTAATCTTTGAATATTATTATACTGGAATGTTTGGTTGGTTATATATCTCTCATTACTTATACCCTATTTGGTTGGACATTACATTGAAATTTCTTTCCAAGAGAAACCAATGTATAGATAATTTATTTCAAATTCTTGGTTGATTTCTATTGTTTATATTATCAATTTTAGAAGTAAATTCATTACTAGTTAGTATTTTCTAATTCCCTTGGTTTTTGTCACTAGCCCATGGCAATCGTCAATGCACTTTGGTCCTTATAGTGGTCCATATTGGGTGATAGGGTGGGTTAACCTAGGTTAATTTATTATAAAATGGTATCAGATCCCTCTTAATATTTGGGAAGTAATGGTAGAGAGGAGATATGTAATAGACCAAACCTATACACCTAAATCTGTTGCTAAAAACACACTCTTTACATATTATTATGATACCAACTAATGAGGCCCAATTTTAACCATCTATAATTAAAAAAAATTAATGAACCACTTACATAACTATGAACATTTTAGGTTTAGATATTAAGATAATTAACAAAAACATTACATAAAAAAATAAATATCTTTATCACCCAATAGATATTTTTCCATTATGCCATGATTTTCATATTCCATAATAAGTCTTTGATATTTCCCACAAAATTCTTCATGCATGATAACCTTATAAGTATATTATATAAATTATTATTCTTTATAATCTTGGGAAATGAAAATATAATAAGGGTGAGATCGAATGATCAATAAGGTGTAGCTTTCATTTGAATCTATCATAGAATAAACATGGACTGGATAATATGGAAATAGTAAATGAAAATAAAATATTTTTAAATAACTAATTACATATGCTTGGAATATATCAATGGATAATAATATAAACAATCATATGAGCATTAATGAAAGATTTCATGGTGATGGAATATATAATTTTTAACATCATAATATCATTATTAAGGCTTTATCCAAGACATGATATATATTTTCAAGTCCTCATCTAAGACGTCATAAATAACTAAGCAGGTATACTCTGAATACCATTGCCAGTTTGTTTTAGGAGACCTACCGATGCATTGTGGGGCTATATAATTTTAGACCCCACCCATCGCTACTCAATTCCAATTATTTTTTTATATGAAATAATGGATAAATAATACATAATCAACATGCCTTAGTAATCAACAAATATCAGTATTGAATCAAGTATAAGAAATTTCAATATTCCTTAATCAATAGAATAACTACCTTAATAAGTATCCTTCAACCAAAAAAATATAAATACAAGGATATAAAATTAATAAAATATAGAGTTTATATTAAACATAACCATATAATTAAATACCATTGATATAAAGTGGAAAATAAATTCAAAAGAATCAAATAGAGTAATAAAGAACATAACATCAAGGAAGAGAATAAACTATAAAAAAACCTGTTTAAAAAATTATCAATGAACCATAAATTGATAAGGGATAAAAAGATACCATATATTCATAATAAATTAAGTTTTTTAAGTAAATCCAATTATTTTAAAATATATAGATGAAAATGGAAGTTATACTTTGAAAATACATTTCAAAAAAAATTGTAACTTGGTTGAAAAAATAGAGTTAAAAGTAACTGCAAAAACAATTCATGATATGTGAATAATAATTTTAAAAAATTACATATTAAATAATTTAAAATAATTGAATCTTGAAAATAAACTATACTTAACTGATAAAATATTTTGTGGAAGATAAAAATATACATAAGTGGAGTGGAATCACTTTTCATAACATTTAAGAAAATAATTCAATTTTTAAAAAAAAAATCATAGAATAATAGGAATATATAATAATTTATAAAACCATTAAAACTTATGAAGTTGTCTAAATAATGAATAATGGTCATTAATATAAGAATATGCATCCATATTTAAAAAATTTAAAATATATTATTCTCTAAATTTTGTAAAAAACATCAAAAATGACTTGTTCAAAAATTATTAAAAATAATGCTTTTAGAATTTTTAAGGTAAATTAAAAGATAATATAAATTAGCCTTAAGAAATATTTCAATTATACAAAACAAATTTCTTGAAAAAAAATAAATAATATGGATATGGAAGAGAATGATTCTCAACCAAATATGTGAAATAAGGTTGGATTTTCTTATAAATATTCCTTTAGTGGTTTTTAATACCAAAGAGATGGAAAATGGAAATAATACATTAAAACCCTATAAATAGATATATTATAAGAAAATATATGGGGTTTAGAAGATAAATAATATAAAATTCCCCTCAATATCAGTTGAAACATTTATAATCGTGATAAAAAGTGAGATTGTAAAGTAAACCCATACTGATTTTATAAAACCTGAATCAAAACCTCATGAAAGAGACTATAATACAAATATATTTTAATTTATATTTTATTTTAAAAGAACTCTATTTTTGATATTCGATACCACACACAACTTTGAGCTTAAACGAATCATGAAATAATACTATTTTAATTGTGACTTTTACAACATAATAGTTAGGTTGGAGGGTATAAATAGAAATAATCACATTATGAAGTATATATTTAAGAATTTTTCCTTAAAAAATAATTATTATACTTAATAAATTTAACATTCATATAGTTTTTTTATAATGAAAACAGTAACAAAAATTCATTTTATTCATTAAAATTACTTTTCTTCTAAAAAATAATTTAGGGGTTGTATAAGAGAGTAATTTGAATTGATTTTTGGTAATTTTAAAAAAATTATTTTAAAATTTTAACATAATTTTTTAAATCATAATTTTAAAAAATATCTTATAGTGATTTTTTTGAATTTTTCTAAAAAGATTTTTTTAATAAATAGTGAAAAATGTTGTTTTTGTAGAACTTTTATTTTTTCCTTTAAATAAAATAATTTAAAATTCATATTATATTTTGGATTTATTTTTAAAATGAAATAAGATAATTTTTATTAATAATGATAAAATTAATTCCATATCAATCATAATTGTATTTTATTTTGGTATAAGTCCATTTTTATAATTAAAATCAATTTTTTCAAGGAACTGTTTTCGATACATTTTGCACACTTACATCCAAATAAGAAATTTCAATTATATTAATTGAATATTAAAAATATATTTCATATTTATAAAAAATATTTTCATATTTTTTGAATATATCAATTTCATTTTTATTCATAATTGATAGTAATCGTGATAAAAGTTTATCACCATAGTAATGGGTAAAATAGGTAAATTAATGATAAAACTATGGGATAGGATCAGAAAATCAACTCAAAATTTGATTTTATTTTATTTTATGAGATTAATTAAATATTAATCATCCCAAACTATAAAATATATTATTTTAGTTCCAATTTCCGTTGATTAGGACCTTATATTATTTTATGTAATGAAAAATTATAAAATTTCACTCTATTTTTTTCAATATCTCTAATATGTTTTCATTGGAATAAAAATAAGATATGAATGGTTATAAATTTTTATTTTGAATATTTATTAAAAAAATATTATAGTAATTTATATTTAATTTTTAAAGATAGTATAATTTCCTTGAATGCTTACGTAATGTCGATGCAGTGCTTGTGCAAGCAGTTAAAGAAAAAATAAATAATTTTTAAAATATTAAAAGTGACGTATTTTTCAAAAAAATAGTTAAATAATAATTTATCAGATAATAATATTGTATAAGTTTATTTTATAGAGTTTATATTTTAATGAAATTATTATACTGATTCATTTAAAATCATGATATGTGAATAGTTTTGAAAATGACCTTAAATAGTATTTAAGGTTTACAAATTATTTTAAAATCATTTAAAAATTATTAAAAAAATATTTTGACTAAATTATATGGTAACATTCAAATACTATCTTTAATTTCTCATTTATTATCTAATTTTCATTTTCATAATTATTTTCCTGACTCTTAAAGCGTGAAACATTACAATGGTTAAAGTTAAAGAGGTTTAACGGGGTTAAACCAAAATATAAGGTTTAAATGACACCTAAAATTGTCAAAAACTTATTGGTTGATTATATTTAGACCTTATAATACTCATATTAAAATATAATGTAGTATGGATCCATTTTACATGATTTAGACACATATTATATATTAATAGTTTAAGTATTTACATATTTCCACCCACCTCACTTATAAAAAGAAACCTAACCTCTTCACTTATTCACAAAATTTGAGCCACTTAGATAAAAAAAATCCTATAAAATGACTAAATATATTCCATCCACACCTCTTATATCTCATTTTATTCTCATAATAGTATCCTAATTTGGTTTAAGGTGTGGGCGGGAGGAGGATTTCTAAAGAAGGGGTATAAATTTTAACCATGTTATTTCATTTTATTTCTTCTTATACCTCCATAAATTATATATTAACCATGATGATATAATAATATAGGTATCTTAAATATAATTAAATTTTCTTTTTTGATTTCAAATCCCATATTCATCACCTTTTCCATCTTGTGGGAAATGAAAACATCGCTTGTGTGTATTTGTGGACTACACCTCCACGAAGCGATGTGTTTTGTTTTCCATCACATACTCACAAGGTTGGTTATTATGATGGATTTAATGAATATATAACATATTAATTAAATAATTATGATTATATATATGTTAATTATTATTTACCATTCTCTTATTCCATCTATTGAATATTGGAAACATCACTCATGCTTATATACTGGTGGTCATCTTCATGAAGTGTTGTAATTCATTTTTCATCGCCACCTTAAATGGATGGTTATAAATTTTTATATAATTAATTAATATTATGATTATGATATGAATATTATTATATTTATTATGAAACCATGGCCAATATGAAATTACTATAGCTACAAAACCAAAACTTGTATGAAAAATAGAACAGTTAACACTCAAGATAATGATATTAATAAATAATTATTAACTAATGGGTGATAGAATGTTACAATTTAATCATATAAGGCATGATAACAATTAATATTATTATTAAATAGATTTATAATAAATCCAAATTTATTATAAATGGTTTTAATTGTGCGTACAAAAAAAATTTCACTTGAGTTAAGGTTAACATCGTCTCATTTCCACTTTAATGAGACATGTTTTACATTATCCACTAAATTTCTTTTACAAGGTTTATATACTACCCATTTGAAATGTTATATAAATAATTAAAATTTATTTATGGTATTACAATTTTTCTATTCAATTCATCTCTTTTAATGGGTTTTTATTCCAAAGTTACCAAATTAGAAAGGGTTTATTTCACAGTCTCAGTTTCAATCGAGCTTGTTTATGTTTAAATAAAATATAAGTATTTTATGATATATTCTTCTTAAAACCCATATATTTTCATATATCATGATTATTTTTTGGGTTCCATTTTTTCATCCAATTCTTCCTCTCTTGGGTACTTAAAACTATCAAGAAAATGTTTTTAAGAAAATTCGACCTTATTTTCTCTTTAGTCAAAGAACTTCTTATTCCATGTTAAATTTCATTAAAATGTTTTCAAGAATATTATTTTTTAAGATAAAATTATTATTTAAAGTAATTTCAACCATATTTTAATTGATTTTTTAATATTTTAAAATTACTTTTCTTGTTTCTTCTGAATGAGGAACTTTTGTACATTTTACCAAAACTATAAAAGGAATCTTTATTTTTAATGTTTAACAAATAACCAATTTTTCTATCCATCATGACCATTATTTTATTTATAAATTAATTTAAAATTTTACAATTTTAATTTTAAGGAAAATAATTTTATCAATATTTTGGGAATTTTTACTTAAAATTTTATCAAAATAAAAGGGTATTATTTTCTTAAATAAATGAAAATAATTTTGAAAGTGATTTATAACATCGTTCTTACACTTAATTATAAGTAATTTCTTTTTAATGATTTACTTATTTTTTTTATTACCAAAAGGATTGGTTTTACTATAAAACCTTAATTTTTTATGAATTTATGGTCTTCTTTCATCCTTTACTGATTTATGGTATTTTGGTTATTTACTTTCTCATGACCACATTCCCTATCACTCGGCATCATTTCATTGGACATTATTTTCTATTTAATATCCATATTTTAATTATTGTGGATTTATATAGTTTCACTTAAATACCTTTTATATTGTCTTAACCGTATACCATTTCTATATATGGTATCAGTTGAAGGAATTTTATTAAGAAAGTTATTTCATTAATTAGGGAAATATTTTATATTATTGATTCAATACGGATAATTGTTGATTTATAAATAATTTTGAAATGAATTGTGTTGATCATTAAATATATAAGTAATACATTGTATGTGAATATTATAGGTGGTTCTTGGTTGTACATAACCCCAAGATGCATTGATGGGTCTCATGGGACAAAATAGGTGGCAACTTTAGTTGGGTAATTAGTGTATATCCACCCATTCAATGAAAGTGTCTTAGACAAGGCCTTGACGATAAGATCCTGAATATCCAAACTTATAAATTTTATTCATTTATAATTAGGTTATTATTATCCACGTGATTATTTAGTTGGTATTATTTATGTATTTATCTCATTCTCAAGGAGTTGAATAAATGGAATGTGTTTTGATTATCCACTATACCATATTAATTATTCCTTGTTTTCTCACAATAACATCTATTGTATGAAACCCCTACTGAACATTTGATCTCAGAATTTATTGTTATTTCCTTTCCTTGAGATTTTAATAAGGAGTCATTGAATTATTATCAAATATGTAATAAATTATTTCTTACTATGTTTTATTTTTCCTATGTAATATGGAAATCATGAATGTATCTAGATTACCAAAATTTCTAAAATTATTGATCTTTCATGGTGTGATCCCTTGTATCTTGTAAAAATATAATAATTATGAACCATATCTAGGTTATTATAGTTAATACTTATATATTTGGTATCAAATAAAGTTTATTAGGAACCGTGGGAACTAGATTTTTGAAAACCCTAGCAAACATTAGAATTATAATCTCTCAAAATATTTAATAACATTTAACTTTATATGTATTTTTATTTCATGGCTCGAAATTCCTAATGATTTTTAGCTAAATAAAGGTGTACTAATATTTAGTGATGGATCCTAAAGAAAGTAATGGAATCAACACACATGTTCAATATAGTTATTACCATGTTAATCATTCAAATACATCGGGTGTTGTAATTGAGTAAATCAAGGAAATATTAGGTAAACTAACTCATGTTATAATTAATACCCTTCCCAAAATAGAGCAACAAAATAAAATATAAGTTGGAGTAAGGTATTTTATGATTACTCCTAACTAACTATCTCAATTTATGACAAAAAAATATGAACTTAACATTATTTACTAATGGTAATAAAAAAGTATATTTATGAAAATGTTAAATTGATAAAGAACATGGAAATAAAAGGACTCAATACCCTATGTTTCAAGAATGTTGGAAGAATTTCTTGGGTAAATTCTTAGAGGTAATGGGAGTTTTTTATAAATTTAAATAAAAATTAAATCATACTCATAATCTCAAAGGTAATAATAAATCTACTAATTTCCTATTCTTTAACTATTAGAAGATAATATATTATGCAAACCAATTCCTTAGGCTTCAAGGATGAACCTAATAATTTTTTAGGTATTTATCGATGATATCATGAACTAATATAAGGATTATGAAGATCATGAGTATCATTTTATAATAATTATTGAAAAAAATGTGTTATAGGAGGAATTTGGTAGTGTAAATGTTGATTTTAGGATGATTATTTTCTTATAAATATTGTATTCATGGATAAAATATAATTTGATCTTTCTAATATAAAAGTAAATAAATAAATAAATATCGTGGATGAATATGACGTTTAAAGAATTGAATTCATGGTAATTGTGGTTAATTTAGACAATATATGATTATGATATGGTAGTATTTATCAATGGTATTTTAGAATGAGTATTAATAGAAAACATCAAAGGATTGTTCTAATAATATTTAATTATACATAAAATTTATAAAATTTAAATTTTGGAAGCATATATTGAACGGTATTAGTCGCCCTAAAAATTGATTTTATGAAAAAAATGGAAAAATGTATTGGTGACTTTTAAGTTTGTCACGACCCGCCTTCACCAGAAGGAGGGAAGGGTCACCAGATTACTAGGCCCTTCCTTCTTTAAGTTGAAGGAGATATAATGACCCCTAAGACCCACCTCCAATATGTCATGGAGTGGCGACTAGCACCAAGGGTATATAATCACATACTAAATGGAAGGCATTGCCCTTTATCTTCTAATAGGATCGGGAGATAGAACGGTAAATCCCAACAACACAAAAAGATAAAAGTAAAAGTAAAGCCAAAACAACCATTCCCATATGCATGTTCCAAAAGTAAATACCACAAAGTACAAGTGACTACAAAGTTAAAGAACCCAAAGAAAGTAAAACGGCAACTACAACTGGCCCAAAGGTCCAAGCTAGTACGGTCCCGCGCGATCCCCGAAGTCCTCATGGAAACCTGAAAACAGTTTTATATACACAGGGTGAGAATATAAGTATACTCTGTAGGGAAAAACAAAGACTCTCGTGCACAAGTGGGGGAACATACTAAGTCCTGTGAGAAAAAGATTAAACCAAACACCTAACAAGGTAAACTATCCACCCAAGCCTCACTAAGGCACACTCCCCAAATAACGCAAGTCAAGTAATGTATATAATAAGAGCACATCAATGTTTGGGTACCCCGTGCCACTTTCCCACTGGTTATTGAAGACATCCTACGCATCGAACCAATCTCGCCATTCTCACCGTAGTCCCACTACCACACCCGCCCGCACACACCTGGGCCACAACCTCACACAGTCCCACTGCCAAATCTCGCCAACACACACCTGGGCCACAATTGTCACATGTAACCATGCCTGTAAACACCTAGGCCAGAACAACCACCTCCACGCCCGAAGACACTTGGGCCTCATCCCGAAGATACTTGGGAAACTACCTGCCCGCACACACCTAGGCCATAACCACCACACTACCCCGCCCGAAGTTTCTTGGGCTAGTAATGGACCTCAGGCCATCACAGCTTGCCCAAAGATACTTGGAATATCCGAGAAAGGGAGCAGAAAAGGAGCTAATAACCAGCCACTAATGGAAGTGTTGAGAAAAGCACCCTCTCCCATGAAATGGGGGTTTTCGGCACTAAGTTCTCAACTTGGGTGGGGCACAAATAAGAAACACAAAACTACCAGTATATGTATAGGTAAAAATAACTCACCCAAAGTTTAGGTTTTTCTTCAACCCACCTAAAGAAAACAAACATCACTACGTCCAAGTCACAACCCACACCAAACCAAAACCCATTTGTCCCATCCTGGTTTACATGTTCAGTAATAATTCCTAAATGAGTTTTCTTCAACTACTGGGCAACTAACACCATAAGCACAATCCAAGGAAAAAAAAGATCCAGCCAAACGTCAAGCATCAACTACAACATCCACACCCGGTTCTCTTGTAAAGTCATAACAACACTGGGATAAGTGAGATCCCTCGAGTTACTAGAACCAAAGAAAAACCCCGAGACATTGCCTTATGTCCCCCCAGATGGTTTCTCATCAACAGAGGATCCCACCCCATTTCCTGATATAAACAAGGTAACCACCCGGTCTTAAAATTCACAACCACTGAAAGCATAACACAGGGGATCACATCCCCAATTATCACAACCACTAAGAGTATAATAACATGGGATCCCATCCCCACCCAAATCACCCAGCAACGGCCCGTGAAGGAAGAACAATCAAACCACTACCACCAAGAAAAGCAGGCTCATGCTGGTATTTTCAGATTTATAAGATTTAACACACTCCATGATTCCAATTTCTATGTTCTTTAACCCGGGTTATCACATAAGGTAATTGATCCTGTTGCTTTCAATTTTCTTAGCCGAATGTAAGTAATTAGCCGATTCACTTTTCACAGCAAGAGTTCACAACTACAAAACAAGCCATTTAAAACATCACGAGGGGTTCATTAGTACATAGAGAAAGACCACCAACGACCATGATTTTTAGTAGGCGCAAGCCCGCACAATTCAGAAATCATATAATTATGGAAGATCATAAAACAGAGTAGCATCATCGATCACAGCCCTCCCCCTTTGTTAGAGTTCATTCATTATCTTCATTAAGGTTTTGTTTTATCCAATTCTTTAGAAACAAAAGCATTCCAACCCCGCATGATACACAAAAAGGGAGAGATGAAGGAGAAATTCCCTACTTGTTATCAATGATCGACGCTAAGTCCGGGTGCGGAACTTCACGTATAGCGATGCGGATCGCCTGAACTAAAAGCTGTTCGTGAATGAAGGGTACTCCCGGTGATGATCGAGAAAAGAAGAAACCACGGCTAGCCCTTTAGTTTATAAGGGTTAGGGACGGTTGAGATAAGAACGTGAAACCGCATAAGGAGCGGGGGTCGTGGGTTGACCATGCGGCCCCACACGTTATTAAAGGGGTCTAAACTGACACACACACCAAGTTAATTCATTAAAAATTTAATCAAAAAATTTATGGGCATTACCAGGATTTAAAACAAGCTTAATGGGGTCAAAATAGGTTTTAAAACCCAATTCGCGCAAAAGGAGCGCGACTAGAAAAAGCCCGACAAGGTTGGGTGACACTGATCAGTCTCGTCGATCGGTCACGCTGATCGGCCTTACGCCAAGACACTCCCCCTTTAGGATCCAGATTATTGGCAAAGGAAAGGACCCTGAGAGTCTGGTTCATCACATCAGATACCTCTCAAACCATTCTCGCCATCGAGAATTTAAACAACCCAGAAGGAAAGGGTGGGTCCGAACAACCACCTCGAAAGATACCTCTCAAGAGTGGACCTCATTGTTAACTAAGAACGCCTTTCTGTCAATATCCAAGAAACATACCATGCCGACTACCCAGCCATGTGGGTTGGGGAGTCTCCTTCCCCATGTCAAGATATTATCTGCTTTGGGCGTCACTGACTCGCCCGCACGGGTTTAATCACATCCACATTAATGTGCCTTGATTAGGGTTCAGTCCCTCCCCTCTCCGTAGCCAAGACTTTTCACACACATTTAGATGAAAGAAAACCAGTATTTCATAGCCAACATGGTAAAATTTTCTACCACAATAGGTATAACAAACAGAACATCACAAACTCAAAACAACTCTGGGTACTGGGCACGCATCTGTGCTTTCCTCTCCCATGTACTCTCCTCAAGCCCACCATGTCTCCATAACACACAAACCAAGGGAATGGTTTGCCCATGAAGCATCTTCTCCTTGTGATCCTCGATCATCACTGGTCTCTCCACAAAAGTCACGTCATCCTCGATTTCCATATCTCCCCAGTCAAGGATGTGTGAATAGTCGTGCAGATACCGACGGAGCTGGGACACATGGAATACATCATGTATCTTCAGTAGCGGCGGTGGTAATGCTAGCTGATAAGCCACTTCTCCGACCCGCCGCAACACTTCGAAGGGCCCGATGAACCTGGGAGAAAGCTTACTCCCCTTGCCGAACTTCTATTGTCCACGTCGAGGGGAGACCTTCAAGAACACGTGGTCCCCAACCTCAAAATCCAAGGGCCTCCTCCTGGTATTAGCATACAACTTATGTCAGTCCTGGGCCGCCTTCATCCTTTCCCATATGAGCTGAACCTTCTCCATCGTGGTCTGCACCACCTCAGGGCCAAGGATGATCGCCTCTCCGACTTCGGTCCAACACACAAGTGAGCGCCATGGCCTCTCGTACAAGGCCTCAAACGGGGCCATGCCAATGGTAGAGTGATGGTTATTATTGTAGACAAACTCTACCAGAGACAAGTGTCGCACCCATGATCCTCCTGAGTCCAGAACACACGACCATAGCATATCCTCCAAGGTATGGCTGGTGCGCTATGCTTGTCCATCTATTTGGGGATGTAAAGCAGTGCTAAGACTCAGTTGGGTGCCAAAAGCATGCTTCAATCCTCTCCAGACTCACGTGGTAAACCGTACATCCCTATCCGAGACTATAGCCCTCGGAACTCCATGCAATCGCACCACCTCATCCACGTACCTTCGTGCCAAATCATCCACTGCACTCGACTCCCTGATTTCCATAAAGTGAGCCGATTTCTTCAACCGGTCTACTACCACCCAGATGAATTTGTATCCCCCTTGGACCTTGGGTAGTCTCGTGATGAAATCCATCGAGATGTGGTCCCACTTCCACTCGGGTACATCTAGAGACTGCAGTAGGCCGCCTAGAACTCGGTGTTCAGCCTTCACTTGCTGACACACTAAGCACTTGGCCCCAAACTCTACCACTAACTGCTTCACTCTGGGCCACCAAAACTGTCTCTTCAGTCCCTGGTACATTTTGGAAACTCCTAGGTGTACCGCCATAGCTTCAGTGCAAAAACGACCGCTCCAAGCTCCATGTCGTGGGTGGCATAATTATTCTCATGAGGGCGTAGCTGCCTAGACCCATAAGAGATCACCCCTTGTCGCTGCATCAACACACATCCCAGTCCCTATCCTAAAGCATCATAGAACACCTCATACGTCGCCCCTTATTCTTGTAATCTCAGTACTGGGGCACTAACCAACTTCTCTTTCAGATAGCTGAAGGCTGACTCACACTGCTCACTCCACACGAAGACCTGATCTTTCTTGGTCAGGGCTGTCAAAGGGGCTACTACTCGGGAGAAGTTGGGTACGAACCTCCGATAGTAACCCGCCAGCCCAAGGAAACTATGGACCTCTGCCACATTCTTGGGTGTTTCCCAAGAAAAAACTGCCTCAACCTTTGATGGGTCCACCGCTACCCCCTGCTCGGACACCACGTGCCCGAGGAAGTGCACTTCTCGTGTCCAGAATTCGCATTTGGACAACTTCCTATAGATCTGATGTTGTCGAAGGACCTCAAAAACCGTCCTCAGGTGCTCCGTATAGTCCTTCTCTGATCTTGAATAGATCAGGATGTCGTCGATGAAGACAACTACAAACCGATCCAGGTACTCCCAGAAAATGGAGTTCGTAAGCCCCATAAACACAGTAAGGGCGTTCATAACATCGAAGGGCATGACTAGGAACTCGAAGTGTCCATATTTGCACCTAAAATCCGTCTTCGGGATGTCACTCTCCTTCACTCTTAGCTGGTGGTACCCAGACCACAGGTCGATCTTCGAGAACCATCCTTCCCCTTTCAGCTGGTCGAAAAGATTGTCTATCCTCGGAAGAGGATAGCGATTCTTGATCGTCACATGATTCAGCCTCCTGTAGTCTATGCACAACATGAGACCACCATCTACCTTCTTTTCGAATAATACTGGAGCACCCCATGGTGACGCACTCGGTCGAACATAACCCCTCTTCATCAGATCGTCAATCTGAATCTGCAACTCTCGTAGCTCTGAAGGTGTCATCCGGTAAGAAGCCATTGAAATTAGACAAGCGTCGGGCTGCAGGTCTATCCTGAACTTGATATCATTTCGAGTGGGTAGAGTCGTCACCCCCTCAGAGAAGACGTCCACAAACTCACGGACGATCTCTGGCACGTCCACCATCTCAGCATTTACTGAATCCACTGACAGCTCAGCTAACAAGGAGAGGAGGGGTTCCTCTCGCCTGTTGCCCTTCTGATTGCTCCGCTCACCGGTGAAGGTAACACACCGGCCGCCCAAGTCTGAGAACACAACCCTTCTTCGAAAGAATTCGATGATGGCACACACAAATAATGTCTATTCGATTCCTAGGATGACATCGTATGGTTGTATCTGTTGCAGAAGAAGATCCCTAACCGACTGATGTGGCCCTATCATCAGTCTGCATCCTCGACAAACAAATAACAAACTGGTCTGACATCCGATTGGTGTGCTCAGCACCAGGGTCATTGGAATTCTCTCGGCATATAGACCCAAGGCACGGGCTAGACTAGGTGAAACAAAGGAGTGTGAAGCTCCGGTATCGAACAAGGAAAAAGCAAGGGTACTGAACAAACTGATTGTACCTCAAACAACCTCTGGAACTGCTGAAACTGCTGCCTCCGTGGCGTGTAGCTGTCCACGCCCAGCTCCTCTGCCCCTTGGTTGTCGGCCACCTCCCTGACCACGCCCCAGTCGAGGTCCCTGAGGAGCGCCCTGAGGTCGGCCTCCTCCTCCTACGTATGCTCTCGGAGGAGCGGGAGCTCGTTGTCCCTGCTGCTGCTGCTGGAAAGGCCTGGCTGGAAGCTGCTGCTGGGGTGAGTGCTGGGGCTGTCTGCCACCTCTGTACTGTACCTGGTCCGAGCCTGAAGGAAAAGGGTGAGGACCAGGGGATCAAAACTAAAACTGTTGCGGCCTTCTCCCTGCTGGTCGGAACCTGGAGGGTCCTGACGCTGGAGGCCTGGTACTGACGGCCTTCCCCTTCGATGGTCCTAGCTGGATCCCCTCTCGTGACACACCTCCTAGAGTGTGCATCCTCTCCACCACTTCGGCCTTCTTCTAGACCTCCAAGTACGTCGGCAGTGTAACGGGGGTAACAACATACTGGAGGGAGGGTCGTAGCACCTCCTCCAAATGTCTTGCCCGAGACTCCTCATCGGGAAAGAGGTCTGGAGAAAAACGTATGAGGTCCTTGAACTTGATACCTAGCTCCCTCACTAACATACTCCCCTACTGGAGGGAGAGTATCTCCTGTCTCTTTTCCGCCTTCATCGTCAAAGAGAGGAGCTCCGCCCGAAACTCCCTCTCAAAATCAGCCTATGCCACCTCAGCCTCTCTCCTCTCCCCCATGTAAAGTGTCCACCACTGACGCATTGCTCCCCACATCTGGCTGATGGCCCGAGGAACCCAGTACTCTGTCGAAGCTCAGATCAAGCTGAAGGCTATCACCAGCTACTCTAGCCAGCTCTCCATCTTCATGTCAGAGGTGTTGCCCTCATACTTCTCGAGGGTCTGTCGTTGGAAGGCCCGAAGTGTCTTCTGCCGCTGGTCGTCCTCCTACTCTCAATCAGCTCTCTACTGATTGGCCAAGGTAGTCTTCGGGGCCTCGATCTCCTATACCACATGTGGTCGCCTTCTAGGTTCCACGGCTGCAAGGTAAACAAGCAATGCCTAAGCCCAAGTAGTGCAGAATATTGTCTTTAAAACTTCTTAAACTTTTTGTTTATTCTTAATTCTCAAGACACCCCAGAAACACGATAACACAAGTCATTATGATGCATGTACCTTTCCTAGGGTCTCTACCCTGCAATCTGCATGACCTCACATGGTTATTCCATAGGTCCATATTCCTTGCATCGGATCACGGGGGGCCATAAAATCATATGTCCTAGCCGGTCTTCCCTGGCCTAATTCATGCACCAAGGTCACGCAACACTATTTACCTACCATCCCATGCAATCCTTATTGTGCCTAACTCTAGAAACCATCCTATCTCTCAACCTTTCCTTTGATACCATTCTATCACCACCCACCTTCACCAGAAGGAGGGAAGGGTCAGCAGATTGCCGGGCCCTTCCTTCTTTAAGTTGAAGGAGAGATAATGACCCCCGAGACCCGCCTCCAATAGGTCCCGGAGTGGCGACTAGCACCAAGGGTATAGAATCACATACTAAATGGAAGTCATTACCCTTTATCTTATAATAGGATTGGGAGATAGAATGGTAAATCCCAACAACACCAAAAGCTAAAAGTAAAAGTAAATCCAAAACAACCATTCCCATATGCATGTTCCAAAAGTAAATACCACAAAGTACAAGTGACTACAAAGGTAAAGTACCCAAAGAAAGGAAAAAATGAAACTGCAACTTCCCCAAAGGTCTGAGCTAGTACAGTCTCGCGTGATCCCCAAAATCCTCCTGGAAACCTGATAGTAGTTTTATATACGTAGGGTGAGCATACAAGTATACCCAGTAGGGAAAACCAAAGACTCTCGTGCACAAGTGGGGGAACGTACTATGTCCCGTGAGAAAAAGAGTAAACCAAACACCTAACAAGGTAAACTATCCACCCAATCCTCATCAAGGCACACTCCCCAAATAATACAAGTCAAGTAATGTATATAATAAGAGCACATCGATGTTTGGGTACCCTGCGCCACTTTCCTACTGGTTATTGAAGAAATCCTATGCATCAAACCAATCCCACCATTCTCACCGCAGTCCCACTGCCACACCCGCCCGCACACACCTGGGAACAACCTCACGTAGTCCCATTGCTGAATCCCGCCCACAAACACCTGGGCCACAACTGTCACACGTAACCACACCTGCAAATACCTAGGCCAGAACAACCACCTCCACGCTCGAAGACACCTGGGCTAGAAGATCCTCCGCCACGCCCGAAGACACCTGGGACTCATCCCGAAGATACTTGGGAAACTACCTGCCCGCACACACCTGGGCCATAACCACCACACTACTCCGCCCGAAGGTTCTTAGGCTAGTAATGGACCTCAGGCCATCACAGCTTACCCGAAGATACTTGGGCTATCCAGTAAAGGGAGCAGAAAAGGAGCTAATAACCTGCCACTAAATGAAGTGTTGGGAAAAACACCCTCCCCCATGACATGGGGGTGTTCGGCACTAAGTGCTCAACTTGGGTGGGGCGCGAATAAGAAACAAAAAACTACAAGTATATGTATAGGTAACAAGCACTCGCCCAAAGTTTAGGTTTTTCTTCAGCCCGCCTAAAGAACACAAACAGCACGACGTCCAAGTCACAACCCATGCCAAACCAAAACCCATTTGTCTCATCCTGGTTTACATGTTCATTAATAATGCCTAAATGAGTTTTCTACAACTACTGGGCAACTAACACCATAAGCACAATCCAAGGAAAAAAAAGATCCATCCAAATGTCAAGCATCAACTACAACATCCACACCCGGTTCTCTTGAAAAGTCATAATAACAATGGGATAAGTGATATCCCTCGAATTACTATAACCAAAGAAAAACCCCGAGACATTGCCCTGTGTCCCACCAGATGGTTTCTCATCAAAAGAGGATCCCACCCCAATTCGTGATATAAACAAGGCAACCACCCGGTCTTAAAATTCACAACCACTGAAAGCATAACACAGGGGATCTCATCCCCAATTCTTACAACCACTGAGAGTATAATAACAGGGGATCCCATCCCCACCCACATCACCCAGCAACGGCCCTTGAAGGAAGAACAATCAAACCACTACCACCAAGAAAAGAAGGCCCATGCCGATATTTTCAGATTTATAAGATTTAACACACTCCATGATTCTAATTTCTGTGTGCTTTAACCCAGGTTATCATAGAAGGGAATTGATCCTGGTGCTTTCAATTTTCTTAGCCAAATGTCAGTAATTAACCGATTCACTTTTCACAGCATGAGTTCACAACTACAAAACAAGCCATTTAAAACATCACGAGGGGTTCATTAGTACACATAGAAAGACCACCAATGGCCATGATTTTTAGTAGGCGCAAGCCCACACAATTCAGAAATCATATAATTATGAAAGATCATAAAATAGATCATCATCATCGATCACAGCCCTCCCCCTTCATTAGAGTTCATTCATTATCTTCATTAAGGTTTGGGTTTATCTAATTCTACAGAAAAAAAATCATTCCCACCCCGCATGATACACAAAAAGGGAGATATGAAGGAGAAATTCCCCAATTGTTATCAATGATCGACGCTAAGGCCGAGAACATAACTTCACGTATAGCGATGCGGCTCGCCTGAACTAAAAGTTGTTCGTGAACGAAGGGTACTCTCAGTGGTGATCGAGAAAAGAAGAAACCACAGCTAACCCTTTAGTTTATAAGGGTTGGGGACTGTTGAGATAAGAACGTGAAACCGGGTAAGGACTGGGGGTCGTGGGTTGACCACGCGGCCTCACACAATATTAAAGGGGTCTAAACTGACGCACACACCAGGTTAATTCATTAAATATTTAAACAAAAAATTTATGGGCATTACCAAGATTTAAAACAAGCTTAAAGGGGTCAGAATAGGGTTTAAAACCCAATTCACGCAAAAGTAGCATGACTGGAAAAACCCCGACAAGGCTGGGTGACGCCAATCGGTCTCACCGACTGGTCGCGCCGATCGGTCTCGCTGATCAGTCACGCTGATCGGTATCCCCGGTCGGTCGCGCCGATCAGCCTTACGCCAAGACGCTACCCCTTTAGGATCTATATTTTTGGAAAAGGAAAGGACCCTGAGAGTCTGGGTCATCACAAAGGTAATTATGTGTTATGACATGGTGATCATTGGTAAATTTTACTATATTTTTTTGAATTTTATTTAGGAAAAATATTTTTTTGAATATAAAATTATAGCATATACATATTTGAGTGATAAAGGTTTTTTAGAGATATAAAATGAGATGATTTTAGAAGAATAGGTTATCAAAAAATTCTTATTTTTCTGTTCAAAATTAATAAAGCACATTTGAGGAGTTTTAAAATTAGATTTGGTTACTATTAAGATTTTATAGATTAATTTTTATGATGATTTATTTATATTGGTTATTATTTTATCTTGTGATAACTATTTTGGTTTTAAACATAAGGAATAACTTTTCATCATTTTTTGGATCTTATCTTCAATTAAAAGTTTTTTTTATTGCTTTTGGTATGAAAATTTCATCATGATGGTTCACATGGAATGATTCAATAATTCTTATATAATGTGAATAATTCATGTAAGTAAATTTTAACAAATTTTTATAAAAATAGTAAAGTAATTTCTCAAACTTAAGTAAACATAAAATAAAAATATCATGTCTTATGTGCAAAGTAACACTCAAATAACAAGGTATGTTTTAGAAACTCATTTTAATGTATTAGTCTTATAGAGGTACATCTATAATATGTTTCCAAGTTATAACCCATAAATTAAAGTTCATGCTAAAATCTATGTCTAATTTTTTTACTATTATTATATATTCAATTTAGAAAAGAATTAGTAAAACTACAAGGACAAAAAAAATTAAAGAGTGTATATTGTAATAACATGATATTTTCATTTATATTTTTTTTATAGATCGCTATGTTGTATAGTGTACACTATACACAACCACAAGCTTAAATGAATAGTAAAATAATATTATTTAAATATTACTATTATAACATAGTTGTTAGGTTAGTGGGTATAAATATGAGTAACCATATTATGAATTATATTTTATAGAATTTTTTTTATAAAAATATTTAATTGAATTAATAAATTTAAAATTAATATATTTTTTTAGGAAAATAATATGAATAAAATCATATTATTCTTTAAAATTACTTTCCTTCAAAAAATGCTTTCCAAGCTTCTTATATGAGGGTAATTATAATTAATTTATGCTAGATTTAGAATTTTTTTTTAAAAAAATTAAAAAAAATTAAATAATCATGTTCAAATTATATTATGGTGGATATTTTGAGTTTTTATGAAAATATTGATTTTTTAGTGAATAGAGAAAATGTCAATTTTTATAAAAATGTCAATTATTTTCTTTAAATAAAGTAATTTAAAATCATAATTATATTTTTGATTTTGTTTTAAAGTAATATATGAAACATATGATTAAATATAATCTAATTAATTTCATAGGAATCAATATTATATTTTATTTTGGTATAAGTTCATTTTTATGCTTAAAACAAATTTTTTTAAAACTATTTTCAATTCATTTTTCATACTTATATTAAAATAAATTTATTATAAATATTGAAATTGAATCTTGAAAAATTTTATTTCTTATTTATAATGAGTATGTTCATATTTTTTAAATATGTGGATTTCATTTTTATTCATAATGAATAATAACCATGGTAAAAAAATTATCACCAAGATAATGGGTAAAATGGGTTAATTATGGTAAAACCTATGGTATAAGGTCTCCAAATCAAACCAATACTTGAATTTATTTCATTTTATGTGATTAATTCTACCATAACCATGCTAAATTGAAAAATATGGCATTTTTGTGCCCCTTTCCTCTTATTAGGACCTTTATATTATTTTAAATTTAGAAAAATTAAAAAATGTCACCCTCTTTATTTTAATATCTATAATATGTTTTCAAAGGGATAAAAAATATATATCAGTTGTAAAAGGTTATATTAAATATTAATAAATTATTTTTAGGATATTGATTAATTTTTTAATTTTTTAGAGATAGTATAATTTCCCTAAACACTTATGCAATGTCAACACAATTCTTGTGCAAGTAGTAGAAACATTAAATGAATGATTTAAAAAATTAAAAATAATATATTTTTAATGAATTATGGTTTCCCAAAAAATAATTGGAAAATAATAATGTATATGAAATTTTTAAAGAGTTTATATTCTAATTTAATGGTTATATTGATGCATTTAATGTTAATATTTTTGAATAGCCCTGAAAATGACTTTTACTAGTATTCAATGTTTAAAAATTATTTTTAAATCATTATAAAATTATAAAATTACCATATTGACTCAAGTGGATGGTAAATTTTCTATCCTATAATTTTTGGTTCATTTATGTTCCACTTTCCATTTTCCAAATTAATTTCATGATGATTAAATATTGAAAATTTTGTTATAATGGTTAAGGTTAAACTGGGTTAATGAGTGATTAAACCAAAAGATAAGGTTTAAAATGACACTTAAACTTGTCTAAATTTTATTGGTTGATAATATGTAAAAATTATAATCATTATTTTATAATATAAGTCAGTTTTTATCTATTTTACATGATTTAAAAATATGTTATACATTAATATTTCAAGTATTTAGATGTTTTCCACCCAACTCACTTGTGAAAGGGAACCTCCTCTCTACTCTTAGTCACAAAACATGAGCTTCTTATATCAACCAGTACCTAAAAAATATATTCATATTTTTCTTCCCCAAATCATATAGCATATATTATTCTCTTAATATCATCCTATAAAATATTAAAGTGTAGGCCAAAGGAGGATTTCCAAAGAAGAAGTAAAACTCTTAACTGAGTTCTTTTATTTTATTTATTCTTCTACCTCCTTCAATTCTATCCTAACCTTACTTATATAATAAAATAATTCTCATAAATATACTTATATTTTATTATTTTCATTTTAAAACCGTATTAATATCATTTTCTATCCTATGGGAAATGAAAACAATGCTTGTGTGTATGTGTGTGGACTACCACCTCCACAAAGCAATGTGTTTCATTTCTCATCACCACCTCACAATGTTGGTTATTACAATGGATTTAATGAATATATATGATATTCATGATATAATTATTATTATTTAAATATTAATTATTTTTCAACTTTATTTATTTTTATCCATCTAAAAGTGTAAACATCACTCGTGCATATATACGGATTACCATATCCACAAAGTGATGTAATTAATTTTTCATCACCACCTTATAAGGAAGGTTATAAAAATTTATATAATGAATAATTATGATAAATATGACATGGTTAAAATTATATATATTATTAAACTACTTCCAATATTAAAGGATCAAAAATACAGAACTGGACCATGAATGAAAATTGTAACAATTAACACCCAAGATGATGATGTTAATAATGAATTGTCAATAAAATGGTGATAAAATGTTATAAGTGAATAATATATGGTATGATAACTAATAATATGGTTATATTATAGATTTATATTAAATTTAATTTTGTTATAAATTATTTTAAGAGTAAATGTGAAGAAATTTGGACTTGAGGTAAGGGTAGTTTGATATCTTTTCCACTTTAATGAGACATATTTTATGTTATGCAACTAATATATTTTCTATGTTGTATACAATACCCATTTGACATGTTATATATTTAATATATATTTATTCATGATATTAAAATTTTTAATTCAATTATTAAATTATCAGGGGTTTTGATTCAAAATTTACCAAATCACTAAGGATTTATTTCACGGTCTCATTTTTAATTGAATTTGTTTATGTTTAAATTTCTGTTCAAATAATTTTATGATATATTCACTATAAAAACTATTTATTTTCTTATATTTCAGTTATTTATGGTTTTTCATGTTTCTAAATAATTATTCCTCTAATTGGTACTTAAAATGATCAAAAACAATTATGAAAATTTGATCATATTTTCTGTTTGGTCGATGAACATTTTCATCCATGTCCATGTTCTTTAAAAAAAAATTCAATAATTTTATTTAATATGATAAAATTATTACTTAAATTCATTTTAAAACATATTTTAAATTATTTTAATTGTTTTAAAAGTAATATTCTTGTAACTTTCTAAATGAGGTACTTTTGAAATTTTTACCAAAAGTGTGAAATGGATATTTGTTTTTAATTTTTTCCAAATGAAAATATTTTCCTATAATAATAACCATTTTTTTAATTAAAACCACATTTATAATTTTCTATTGTTATTTTAAAAGAAAATATTTTTCTCAATATATTGGTAATTTTTATTTAAAATTTTATCAAAATAAAATGGTATTATATTCTTAAATAAATGAAAATAATTTTTTAAATTGATTTGTAACTTAATTCTTACACAAAGTAACAAGGAATTTATTTTTAATGTTTTTCTTATATTTTATTTTCTATTACCAAATGGCTTGATTTTACTTTAAAATATTCATTTCTAATTAATTTATATTATTCTTTCATCCTTTACTAATTTATGGTTTTGTGGTCATTAAGTTTTTAATGATCACATTCCTAATCACTATCAATCATTTAATTGGATTATATTTTATCCTCCATGTCCATATTTTTAAGTATCAAGGATTTATATAGTATAATTTCCACTAGTTTTATGTTTTTTTACCCATATAAAATTTCTATGTAAAATATCAGTTGAATAAAGTTTATTTATAAATTTATTTTATTAACTGGGAAAATATTATGTATTCTCGAATCAATATGAATAATTACTAATTTATATTTAATTTTTAGATTAAAATTTTTAGATAATTAAATATATGAGGAATTCATTAAATGTGTAAGTGAGAGGTGGGACATAGTTATAGATAACCCCTCAAAGAATCGATGGATCTCATGAGAAAGAATAGGTGGCCACATTATTTGGGTAATTAGTGTATACCAACCCATTTTAATGAAATTATCTTGGCTAAGGCCTTAATTGTAAGATCATGAATATCTGACATTATACATTTACTTTATTGATAATTTAGTGATTATTATATATGTGATTATTTTTCTGATATTATCATTAGATTTAA
Organism: Viscum album; assembly: GCA_963277665.1. Lineage (NCBI taxonomy): Eukaryota > Viridiplantae > Streptophyta > Magnoliopsida > Santalales > Viscaceae > Viscum > Viscum album. The sequence continues at coordinate 1,146,331,072 of OY728130.1, read as the reverse complement.
CTCATGATCATGTTTTGGAATAAATGGAATGTGTTTTGATTATCTACTCTTCTATATTTATTATGTCTTATTTATTCATAATATCTTCTATTTTATGAATTCTTCACTGAGCATTAAAGCTCTCTATTTATGTTTCTTTCCTTTCCCCTGGATAATAATAAGGAATATTTTAATTCTTTTTAGGGATTCAATAAATTTTTTCATGATATAATTTATTTTTCCAATTTAATAGGGAAATTATATATGTATCTATTTTACCAAGACTTATAAGTTGATTGATCCTTCATGGTGTGATCTCTTGTATCTTATAAAAATGTAATAAGTAAGTACCGGCTCTAGGTTACTAGAGTTGAGGCTTTTATAGGGATAAATTGAAATGGAACATTAATTACCATGATTAAATAATGGATCGTTATATGATATTTCAAATTTATTTAATATACACCATATAATTAAAATAAGTACATAATTAAAAACATATCCTAGAGAAGGAAGTATGATATGAGAATCTGTAAAATCCAAGGAAAGGCTCAAATAATTATTTTTCATATTTATTAATATTTATGAATTAGATGGTAATTTTACCTTAAAAGGGACTCTATCTCCAATATCTTATATGATACACAATAATGAGTTTCTTCGGAATCTTACATTGCATGAAAGTTTGAGTTATACCGAACAATAATATATTATTAATATTATTTTTTAAGTGGTCATTATCATATAGTTATTATATTAGTGGGAATATATAAAATCTAGCTATATTATTTTTACACATGTTTATAAAATGTTTTTACATTCATCTAATAAATTTTAGAGGCTTAAAAAAAAGAATCGGTCAAATTTTTAGCATAAAAAGTTATATATTTTCTATAGGTGGTTTTCTGCCATTTAATGGAAAAAAAATTTTAAATATCATTTTTGACACTGTTATATTTTTCATATGAAAATATAAACTTCTTTTTTGAAATATAAATATAAAAATTTACTTTGGTTGAATGTTTGGTATTTTTCTGAGAACTTTCATATTTTGATGAATATTGAATAATATTGAATTTTAGTTCAAAAATGATTTTTCTTCAAATTTACTTGTATAGTTAAATAATGTTTTTAATTTATATAAAATTATAATTAAATAATTTTTATATTAGTTAAATAGATTTGGTACATTTAAATATATTTCAATTTAAAATTGGATATAAAAACATATCAAACGTTTGAATGTTTTTAATTTAAAAACCCACATTATCATCCCATCTATGGGATTAACTTTAAATTAATTTTTTCCACTTATGTGATTTTAATTTTGAAAAATTAATTCCTTATTTTTAATCTGAATAATTTATAATATATAATAAGGTAAAATTAGTTTTTTTACCAAAAATAATAGTGAAATTGATTAAAATTAGTTAAAATAATTTAGAGAAAAATTAGCTTAACAAGTGAATAAACCTTAAATTTAAGGGCCAAAAGGACCTAAAACTTTAAAAAATAAATTTCAGGGAAATATTATGACCATATACTCCATTTTATATAACTTTTGACATCATTTTATCCAATTCACCTAGAAAAAATGTGAGTATAATTCTATGTTCAAAAATTTACAGGAGTGTCACTCCTCCACTATAAAAAGGCACTCATCCTTCCCACTTCCTCACAAATCTCATGACACTTTGGATAGACCAATATCTACCAAGATATATCTTTAAAATCCCTCCTCTCATCAAAGATGCCTCACTTTTTTCATAAATCCATCTAAGGAATCCCTTTGGTGGAAACAAAAAGGAGTTACCCGAATAAGAGGTAACACCCTTCCTCAAGCTCTTATATTTTATTTTCATTATCCACTTACTCAAATCTTCTTATTCTATACATACATAATAAAATAATTTTACTAATAATTCTATAATTTTTATATGATAATATTTATACCTACACTTACACACACATCCATTTAATGGGTAACGAACTTACCGTTCTTGTGTACGGCGAGCTACAGCCTGACAAAACGATATTGGTCATTTTTCCTTTACCACCTTAAAATGTTGGGAATTATGATATAAAAATTATTTAAATATTATATATATGGTATTTATTTTGTCTTTATTCTTCTATAATTATTTTATAACACATACCTTTATACATTCTATTTTGTGTAAATATGATAACATCATTTTTGGAAGTGTGGACTACCACCTCCTCAAAGCGATGTGATACGTTCACACGCTACATAGAACATATTAAGGATGGTTTTAATCAAATATACATGAGATAAATAAATTTTATATGATATTATTTACATAATTAACTTTCTATAAATATATCACAATGTTTTCTTTAATACTTTTCCTCACACTGAAAAAGTGATAACGTCGTTCGTGGATGTGTGGACTAATGCATCCTAAAAGCGATTTGATTTATTTTAAATCAATATAATTATATATAAAAGTTTATATTATTATATAATATTTTATATAGTGTATAATTATCATTATATAAAGATAAATTGTTACATACCTTCTTTTCATAACGTTCATTGAAAAATGAGAATGTTACTCGTGTGTACGAACAACCTACCATCTCTATGATTATAATTTTTTTTATTTTTTATAACCATATTTCACAACCGGTTTTAAAATTGTAATTGATTTAAATATATGATAATTATTTCCAGATTATTATTCTGGATATGTTCATATAATAACCCCTTTGAAAAAAAAATTACCTACCAAAGTCATTTTAACATAGAAACTGAATATAGTCAAAACAATCGACGTAAACTTAATTGTTTAAGTATTTGTATAAAATATTCTAAAAAATTAAATAAAATTAAAAATAATCAGGAAAATTTTCTCAATAAATTATATAATTAATATAATTTTATTATTCATAAATTTAAATACACATGAGATAATTCAGACCCAAGGTAAGGAATTTTGTCTCAATCACTTTTTCTAAATTCATTTCTAGATTATATGCACCTTTATTATTTTATACAGTATATATAGATTTTATTTGAAATTATATATCCAAATTTTATCAATTCTCATGTTATTTAATGTTTTTTTAAAATTTTAAACTTTCATAGGGCTTATGATATAAATGTTCAAAGTGGTATAGATCACTTTGAATGTCTAAAAACTTAATTTCACAATATTTTCTCCATGGTAATATTCATGACATTATTTTAAAATTTTATTTATATAGATATATAAGGAAGATAAATTAAATTTTATGTATATTTTTAATTTCATTCAAATATTTTTGAAAAAGAATCTTTTTAAATGCTTTATACGGAATGTTTTAACAAATGAAAAAAGGAATGTTCTATTCTTAACGTACATGACAGTAGTGATTTTTCCTCCACTGTGGAAATTATTTTATTTTTGGTTTCATTTATAATATTTCATTTTTTATTAAATTAAAAAACTTATTTTTATTTTTTGGGTATTTTTTATTCAAAATGGTTTTTTAAAATGGATTTATTATTCCAATATTATGAAATGTTTTCTTGTGATTTCGAATGAAATTTTAGGAGTGGAATGTTCAAAATTAAAATATTTTATGTGTTGTGATTATATAATTATACTTGTACATTTGATGGGTAGTTCCATAATCAACCAATAATGGGTGGCTCTATGATAAGATAATGATGGGTGGGCCCATGATAGCTCTCCAATTCATTGGGTATGGAAGTCGTTTGTATGGTTATTCTATTTATAAGAATAACATGTATAGATGTCAACCATATGGTTATTCCATTTATAAGGGTGACAAGTATAATGATATTACAAGATACCTTTATGTATTTTCTATTCTTTATATGGGTTTTATGGTAATCTTATGAATATAAAAAAGTATTAAATAAGCTTATTATCAAAAGAATGTATTTTCAACTTATTAAGGTGAAAAGTATTACTATATAATAAAATTTTCATAAGTTTTTAATGTTTATAAATGGAATAATGGTTTCATTATTTTTATATCCCTTAATGAGCTTTTTATGCTCATCCCATGTTTTTTCATGTTTTTCAGAGGACTTAATCATGAGTTAGGGATTGTAAAAATTCATGCTGATAGTTATAAAGAGATGTCATAAAAGAGATCATGTTTCATTTTTTAGAGTTTTTAAATTGTAAAAAAATGGATACTAATCAGAAGTGTCTACTTTTTATTTTATGGTTTGATATGTATGAGTTACAGAATAATTCACTATAATTATAAACATGAAAAGATCATCAATGTGAGATCAAGTAAAATTCTTGAATTAACTCAAGATTATGTAATTTTTTAAGTTTGGGTCTTTATAGTTAGTTTCAAAGGAAAGTTTTTGATAACTTTAGAGTTTTGGTTAATATTAATAGCATTCCCTTAGAATATTTTACCTTATGGTTAATTTAAAATGTAATAGAATTTTAGGATTACCATTTTTCTTCATATAAAAATTTTCTATTCAGAATGGTTTTCCACAAAGGAAACAGGGAAGAAGTATTATGAAGGAATCGAGAGCAAAATATCCTTCCAAACCAGCATCCTAAGATAGTTAGAATCAAAAATGAGAATTTTTTGCAGTTATAGATTAGTTGACTTAGGATATAAATGGTTGTGGAATCCATGGAAGATATAAATCAGATCTACCATGGAGGAACATAATGATTATGGAGCATTTTATACGATAGCATCCCCCATCATTCAGAGGATCATCTGACCTCGTCATAGATGATGGATGGATTAAATCCCTATAAAATATATTTTATTCCCTCGGTTGTTTGGATAACTAAAATGTAACTATTTCAATTTAACATTAAATTTGAATTCGATTAGTGGTGCTCAATGGTTTAGAATATCAGGTAATGTGAAGATATTGATGCCTGGTAATCGAATGAATTTAAGAATATTTTCATTGAGAAATATTTTCCTAATGTTTTTCAACTTAGGATGGAAATAAAATCTTAGAATTGAGAAAAAAGAAGGAATATTTGGTGGCTACGAATGAAGAAAACTTCACTAGACTGGTGAGGTATTCCCAAATTTTATCTAAGATATTGATAGAAAGATAAATTAGTTTTACTCAAGATTGAATCCCGAATATAGAAGGGAATTGGTTTCTCATGAGTTCAAGATATATGATAAACTTGTTTAATGCATTGATAAGGTAGAAATGGGTTTTTCTAATGATCATGTGTCTCATGAAAATAAAAAAAATAAGAGGTCTAGTTGGTAGGGAATGGGAAACCAGTCATCAAATAAGTTTATAGGTAATAAAACCAAATTCCCATATAGTGATAATTATGGTAAAAAAATCCTAGAGAATGCATTTCCATGTTTTTGAGGTGCTTTAAATGTGTTAATATTGGTCATATTGTTCATGAATATAAGGAAGATGATCAGAAAACCAATAAAAGGCCAATAGTAAGATGTTTTAGTTGCAATGAGTTAGGCCATTATGCCAATGTGTGTACAAAGTTGATTACCTGTGGTGGAAATTATAAATATTTAAATCAAAAGGTTGTGTAAACATATTTTGTTTCAACTTTAGTTGATTTTGGGACATCAAATGAAGTAGTGACAGGTATGCTACTTGTTTATTCGAATCATGATAATACTCTGTTTGATTATGGATCTTCACATTCTTTTATTTTAGAGAATTTTTTTTGAAAATTGGGAATATCACCTTAAGAAAGTAATATATAACTTTTAGTAAAAATTCTAGGAGGAAGTATTAGAATATCCAAGATTTATAATAATCTTCTTATCGTCATTAGTGGTATGGCATTTCCTAAAAATATTATTGAACTACCCATAGTGGAGTTTGATATCATTTTGGGTAAGGATTGGCTTTCAGTTTATCATGTTAAAATATATTATAATGGAAATAAATTTTTATTCAATGATTTCATACCTTTGATAACATACTAAGAAGCTGATAAATTTATGAAATATAGAATTGAGTGTTTTCCTACTCATGTTGTTGAAAAGAAATAAATAGTTCTGATTAATTACTTCCTGGTAGTGATTGAATTTATAGATATTTTTCTTGATGAAGTAGTTAGTGTTGTTCTTAATTAGTAATTTTAATTTAATGTTTATTTAATGTTTAATGATAAGATTATTTCTAAACTGCTTATATAATGGATCAATTAGAACTTGTGTAATTGAAAAACTAGTTGTAAGAATTTTTTTGATAAAGGTTTCATTCAACCTAGCACTTCACCATGGTTTGCTCTTATTTTATTTTAAAAAAATAAATATGGTTCCATGTTACTTTTAATTAATTATAGAGATTTTAATGACATAACTATTTATAACAAGTATCATTTTCCTTATATCTATGATTTATTTGATCAGCTCTTGGGAGCTCACTATTTTTCAAAGATTGATCTGAGTTTCTGGTACCATCAACTGAAGGTGAAGGAGGATGACTTTATAAAGAAAGTATTTCGAATGAGATATGGGAATTATGAGTTTTTCTTAATTCCCTTTGGGTTATCTAATACATATTATGTATTTATAAATCTTATGTATAGAGTCTTTTATTTATTTTTGGATCAGTTTTTGGTTATGTTCATAGATGATATTTTGGAATATTCTAAAAACCATGAGTAACATGAAAGGAATTTAAGGATTATTTTTCAAACTTTAAAAGAAAAAAACTATATGGAAATATTAGTATGATTTAATTTTTTTTCAAAAAATTTCATTCATTGGACATATTATTTCTAAATATGGAATAACTATGGACCCTTATAAAAAAAGTTGTTGAAGAGTGTCTAAGACCTACAAATGTTCTAAGATTTGTAGTTTTCTTAGATTAGAATGTTATTACTAAAGGTTTGTTCAAAAAAATTGATAGTTATCTATCCCACTAACTATGTTAACACAAAAGGGAGTTAGGTTTATTTGGAAAAAATAATGTAATGTTTGTTTTCAGAAACTGAAAAAAAAAATATTGGTCAATGCTCCAGTTTTGGCCCTACCTTCTAGAAATGGGAAATTCTTCATCTACAGTGATGATTTATTAAAAGGACTTGGTTGTGTCCTGATGAATAATGTAAAGGTAATTAATTATGCTTCATGTCATCTGAAAACATAAGAATTAAATTACCCTACACATGATTTAGATTTAGCTGCTATTGTTTTTAATTAAATATTTATAGGTTTCATTTCTATAGAGTGAAGTGTAAAATATATACTGATCGCAAAATTTTGAAGTATATATTCACTAAGAAAGAGTTAAACATGAGATTTATAAGATGGATGGAACTAATCATGGATTATGATTCCACGATTCATTATCATCCTAGAAAGGAAAATAAGGTGGATGATGATTTGATTTGAAAAAGTAATTCCATATTAACCATGTTACATTTGGAGTATAACCCTTTGGTTAATTATTTGATGAATTTTAGCCTAGAAGTTGTGGATACAGAGACATACCCTATTTTGTTTCATGTTCAATACAGTAAACTTTTTCCAAAATAATTAATAGGGCTAAGAAGGTGGATCAATATTTGAAAGAAAAGGTAGAATCCATTAATAATGGAATGTTTCTTGATTGTAATAACAATTAAGAATGTGTTTTATGATTTAGGAAATGATTATGTGTGTCTTGTGATTCACAGTTGAGGAAAAAGTTATTGACTGAAGTTCATAGTTATTCATTTTCTATTCATATAGGCAACACTAAGATATACCTTAGAGAGTATTACTAGTGGGATGAAATGAAAATTGATATTTATTAATTTACCATGAAGTGTTTGACTAGTCAATGGGTTAAATCAGAGTGACAGTTACTGAAGGGGATGTTATAACCTCTTCCAGTTCCGAAGTGGAAATGGGAGAATATAACAATGGATTTTGTGGTGGGATTACCAAAGACTTCTCAATGTAATAATGCAATTTGGGTTATTTTTGATCTATTAAATAAATATTAATTTCATTCCCCTTATAGATATAATTTATTTAGATAAAATTTCTCGACTGTGTATAAAATTGATTATGAGGATACATTGAGTTCATATCTATATTTTATCAAACCATAATCCTAGGTTCACAGTCAATTTTTTTAAAGGACTTTAGATTTCATTGGGTATTAAATTAAATTTCAGTACATCTTTTCATCCTCAATCTGATGGATAGTCTGAGTAAACAGTTCAGACCTTAGAGATATGCTTCTTTCTTGCTCAGTAGATTAACAGGGAAGTTGGTATCAACATATTTATTTGGTTGATATTTATTACAATAATATTTTTCATTCTAGTATACATATGGAACCTTTCAAGAAATTATATGAAAAGTGGTGTCGAACAACTTATTTTTATGATGATTTAAGAAAAAGTAAGTTAATTGGACCAGAGTTGTAGAGTAAATAGTAAATAAATTTAAGTTGATTTAGTGACACATGAGGATAGATCAAAGTAGGAAGAAGAGCTATGTGGAAAACCAGATAAAATATCTTTCTTTTGAGGTAGGTTTTCATGTCTTTTTAAAATTTTCTCCATAGAAATGTGTGATGTGTTTCAGTTAGAAGGGGAAATTGAGTCCACGGTTCATTAGACTGTATGAAATCCTAGAAAAAGTTGGACTAGTTACCTACTATGTGGCCTTACCTATAAGTTTATCCCAAGTACACATTGTATTTCATGTTTTAATGTTATGGAAATATTTACCAAACTCATCTAACATTTTGATCCCTAGAGTAGTTCTGCTAGAAGAGAATCTTTTTTATGAGGAACAACTAATATAGATTCTTGACCATAGAGATAAGGTGATGAGGAATAAGGTAATTCACCAAGTTAATATTTTATGGAAAACCCATATTTTTTAATATACAACATGGGAATATTAAAATTCTATGATGTAATAATATCCCCACTTATTTGATAAGTTAATAAAATTGGGAGAATGAAATTTCTAAAAGGGGGGAAGGAAGTAACATACCAGGTAATAGTAGAATAAGTATTTTTAAAATTTATTAATATTTATGAATTAGATATAAATTTTACTTTAAATTGAAACTATCTTTAATAGATTACATGAAATGTGACAATGAGTTTCTTCGAAATCTTTTGTTGCACACAAGACTGAGTTATACCGAACAATAATATAATGTTAATATTAATATTTTAATTTGTAGTTATCACATAGTCATTTTATAACCATGACTAAACAAGGATAAATATATTATGTTTACACATGTTTTAAAAATGTTTTTACATTCATCTAATAAATTTTATTTGATTAAAATAAAAATCAATCCAATTTCAAGCATAAAAAGTTGTACGTTTTTAAAAGGTAGTTTTAACGCCTTTTAATGGAAAATTCATTTTAAATATAGTTTTTGACAATTTTAAAATTTTTATATGAAAAAATAAACTTATTTTTTCAAATAATAAAATAAAAACTAACATTGGGTGAATTTTTTGAATTTTTTGAGAACTTTTATATTTTGATGAATTGTGAATAAAACTGTATTTAGTTCAAAAATACTTTTTCATCTAATTTAAGTTAATAGTTAAATAATTTTTTTAATTTTTTTTAAAGTATTATTAGATAATTTTTATATTATTTAAACCAATTTAGTTAATTTTAATTAATTTCACTTAGAAATTGGATTTAAAAACTTCTCAAACTTTTAAACGTGTTTACTTTAAAAAAATGCATTGTCGTCCCATCTATGGGATAAAATTTATATTAATTTATTCCACTAATGAGATTTTAATTTGGAAAAATTGATTGCATATTTAGAATAATCATAATTTATAAAGTCTAATAAGTTCAACTTATTTTTTTAATAAAAATATTACGTGAAATTGATTAAAATTAATTATAATTATTAAGAGAAAAATTAGCATAACAAGGGACTAAACCTTAAACTTAAGGGACTAAATTACCTAAAAACTCATAAAAATACATTTTATGGAAATATTTAGACCCTATCCTACCTTTTATCAAATTTGGACCATTATTGGATCCACTTTACATGGGAAAAACATGGGTGGAATTCCCTTTTCAAAAATTTACAAGAGTGTCACCCCTCCTCCACTATAAAAAGGCACTCACACCTCCCACTTACACCTCTCAGAAAAATTTGGCCAGAAAAATACATTCCCTAATTTATCATAAACAACCATCGCCTCATATTATAATCCTCACTTTTGTAAGAATTCCTTCCAAGGAATCCCTTTGGATAAAACCAAAATGAGTTACCCAAATAAGACGTAACACCCTTCCTCAAACTCTATTATTTTATTTTAATTATCCAATTCCTAAAATATTATTATTCCATGAATAAATAATAAAATATGAGTCCTAAATATACTTAAATTATTTTATGATAATATTTTGACCTACACTTACCCACACATCCATCTAATGGGTAACGAACTTACCGTTCTTTTGTGTAGTAAACTACCAACTCATAAAATGATGTTGTTTTTCCCTTACAACTATTAATGATAGTGAATTATGATGTAAATGAATTTTATATATTATATATAAGATTTTTTTATTTATTATTATTTAATTATTTTATAACACATACCTTTATACATTCCATTTTTTTAAATACGATGACATTGTTTGTGGAAGTGTGGACTACCACCTCCTCAAAGCGATGTGATACGTTCACATACTACATGGAAAAAATTAAGTATTTTTTAAATTAAATATATGTGACATAAATAACTTCTATATGATATTAAAAAATTAATTACCTTTCTGTAAATATAACACATAATTTTCTTTAACACTTTTCCGCACATTGAAAAAGTGATGACATCATTCGTGGACATGTGGACTAACACCTCCTCGAAGAGATGTGATTCCTTTTACATCACTAGAATTATATATATAAGTTTATATGATTAAAAATATATTTTATATATGATATAACTATCATTTTTTAAGATAAACTTTTTACTTACATTCTTAGCATAACGATCATTGAAAAATGAGAACCTTACTCATGCATACGTACGGCCTACCGTCTCCATGATTGTAACGTTGGTTCATTTTTCATAATGTATTTCATGATTGGTTTTAAAAGTGTAATTGATGTATATATATGATAATTGTTTCGTGATTATTATTATTTATATTTTCATATAATAACCCCTTTGACCACAGTTGTCCTACCAAAGTTGTTTTGACACATAAACTGAATATGGTAAATAAACCCGACATAAAATTAATAGTTTAAGTAGTTGTATAAAAATAATAATAATTAAAATAAAAGTAAAAACATAAACTTGAAAAAGGTTTTAAAGGAATTATATAATTAATATAATTTTATTATTTAGGAAGATAAATACACATGAAACAATTCGGACCTAAGGTAATGGATTTTGTCTCATTCTCCTATCATTGAGGCATTTATTTATTATATGTAGATCTATTCCTTTGTAAGGTGTATATACATCCACTTTGAAAAAATTTATCCATATTTTATCAATTATCATTTTATTTAATGTTTTTTAAAATTTTAAACTTTCATGGGGCTTATTATTTAAATGTTCAAAGTGGTATAGGACATTTTAAATGTTTAAATACTTAATTTCATAATATTTTCTCCATGAAAATATTATTTATATTATTTTACATATTTATTTTATATGGATATAAAAGGAAAATAAAGTACAATTTTTCCCTTTTTTAATTTCATTAAAATATTTTCAAACATGAATCAATTTATGTCCTTTATACAGAATGTTTTTACAAATAACAAAAGGAATGTGTTATTATTCTACAAATATTTATTTTTTATCTTCTATAAACCAATTTATGGTTGAGTGGGAACCATAAAATTTACACTTACCAATATCAAGACATAAAAAACCAACATCAAAAATCCATCAAAGGTCACATGAAAACAATCGGGTACTCACTAAATTCAAATTTCAAACAAATAATGCCATGCCACCACCTCAGTCTAAAAACCACGAATTGAATTCCCTCAAGCTACGAAACCTGACACAACCAACCTCCCATCATCATCCATAGTACCAGAAAGATCCTCCCACCAAAGATATGGCCTTCCTTTTCAACATAATTGTTATAGCCATGACCACAAAAAAACATCACTAGAGAATCAAACAATATCAAAAGACTATCAGAAGCCATAAACGACACTGAGAAAAGTCACCAAAGGCGAATAAAACATATAGAGGTTTAAGAACCAAAAAAAACCAGAAAACTTATTTACATTCAAGAAATTCATTTATGTTTCCAACATCTTTACAATCACTAGAAAAAAATTCATCCATCATAAACCAAAATATAAAAACCAATACATCATTATAGTTGAACAGAAAAATTATCATCGAACACCACTAATTTTGTAAGGATGAAAACGAAAAAACATTGAACCAGAACATCATGAAAAACTGTTGAAAAGAGAAAACTATTAGAGGCTCCACCATAATCAAATCTAAAACTTCTACAGGCCAAACACTATTCGAGATCAAACCATAACACCATGATCTAAGAACCAATATTAAACCAAGAAGACCCAAATCAGAACTTTTAAAGTAATCTGAAACCCAAAAATAGAAGAGACTCAACACGACTCACGACTTCTGAGGAAAAACACCATATCCATACTATAGAGAAACATTTCTGACACCAAACACTACCACAAACAAAAAGTGCATTTGTATTATCCCTCCAATGAATTGGGTATGGGAGTCGACTATATGGCTATTCTATTTATAATATTAGCATGTATAGAACTTGACTGTATGGTTATTCCATTTATAAGAGCGGAAAGTTTGATGATTTTACAAGTTTCAATTATGTGTTTTCTATTATTTTTATGCGTTTTTTGGTAATATTATGATTATAAAAAAAAGTATGAAATGATCTTATTATTAAAGTAAATTATTTATTATCAAGGTGAAAATTATTACTTTATGTTAAAGTTATCATAAGTTTTTAATGTTTATAAATTGACAAATATTTTCCTTTATTTTATATCCCTTACTAATATTTTTATGATCATACCACATTTTTTAATGTTTTTTATAGGAAATAAGTATAATTAAGAGATTGGAATAATTCTTGTTGATGGTAATAAATATTTTTCATAAAATAGATCATGTTTTATTTTTTAAGGTTTTATATGGTGAAAAAATGGATACTGATCGGAAGTGTCTACTTTGTATTTTATGGTGTGTTGTATTTGAGTTATGGCCTAACTCCATAAAAATCTAAAACTAAAAATGTCCTCAATGTGAGATAAATTAAAATTCTTAACTTAAATAAATATTATGTAATGTTTTAAGGATGGTTCCTTATATAGATTATTACAAAGATCATAAGATTTTATGTAAGAAAAAATAAATTAATTGATTATGTGAAAAAAAAATTAAATCCATATAAAATAATTTGAAATAAAAAATAAAACAATAATTGGACATAATGCACATAATCGTAGAATAAAATAGTCAATGGAGAAGTGATATAACTCAATAAAAGGAAACTGAGTAAAGAATCCTCTTATCTCAAATCCAAAATCATTTCTTACGTATGTATACTCTCCTGAGTAATAAAATTATGTTAATTATAAACTTTGTTAAAATATATTTTCATGTTAATTAATTCACAATGATTCATTTTATTTCATTTATTATCATGTTTCATTTAGTTACTAAATCATTTTATTTTACATTGGTCGTTTTGTGGTTGTTCAGTTTATAATTTCCAAAACAGACTTAGTATCTTTATAAAGGTAAAAACTATTGGTCTAATTGATACATGAGATTTATATGGGTCAATTTATAAGTTTCATTTTATTCTAGAAACAAATTAGTTTAGTAGATCACGAAATAGTTACTTTTCCATGAATCTTCCTTGGTAAACTTGTTTTGCGGTTTATAATAACCATTTACTTACTTTTAATTCCATTGATTCAAATGATGTTTCAAATTTATAAGATTACAAAAACATATTAAATTAAAATTTATTACATATTTTACTATTATTTATGTTTCCTTAATGGTTCATGACATATTATAACATTTTTCATGAAGGTGGTAGAGCCGACCCAAACAAGAACATGTTATAATGGTTGAATGGGTAAGAACATGTTATTGTATATTGATAATATCATTCTCATAGAAGCTTAATGATTTAAAGATAATTTTATTAAGGAGATAAATCATATTCAATAATAGGTATATAAATAAGATAAATTTAAAATAATTATAATAAGTTATTAATTACAAAGTGTCTTTATATTCTCATTTTAAGAAGTTAAATTTTATGATGACCATCTATTATTAATATTAATAATATAATGGAAAATTTATATTTAAAAAACCTTATTAATATTATAAATATCATACTCATTCCTTAAATCCATTTTTATAACCATACATGTTTTTCGGTGATGGAAAATGATATATATCATTCATAGAGATGGTAGTGTGTGTGTACACACAAGTGAAGTTTCGATTTCCAAAAGTGGGGAGGGGAGCAAACTTGATAATATTTTACATTTATAGAATAAGAATTGTTTCATAAATATCATATATATATTTGTTAAATATATATATAAAAACACATGTTAGGTGTTGATGAAAAATGAAATATGTTTCTTTATGGTGGTGGTAGTCCACACATACGTACGAGCAACAGTTTCATTTTCCATTGGATGTAAAAGAGGTAAATAATTATTTTTAAATAGATATAATAACATTTAATTATACTAATTGTAATGATTCCATTATTTTGAGGTGGTTATATAGTATTTGGAGGATGTGGAATAATAAAGAAACATGAAAGAGATCGATTAAGTAAATTACCTCTTCTTTGGGTACCCTCCATGAGATCTCTTCTTAAACCCTATTGGGATAGTCTTTTAACAAAACCAAAACATATATTTCATGTATAAGGGTGTTGGTCAGTTATTTGGTTATATATTTGTTAATATAAGGTGCTCAATGTTGTCATATAAGTGAAGATAAATGGGATCCTTTTATAAGTGAGGGGAGTGGCATTCTTGTAAATATTCTTAACTTTAAAAAAATTTATAGTTGTTTTGATGGGAAAGTTGCACCTAATTGAAATATTTTTTAAGATATTATAATTTAAGGTTTAAATACACTTATATAATCATATTTTGAAAATTTTTAGTGATATCTGAATCATTATCTCTTAGTTTAATCCTCTCGTTAAACCTTTTAACCCTTACCATAATGACAAACTTTTACTATGGTGACTATTCATTATGACTAAAAATAAAATAGAAATAATTTAATAATTTAAATATAATGATTCTAAATATAAAATCGATATTAAATTATTCCATTTATATAGGTGGTAAAAATTAATTTTAATATAAATATGAAAAAGGAAATGGAACCATTTTTTATAAAAAATCCATTTAATCATAAAAATGGATTTATACCAAAATAATGTATAGAATCTATTATATTCATATTAATTGCATTTTAATTAAATAAATTAAATTTTTGTGACTTTAAAACACATTCAAAATCTAATGCAACTTTGAATGTACTTAATTATAGAAAATAATTAAAAATAGTTCTTATATTAGCATAAAACATCACTTAGAATCTAAAATTCAAAACATAGGCTTATAAATTTAACATAATATTTTTAAATGATTAATTTTATTTATTAAATATATAATTTTTCTATAAAATATTTTTCATAAACTTCTAAGTTACTATTATAGCATGATGATGACACAAAATGATGATATTTGTAAAAACCGGATTTTTTTCACTATTCACTAAAAAATCAACCATTTTAGTAAAAAAACAACTGAATATTTTTTTGAATTTATAAATTCAAAAATAAATTTCGTTAAATAAAATTCAAATTATGAAATATCGAAATTTATCTTTTAAATATAAATATTAAATAGAAAGAGGAACAACTTTTACATAAAAATGACCCTTTCAAACACCAAGTATTATTAATAATATTTCATATAAATTTATAATTGATTGAGTGTTAATATATTGAAATATTACATATTATATTTTAAAGGTGACCAATTTAATTTACTAAGATAAAATACACAACACTTTAAAAATAGTTCTTTTAAAAAATATCCCTTTTTAATATTGAATAAATTTAATCATATAAAATTAATTATTTATCCTACAATCATTAAATTTAATTAGTAAATAAAATAATAGGTAATTAATAAATTAATTATCATATTTTTATTTAATTTGAGTTTTTACACTTCTTTTAATTTCATAATGATGTTTTATTATATTCTCATAATGTATTGTAATAAAATATATATAGTGATTTGTCATATTTCGGTGTTATGTGTAACATAAGATATAAAAAAGGATTATTTAAAGGATAATTTAATATTTAAATCTCATGGCGTTACAATATAGGATTTTCGTGTCCTGATAGTTAGGATCAAGGAAGTGTCTTTCTAACACTTTCTGATACTAAACCCTGAGTTACCATGGAAAGTTTGTATTCTAGTCTTGAATTTGATCTTTATTTTCAATTATTATTGATATATTGTGATATATTTTTCTTCTAGGATGGTTTTTATAAAGTTTACATGAGTAATTTTGTGAAACTACAAGATTTGGAGTGAAAATGAGAGGAAATACAGAGGTGCATGGTAACTATGCATGGTTAGGAAAACTATACACAGACTATAAAAATGGTTATGGACACCCTCTAGTGGTATATGCATAGTTGTAACATGATCATCTAGACTATGAGACTAAACTATATATAGTGATTAATTTCTTTAAATTTTTCATTTTTACCCCTTATGATTTTATATCTCATTTTTTACTATTATTATTTGATTATGTGATACCATATCATGGATCACATCCTTCAGAGTTAGTCATCCAAACTATTCAAACATTGGGTTAGAAATGTGACTGAGACCATGATTGAGTGATGGATCATTGTCAAGAATTCACTAAATAGAACTTGCCTTCTTTTTATGGTGACCAAGGATCTCAAAAACCTAAGTAATAGATAGGTAAAATAGAGTGTATATTCAATTGTCTTTAGAAACTTAAGGCTTTTAAATTTTATTTTTCTATATATATTCTATAATTCCTTAGTCTTAAATGGCCAGAATCGATAGTGAAATCTATACAAAAATAAGATATCACTTGGTAGAAAATTAGGGAGATGTTTGAACAACAATTCTACCCAGAGACCATAAAAATAGAAAAGGATAGGGAGTTTTTGAATTTAGATTAGGGGAATCATTATTTCATAGAGTATGACACTCATTTTTTCATGTTGGTTTTGTTTTCAACTAAAATACTTAAAAATGACTTCCTCAAAGATTGGAATTTTAAATTGGGATTCAAGTTTGATATTAGATAAAACATTATTCTCTTCTACCTATCTACTTATGTTGTGGAAGTTAATAAGGTTTCAGTTTCCAACACTAATATGGAAGGTAGATTAGCTCAATTGGTGCTTCTATTACTATAAGAGGAAGTTAAAGTTTCTCATTATACCAAAGAAAGAAGAATGAGTAGTCTTATATGGGTATCAGTGGTAGTATTAAATGACCCACTAACTCTACTTCTTAAAAAACAAGAGAGTGAAGAATTATTTTATTTTTTCATTTTGGGAGGTCTATACATTCCAATGTCAATTGTTAAGAGCCTCAAAATACTTTCTACTAATGTGGTTGGTTGGGTTATCATTAGTGATTCTATAAATATATTCCTTATATAAGTAAAGTTATATCCTCTTATAATAGATGATATAAGGTGTATTTATAAGAATCTAAGAGAACAGGGTCTCATTATTTAATATAGAAGTAGTTTAATCATATAAACAGTGAGTATCACTCCAAAAATAAATCTAAAAGTGGGCTTGAATCTGGATGTATAAATCTGAACATGCACCTATGGTATAAAAATCTTGAAAAATAAATTTTATAGGTATTGTATTAATTTATTCATCTATGGTTATTACTTTATTTGATATAGGAATTATATATTAATTCGTCTATTTTCAATTTATTGATTCGTCGGCCCTGCAATCTGATTTGATTCCTTATATGATGAAAATCACTACTCCTTTGGAAAAAAAACAAGCAGAAAGGTTTCAAGTTCCCTTTGTGTCATGTGATTATTGATGATGTCAAGATCATATGGAATTTTATTATTCTTGATTTGTACATCTTAAATATTATCATTATCTTGGACTGTATAATTATCACTAATACTTTAATTAATTGTTATCATTGGAATGTTTTGTTTCTTTCTTATAATGGGAACACTCGTATGTTACAAGGGGGAAAGATCCAAGTTCTAGTATATTAAATCATTTTCATTAAAATATTTTATATATCTCATGTTAGATATCTAGTTTACTATTATATATTTTTTAATATAATTATGATGGTTGAATTTAAATTATTATGGATAGGTATATTGAGATAATTCTTGAAAATTTCTCTAGGATACCACTAGAGAGAGAGGTTGAATTATGCATAGATCTACTTTTATTGAAAATTCTTATCTTATTTATAACATATTAAATGGATATAGATGAGCTAAAATAATTGAAGTTATAATTGGAATATCTCAAGATCAAGGGTTTTATACACCCCAACATGTCCCTGTGGGTGGAACTAGTTCTCTTTAAAAGAATGGAGAATATAAGTATCTAAATTTTTATTTATTACAAAAATCATACCCTAAAAAATAAATTTTGATTACCTTGGATTGATTACCTCTTTGATTAGCTCAAGGAAAAAAGATAGATATCAAATATTTATCTCAAATCAGGGTACCACCAACTGAGAGTTATGAAAGTATATATTTCTAAGAACAAGTTTAGAAGTGGTTATAGGATTTATGAGTACCTCGTTATTCCATTTGAGAATATAAATTCCATAATTATATTCATGTAATTAATGAAATGAATATTTCATAGATATCTTGACACTTTTTTCATTATATTCATAGATTATATTTTAGTTTAATCCCATATAAAAGAGTATCATGAGAACCATTTTAATATTTTCCTGAAGACATTGAAGGATTTTCATATGAGTTCTAAATTATATTAAGGACAATTATAGATTCTGGAAGTAAAATTCTTGGTTCATGTGGTATCTAAGAAAGGCATTTCTATAGATCTTGAAAATATCCAAGTAGCACTATCTTGGGAGTGACCCAAAAATGTGTTTGAGATAAGAATATTTTTGTGAATAACTATACGTTATAGGTGGTTTTTATAGTACTTTTCAAGGATGGAATCTCCTTTGATGATTTTGAACAATAATGGGATGAAATTTGAATAGAGTGAAAAAATTTATAATTATTTCAATGAGTTGAAATATAGGCTAAAATCTATGCCAATTTTATTTTTTATTTATCCAAGTAAATATTATATGATGTATTATAATGCCACGGGTATGGGGTTGGGTTGATTTTTTATTCAACGTGATTTTGATGTGGAATTTTTATCTTTATAGTTTAAAACTTATGAAAATATGTACCCCACTTGTGACTTATAATTGGTGAATGTAATTCATACATTGAAGACTTGGAAATTTTATCTATTCAAATATAATTTCATAGTGTATATAAATCATAAAATTATGAAATATATTTTGTATCAAAAAGATATAAATCTCAAAAAAAATGGGTGGATTATCTCCATAAATTTAATTTTGATCTTTTTTATTCACTATAAAAATGGAATATTGCTGTTAATGCTCTGATCAGAACATTTCCAACTTGGGTTGTGAAATATTCTAAGGAAGATTTTCATTTAATGATAATTTTGGCCAAAATTCATATATATGTAAATGTAGAAGGTGATCAAGTACCCATGGATATTATATAGGTTATATTTTACTTGTAAAATTTAATTCATCAAGAAAAATAATAGGATAAAGAATTTAAAAATATATATGGAATTATAAATACTAGGGAGACCTTTGGTGATTAATCTCAGTTTCCCGGTGGTGCCTTATACTTCAGGAAGTGGTTGTTGGTTTTTATGTTTCTAAGATAGGATTTGGTAAAATATGGTTTTCATTATATTTGGGTATCTTATCCTAGTTCCATCAATATGTTTTATCTCATAAAGTATTTATATTGTTGGTCGGGGATTAATCAAGTGATTGATGAGTTCGTATCTTGTTTCCTCTCCTTCCAAATGGTGAAAGTTGAGCATCAAAATCCTATAAGATTATTGTAGTTTCTTCTCATCCCTCTATAGAAATGGGATGAGATATCTATGGAATTTTTTATAATATTTCCTTAGTATCCCCATAGGAATAAATACATATGGGTGATTATTGGCCAATTGATGAATTTAATTCACTTTCCTCCTATAAAATTGAGTACCATTGTAGAAGATTTGGGAAACTTGTGATGGATTTGTGTACTAAAGAAACCACAACGACATGGAGATTTACATTGCATCATGGTCTATCCTTAAGTAAACCACATCATAGTGTGAGACACTATATCATGGTGGTTATTTCATGTAATTATTTAATTTTTTTATGTCACGTGGGAATCATCCTGATTCATCTCTAGATGTTATCTTATTTGGGTTTTTATCATAGGATAATAATAATGTGTTTAAATACATAATAAGATTGTTTAAGTGTTAAAAATTAATTATGAAGATTAAAAAGAAATTTCAAGTTATTTTAACATTGTAATGTTTCATGAAACATTCAATAAATTTATGTATAAACATTTTGTTCTTATAAGACTATATAAATTGATTCTATCATCTTGTATTTTTTTGAATTCATGATAATTCCTCAAGAACAAGATTCTATTTATGTTGTTCTCTCCAACCGTTAAACTTAAGGTTCTAGTAGATCATCACATTAAGAGAGATCATTCTTAATAATTGAGATATTCCCATTATTTTTGGATACCCTATGAAGGATAAACCCTTTGGTTTATCCTTAGTGATATTTATCAAACATCTATTTGAAGCATGGGTTGTCCAAGTCATCAAAGGTAAAAGGTAAACATTTTCTCCATTTTGTTATTAATTCTAAATTTATAGACAGATTCTAGAATTAATGGAGTTCTAGATTAAATATTTCATGTAATATTTTTTGTTTTAAATTCCTATAAAACCTTTCAGTTATATAAAATTAGTTCAATCAATGTTTTATTTAAATTTTGAATAGATTACAAAACTAGAAAAATAATTTTCTAGGTATCATCGCATTATCAATGTCAAAACAATAATTCTAGTTCGTGGAATATAGAGACACCAGAATAACCCAAATAAATATTATATTTTCAATTATTTATTATGAATGGAAATAGAATAAATTTTATAGAAACATATATTATCAACTTCATATGTTTTTCATGAAAAATGAAGCATCAGAGGATGATTCTCTATGTCATGGTTAGTTAAAAATTATTTCATGGTCAAGAAACACAACAAGGACCACCATATAATAGTGGAAGTTCTAATAAGTTTTGGAACTTTGATTTATCTACCTAAAATGGATTGGACAGGTAAAATAATTTCTTGAAATTCCATGCTAAAAATGACTTGGAAAAAAATTGATAGAAAAATAACACATTTTCACAGCATGGCCCTGAAAAAAATGGATTCCTAAATGGTTGGTTTTTATAGTATTTCATTCGATTAAAATGGAATGATATATATCATTATTGATTCCATTTTAATGTAATTTTAAATAAATTGATATTTTAATTAAAATTCTCAAAAACCTACATCAGTATGGAGTGGATTTTAAAACTGTAACAAAAAAATTGGTAGATTTTATCTTGGTTTAAACTATACATATATGGTTAAAAATAAAGTGAAAAATAAAAGTAATTTTTTATTAATTATGGAAGCTTCCAGAGGGGGTGAATTTAATTTTAAACTAAATTAATAATTTTCCCACGCAAAAAGATAAATGTTTTGGAAGATATAAACTCTAAACTAATTAGAGTAACAACACAGATAAAATTATTGAAAATTAAATAACTCATAAGTTATAAACTATACGATATAAAAAACAATTAGAATAATAATAATATAAAATGAAAAAAAATTCAATGAAATTTATGATAATAATTTTTAACACCTATAAAAAATTAAAAAATATATAACTAGGTCCAATAAAATGAACTCTTTTCTTTTAATCCAAAGTAGCATGAAGATCAATATCGAGATCTATGGAATATAAGTTTTGGACTCTATAAATTCATCAATTTATATAATTAGAAGATACAATTCTCATACCATAATCATTAAATATGATTTAATTAAAATGAGAAGATTTATCTCTAACTTATGTTTAATGTAATTTAAGTGTCTTTATAAAGATCTAAAAATTGAATATATTTTAATTATCTCATCAGAAGTTTTGATTTATAAGTAACAATATACATGAAATAAGAACTAATAAAAACTATAAAGTACAATTTAAAAAATAGTATATTATGATTCAATAGAAAAAATAGATCTATAAGATTTTATTTCAAGAAAATAAATCAATATTCTACTCCTTTTTTATAATCATAAAACACAAAAAATAGGTAAATTTAATGAAAAGTACCTAATGTAGAAAACTCTCTATACTTCTATGAAATTGAATCCCCTTGAGATGTATAATGAATATTTAGAAAAAATTTATCCCCCTCACTAAATAATTATAAACAAAAAAACCTTATCCCTATTAATTTATTCTTTTTCCATTATTGAACTTTATACCCAAAAAAATTACTTCTTGATTCTCCCCCTAGGAATCACTACTCCCCCTTTGGGATACCTGAGGTACTATACTTAATCCCCCTTTTTTATTAACTAAAAAATCAATAAAATAATATAAACTATAAAATAAAAACCATCAAAGTTAAGAAAAATTAATAATCTACATAAGAAAAATAAGGATAAAACCTTGGTGGAATAATGAAACTCGTTAAACATTATATAATCTTAAGCTCAAAATAAAATCATAATAATAAATTTAAAATTATAGAATCTTCATTAATAAAGTATAATAGTTAATAAAAAAAATAATTATGCATAAGAGTAAATCAAAAATCATTAAGTATGCATAAGATTAAATAAAATCATAGAGAGGGGATCTTTAGGGAAAATTATGTAAGATAAAACATATGAAGTATAAAAAGTGAATTATAAAAGAAAACTAATGATAATTACATAAAATAAAACTCTTTTCTAAGATTTATTTCTAGAATATGTTTAAAATATGTCTTATAACATTTGTTAACATTTATTCTAGAATATAATAAGTACATGTACAAAGAGTCAGCACACTTATATATAAATAATGAATATCCTCCCACTTTCTCAATTATTTTTTTAATGTTAGGAGAATATAAAAGAATAATAATAAATTTTTCACTTGACACTAATCATACCCACATTTTTTTTAGTATATTTGAATATTTTAAAATGTACAGGTTATGTAAAAATATCAACAAGATAGTATTTATTTCTAATAAATTCAAGAATAATATATCCTTTTTGTGTGTGGTATTGAATTACATGGGGGATTATATATATGTGTGTGTGTGTTTATCCTATGATTGATGTGATACATTCTTAGAAAAATAAATAGCACTAGTATTATCATAGACAATCGGAGTCCATGTAAAACACATTCTAAAATCATTAAGTGAGTTATTCATCCCTAACAATTGAGAAGAAAACTTCAAACTGCTACATATTCAGATTCAGTAGCAGAAAGTGAAATCAAATTTTTTTTACTAGACCAAGAAACTAAAGCTTCTCTAAGAAAATAAATATCAATAATACTTACAATCTAAACTTTTACATTTTATCTAAATGTTACATATCCACCCATAACTTTCTATAAGTTTCAAAATTTATACTTAATTATAATCATGTGTTTAGAATTATATTTATCCATATACTAATTATTATAGCTTCCAATGCTTATATTTTTCTTCTGAAACCAATGAAGATAAAATTTTGTAACACAAACTTTATTAGGTCCAGTAATGTTAGAAAATATAACCTTCTAAATCCACATATTTTCAACCCTATGATGCTTAACATATACAATTTCTTCCAAAATATAATCCCCATAAGTTTTAAATGATTTAACCTTATTCAAGGAACAATTAATATTTTGGTGATCTCCCCTCTAAAATTTAATATAAAAATGTTCAATTTTCATAACAAAATAATTAATCTGAAAATGAAACTTTTAAAAATTAAAACTAACTCTAGAATATATTCTAAAAGGTTTCAAATACCTTAAAATCTTTTCAAAATTTATCATATTGAAAGTAAAATTATATATAATCTTCTTCAAAATACAAGATTTATATTTCCTTTTCACAACTTCAATTCAATCATTATGAGTTGAAATAAAAATTGATTCAATATCTAACTTGGATGTAATTTTAAAAATTTTATCATTAACTATAGTAAGATCTACCATATTATAATCATATATTTTCTTCAAATATTTATATATTTTCTCCAGTACGACCATATATTTATCCATTTCATCAAATATAGTATCAGTTTTATTATTTAAAAGATAAGGGTAACTAGAATATAAATATAATTTAGTAAGGGAAATAGGTGTTACCATATCCATGAATCAAGACTCATCAAGTGGTAATTTAACATAAAAAATAGTTATCTTGTTGCTATAATCAGTTTCCATGTCATTTTCATAAGAATAGAGATCATCACTTTCACTCCAAGTGTTACTACTATCTCTTATACTTTATTTCCTTACCACTTTATGGATATTATAGATTCTATATATTTTTTATTCAGTCTATGATAATTCAGTTTTTCATATCCTTGTTTTCTACATTCATAACATATAATATCAAAATAATACCTCTTCTAATCTATCCTCCCAGGATTCCCATATTTATCTCTTATTTTATTCAGATAATAATTTCATAATTTACTATTTCTTAAAATCTCATTCATATGACATGAAATTTGATAAAACTCACCTTCATTATGTTTTATACTGCTACCATTTCAATAATACTTCTAAGTCTTCTTTGAAGTAATTATCTGGGAATTAATAATCCTATATGTAGTATAAGAAAAAACAACAATGTCAATATTTTGTTTCTCCTTCTTGGTATCATTCTTCAATTTATTCTCATGATATTTAAAAATTATGATAATATCATCAAGAATCAACTTAGTAAGATGTGTTTTATTATCAATTGTTTTTCGATTAGACTATCACTCCTTTGGTAAAATACCAGTAAATTTTTCCACAAGATTCTCATTCTTAATATCCTCATCATAAGTTTATTTAAACCTATTCAATATAATCATAAAACACTGATGCATTTGAGAAACCAATTCCACTGGAATAAAATCATAATCTTAATAATTATCATGTAGCATGTCTCTTATAGTTTCCATGTCCCAAACTATCCCAAATACCCTGGTACCCTGATACCTGAGCCAGTACTAACATAGCCTGAAGGG
Organism: Viscum album; assembly: GCA_963277665.1. Taxonomy (NCBI): domain Eukaryota; kingdom Viridiplantae; phylum Streptophyta; class Magnoliopsida; order Santalales; family Viscaceae; genus Viscum; species Viscum album. The sequence goes on along the minus strand of OY728130.1, from coordinate 1,146,305,620 downwards.
AATTCTTGATACCCACAGGTTGGAGACTAGAACCTAACATCATAAAATACAAAAAAAAAGGAATTCGTTTTTCATAAAAATAGAATAAGTTAAAAGATTTACAATTCAGTATGCTAAACACTCAAAAAGGAGAAAGTACGAAATACCAAAAATGTAAAAAAACCCCAAGCTAGTACATCATAAAAGTAATAAAAAAAGAAAAGATAAAACTCAAACATAATATAGAAAACAGCACACCAATACCAAAGGATCAAGAATATCCACTTCCACCAAAAGGCCATTTCCCTTTGCTTGGACTTGGCATAAGGAAATCTACAAACATCAGAAGGAAAGGGTATGGTGTGATCTATAAATACTAGTGGAGTCTCACCAAGTGTTCCATAATATATTCCATAAGATTAAACAAAATAAGGATTTCAATTTAAATAAAACAAGTCATGGTAGTACATTTTTATATTTAAAACAAAACATGATTTCATTTCAAAATGATAGAAAACATTTAAAACAAGTATTCAATAAATATTTTATATAAAATAGTTCATATAAATCAATTGGCATGAAGAAAATAGTTTTATAATCAATGTAATATATAATAAAATAATACACAACAATATCTATGGTCATCTACCCTCTAGTACTTTAGTTTAGGGCTATAGGATCCTCACACTTATCAAATCAGTGATCACATCTAAATATGTGTGCACACATCACTAATGCTTAGGAAGAATATGACTCATCAATATCTCATCAGGGATAATCATGAAGAATTAGGTTTTTTGAGATTTATCATCATCAGTCCAATTCTATGGGATGATTATCCTAACATTATTATCCCAAATAACCCACTATTTACCCAGGCTCACATGTGATCAATCAATCAATATAAAAATGTAAAATCATCTCATTTCAAATAAATTCATCATTTACAATTCGATTGCCCAATTTTCAGTTTCAATATTCCAATTCAATTTCAGAACCAAAACATAGGTTTTTCATCATTTAATTACTTTTCAATAAAAAACTTGTCATAAGTTTTCATCATTCAATCTAATCCATTTCCCACAAAAAATTCTCAGATCCTTTCATCAATTCCATTATTTTCAAAATTCACCCGATAATTCCAATTCCATTGGAATTGGGGTTTTCCCCAATATCTATATCATTTCAAATTCCATAATCAAATTACTTTGAATAAAGGTTTTATAAATCAATTGAAATCCATTTCAAAAAAAATCAAGAAAATAAATGATTCAATTACATGGAAAATATCAAACAGAACCACATACCTTTATATAAAATAGTCACAATGCATGACACCCACAATGCGGAATGAAAATGAAGAAAGAATGAGAGAAAGAACTAGTAACACAGCCTAGAATTAATATCCAATAAAATGAAGTTTAGATCCATCTATTTCATGATGATCTATTCATACCCAAGCAGAAGAGAAAGATAAAAAACACATGATAGGAGATTCACTTACCTAGAAAGATGAACTGAAACAAGCACGATGATCATTAACTAAATGAATGATCCAGAATGATAAGAGGTTATCAAAATCACCTAAAATTGACTAGGGATTCAAGGATAAGGGTTTTGGATCGAATGAAATAATAATCATGTGTGTTCCCTACTAAAACCCGCTTTCCTTGTGAATTACACGACGTGTAACTCCGGTTCTCATTTTTTAATCCAAGAAGGTATCTTATGCAGAAAAAGGCATAACCTTTTTATTAAAATCAGATATTAGACCATTTCACATTATGTAAATTTTACCAGTCTTGTAATAATTTTATGTTTTACATTGTCTTCACGATATCTTCCAAACGAAAATTATATGGTGTGCAGTAGAAAACAAACATCCCATTTTTCTGCTCAAAAGCTCAAAACCAAAAACAAAAAGGAAATACATACTTGAAAATCATTACATAATGTTATAACCTCCCCACTATAAAAAAATATCCATAGAAAGTATGTCAAGAAGATTCCATAACAAAGAGATGAGGACACTGCTCCCTCATCAATGCCTCCCTCTACCATGTCACATGTGAATCATAACCATACTTATATTGCACAAAACTAAAGGTATCCTCCTCCCATGAAATACGTTTGTCTTAGAATCAATAATCCAAATTGGGTGCTCAGTCAAGGATAAATCAGGCTCAATATAAATATCCACCCATCTTAATACATGAGATGGATCAGAAAGATACTTCCAAAGTAGTGATACATGGAAGACACTATGTATCAACATCAACTGCGATGGAAGTTATATATGTTAAGACACTTTCTCCACCTTCTCAAAAACCTCAAAAGGTCCCACAAAATGAGGAGTAAGTTTCCATACCCTCCTAAACTGTCAATGAACCAAATGGGGTGAAACTGTCAAGAACACCTGGTCACCAACATAAAACTCCAATGGTTTATTTAGATGATCATCATAATATTCATACCACCTCAATGTCAACAAAATTCTATGAAAAATCAACTAAACATTTTTTCATCTCTCGGACCAAACTCGGTCCAACCAATAAAATTTATCAAATATCTGACCAACATAATGAATATTGACATTGTTTGGTGTACAAGGCCTAAAAATTATCCATTCTAATTAAAGATTAGTAAATATCATTATATAAAAACTCAACTAGTCCCAAATGGTCATCCCAATCTCTATCAAAATCTAGTACGCAGGAACATAGCATATCCTCAAGAATATGTATATCCCTCTTTGTTTGGTCATCTATCTATAGATGGTATACCATACTAAAATGAACATAAGATCCCATCACCTCCTAAAGTACTTAACAAAACATAGAGGTAAAATGGGGATATATATCAGATTCTATATCAGATATAACACCATAAAAATAGACAATCACTTTTATATAGAGATTTCCCATCTCCTCAACTTTTGTTCTATCTCGAATGGGTAAAAGGTGAGATGATTTTTTTTCATCCTATTGATCACAACCATATCACATTATTCCTTATAGGGGTACATAGAAAAACAACCATAATGTATATAGAAATATTATCCCACTTAAAACTTATCACTAGAAGGGGATAATGTTAACCTAAAGGTCTCTGGTTCTCAGCCTTGACCTTTTGGAAAGTATAACAATGAGAAACAAATTCAGCAATGTCTTTTATAATACTTGGACACTAGAATCGTCATCGCATATCATAGAACATATTTTTGGTTATTAGGTTCATAACCCACTATGAATTATATAAATCCAGCATCACAACCTTTCTCAAAGATAATGGAATAAGAAACTGATCCCAAAAACCATGATTCCCTCTATGGAGAATGACTACTCAATAATGGTCTCCCCACCATAAAAGGATTCCATAATGTTGTATAATTTATCATCAAGATTTTTATCCTGAATAATAATCTTGATAAGTGTAGAGGTCACCTGAAAACTAGCCAAGATAACCTTCTCCCAAGTTTCCTAAACTCCAATATGAAACTATGTTAAAAGATCCATCAGGTTCCACTCTTTTAATGATTCTTTCATCACCTGAGTCAGAATTTTATTTCTCAATGTATCAGAAATGGAATTCCCTTTCACTGGGGTATAGGTGATATTGAAATAAAAATACTATATGTAATTCACCCAACACATTTTTTGGATATTGAAATATTTTTTAGAGAAGATATAATTCTGGCTATTATGCTCAGAATACATGGTAAAACTTTATCTGAAAAGGTAATATTGATATCTCTTAAGTGCATGCATAAAAACTGCTAGTTCAAGTTAATGGGTTGGAGAGTTATTTTCATGTATCCAAATATTAATAGATCAATATTCTACTATATGATCACCTCACATAATAACATAGCCTAAACTTGAACCTTATGTGTCACAAAAAACCACATATTCCTATCTGGCCTCTGGAAGAGTCAACACTTTCTTAGAAGTCAAAATATGTTTCAACTCAATAAAATAACTATGAAACTTACCATACTAAGAAAACTTGACTCCCTTGTGGGTGAGATCAGTCAGTGGAGAAGAAAAATTCAATAAATACTTTAAAAAATAGTTATAATACCCCATTATAATCAAGAAACTACAAATCTTGAAAATATTATGTGGTTTTTCCATGTAATAACTGTGTTAACCTTCTCATGATCAATTGAAATTCCATGTTCTAACACCATGTTTCCTAATAAATTTACTTCTCAAATATATAATCACATTTCAATATCTTGGTATAGATTCAATGATTTATCAATATTTTTAGAAAATCTCTCAAATGATGCACATGATCCTCCTCAAACTTAGATTAAACAAGAATTTAATCCATAAATACTACCACGAACATATCAAGATAGTCATGGAATACCATGTTCAAAAAATCCATAAAGAGTATAGGAGAATTGCTTATACAAAATGGCATTATAAGATACTCATAATTTACATACCTACTGTGGAAGGCAATTTTATATATGTCATATTCTTTTATTATCAAATGATGATAACCAGATCAAAGATCAATCTTCAAGAACCACTTTACACATTTTAAATAGTAAAATAGATCATCAATACATGGAAACATATACTTGTTGTTTATTTTAAATTGGTTGTGTTTCCAATAATCAACACATAGGTGAAGTGCTCCATTAACTTTCTTAGTAAAGAGAATAAGCAACACTCATAGGGACACAATCAGTTATATAAATCCTTTATATAAAATTTCATCCAACTGAGCCTTAAAATCTTTCAGTTTGGCTAGTTATATATGTTAAGAAGGTATATAAACTAGATGATTACCATGAAATTAATCAACAGAAAACTCTACCTCTCTTTCCAGTGTAAAACTATATAAATCAAAAGGAAAAATTATGGGAAACTCAACAACAACTGGATGTAGATCATTTCTCAAAGTCTCACACTCCAGATCAAAAGCAAATTTTAATATTAATTTCCATAAGTCTGTATAATAATTTTCAGATCTAATAGACCTTGGGTCCCATTACCCCTAAAATAAATGGCATAACCCATCGAGTATGGTAAAATTGACCTATCAAATATATTATCCAATTCAGGACTTATTAACAGTAATCCAATCCAACCTGAAAATTATATCAAGAGGTTTTATATCGTGAACCAGAAAATGAAAGGTAAGATCAAACTATGACATGGATGAGATATATGTAGTACAATAGAGACCCTTCTCTCTCTTTATTTTGAGGGGTATAGTAATATCCATCACATAAGAAAAAATATTCATAGAAAGATTTATAAGGTTCATAATACGAGCTAATATAAATGATTGAGATGAACATGTATTAGATAATGAAATAAATAAATATGAATATATAGTGATGGTACCTCTAATGGTCACTAGACATATATCTTCTTTCTTAGTAGAATCTTCCACTGCATGAAGAAGCTTCATTCCAAATTCTTATAGCTATAATCCCTTTATTCATGAAGCATTTAGTTACACTATAGTACTTTTATCTGATGATGAGACCATTACACTATGTGGGGAAGAAAATATATAACATAATTTCTACAAGTGACTTAAGTGTCTTCAGGAACTACAGACCTTGGGTTCCTTAGTGAAAACTCATTTTGAATGCCCAACCTTGCCACACTGGAAGCAAGTCAAAGGGCCATCTCAAGGAATTTTATGAGGTATAGAAGAACCATACTATAAAGATCCACCATGAGACTCATAATTATTTTTATTTAATTTAAATGAACTCATAGAACTTCCACTATGATAAAAAAGAACTCTCATCATTCCTGAATTACCATCCAAGTCAAACTCAACTATCAATTCCCTATCCATCACATCATCATAAGAAGAAATATTTAGTAAGAAAATCTGGGAATGAATATTAAGTTGAATACTTATCTCAAACCATCAAAAATTTATCTTCTAATTTGATAAAATCTCTAGTGAAAACTAAATAATATTGGTAAATATATTTTTATACTCTGTCATAGTTTTCTCTACCTATTTGAGTTTGAAAAAATCTATAGCCTTAACCAGCACCATGGAATCTGGATAGAACTGGTCAGTGAAAATAATTCTAAAGTCCTTAGACTCTAAACCCTCATGATTATTTTTCATAACCTTTGTATCCCACCATCTCCTTCTAGGCCCCTCTATATTAAATGTGGTGCATTTTACTTTAATTTAATTAGACATTTCCAATAAATCAAACCTAAAATATATCATCTTTAATAAATATACAGCCTCTTGAGGATGAATTGATCCTTGGGACATTGGTGGATTATAGAAAAGGAAATCCTTGTAATGATTCCAAAATTATTCCCTCTAAGGTTCCACAATTAGAGATTGAATGGAAATTGGTATAGGTTCATGTCCCAGATCTTGGACATGATGCATAATAATATCAATGATATTCTGTTCTATGGGAATATTTTCTCACTGAGGTTCTTCATCTGCTTTCTCCTTGAGACAATTCATATGTCTTCTTAGAGGCATGATGCTACGCAACATTATTAAAAAAATTGAATACATTATAAGGTTACTCCTATTAACAACTCAATAATAGAAATGAAAAAAATTAAATCCCACTAGATAAGATTTCTAGAATTTTATTTAAACCTACACAAATCGAAAGTAGGGAAAATACTGGAATTAGATCAAATTATTCCACATGATAACTTTACCAAACCACACATGGCGACTTAATGCTTTTTATGAATATATTTTCTGATGAACTCACACATAACTACCTCATAAGTCCTAAAATTACATCCAAAAACTTATTACTGACATTAAGGAAAGTTTCTAAACCTGCACCTCTAATACCACTTTGTCAAAAACCATCCCAAAGACCCCAGTAACATGATGCCTGAGATGGAACTAACATAGCCAGAATGGAGTTCATGATCCCCATGGGTTGGAAACTAGCACCTAGAATCATACAAGATAAAAAAATGAATTAATTTTCCACATAAATATTGGATGATAAAATAATTACAAGTTAGTATTCCCAACACTCTAAAGGCTGAAAGTACCATAGAACAAACAGGTATTAAAATCCCCAAACTAGTACATCATAAAATTAATCAATAAAAAAAAGATAAAACTCAAACATCCCAAAGGAAAAATATCAAAAATCCCGAAGGATTAAGAACATCCACCTATACCAAGTGGTGCTTTCCCTTTGATCAGTCCTATCATAAAGATATCTACAAATGTTTGAAGGGAAATGTAGGGTGTGATCTATAAAGCCTAGTAGTGTCTCACCAATTTTTCTATAACAGATTCCATAATAATAAACCAAATAATTATTTCAATTTAATTAATATGGAAAGTTAGTAACTTTTCATATTTTAACAAAACATGCTTTTATTTTAAAATGATGAAAAACATTTCAAACATGTATTAATTAAGCATTTTTTTATAAATAAAATTGAATGAATAAAATAGTTCTATAATCAATGGAATGTATATAATCAAATCAAACACAATAAGCACCATGGTCATCTTCCCTATAGTAAATTATTTTCTAGCTATATGATCCTCACACTTCTCAAATCAGTGATGATGGATAAATATGTGTTCATTTATCCCTTAAGCTTAGGCTAAATAGTAATCATTAATATCCCATTAGGGATAATCATGACGAACTAGGTTTTTTTGAGTTTTTATCATCAATCCAATGATATAGGATCAATATCCTAGTGTACCTATCCCAAATAACTCACTAACTACTCGGGCTTGCGTGTTCTGAAAGATTTACAACGCATGAAACCTAAAATGCAAAATGCCAATGAAGAACAAGGGAATAAAAGACCTAGGAACATAACCTAGAATCAAGATCCAAAAAATTGAGTTTAGATCCATCCATTTCATGATGATATATTAACACACAAGGAGGGGATAAATAGATAAACCACATAAGAGTATATTATATTACCCGAAAAGATGAACTGCAACAAGCATGATGATCAATTACACAATGAATGATCCAGAATTATTGTATGTTCTAAAAATTTCCCAAAAACACCTAGGGGTTCCAGGGTAAGAAATGTGGATTGAATGAAATAATAATCATCCATACACCCTACTTCAAATATATTTCCTCTTTAATTACATGGTGTGTAACTTCGATTCACATCGTGTAATCCACAAAGGTCTCCTATACTAAAAACGGTGTCACTTTTTTATAAAAACCCAATTTTTGACCATTTTACATCACTTAAAATGTACTCAGTGTAATAATTTCACATTGTGCACTATTTTCATGGAATCTTCCCAGTGCAGATTACACAACGTATAATACCTTTACACGGTGTGTAATAACCTAAAATACAGAAAACAACCCATTTTTCTGCTCAACAGCTCAAAACCAAAAATAAAAGGACAAGGTATACCTAAAAATCATAATGGGATTTTACAATCCAAGACTTTAGAAGTTACAAAGTGAGTAATTTCATGTTTCCTATAAATTTCATTCACTTCTTTACAGGAATATATTTAATTATAAATGTTTCTAGTTATTAAATAAAACAAATTATTTTAAACCTTATAGTTATATTGATACACCATCTTCTACTTATATGAAAAATATAAATATCCATCTCTAGAATATTAAAATTTATGATCATCATAAAATAATAATCTACATTGGTGTTGATAAAAAATTTCTTTATTTGGTCTCTCTAATACTCATAATTAACCCTACTAAAAATAGGTGGTCGACTTATATTTAAGTTATCTACAGTTTTGGTGGGTAAATTTTCCATATACACATTAATGTAGGGAAAAAATATATTGAATATATCAGACAAAATTATATAGTTTAAATTATACTAAATTTTCTCCAAGATATAGTAGCTTCAAGTGTCGTTGAATTAAATTCACAAAAAAACTTAATAATTTTTACACTCAAAAATATAAAAATTTTCAGAATTTATAAAATCTAAACTGATTCGAGTAGTAACAAAGATAAAAGTAGTGGAAATTAAATCACTCAGGAGTTATGAACTATCCTAAATAAACAAACCAAACATAATAATAACTATACAAAATAAAAAAAATCGATTTAATTTAGGATAACTATCTATAAACTCCTTTAAAATAAATTATAAAGGTTATATATAGTTCCAATCAAGGGAACTCTTTGATTTTAATCCAAAGAGTTAAGAGGATTGATATACCAATCCAAGGAATAAAAGTTTAAAACCCTATAAATTTTTTGACCTAACTGATAGAAATATAAAATTTCTAACCTATACTTCTTCTATATATTTCTGTAGAAATAAATCAATCTTTGAGCCCCTATTTGATCAACTTAAATGGAAGAAAGTCCTTTACATTAATTCATCAAACTAAAAAATTAGAAGAAACCATATTCTTATCCCTATAATATTTTTTATCATGAAGGATCATAAGAAAAAAATTACCAATTAAAAACTTAGAGTTTTTACAATGAAAAACCTCACATATAGAATCTCTAAGAAACACATTGAAAAAAATGAAATCTCTCTAACACGGAGATAGTGTACAACTCATGGATGTATATTTTTCAGTGTGTAACTATCTTCCATTCATAAAAAAATGGTCTCAAATTATAATAATTTTCATAAAAATACTCCCAATGGTAAACATTGAGATCTTTGAGTATGATGGTAAAAAAATCAGAATCTTTAACTCTATATTCTATTTTATGTATATCAAGTGTCTTTAAAAAGTTTCAAAAATTCCATAAATATAAATCAACTCATAAAAACTTATGATTCAAATGTTATAATCAATGTGAAATTATAACTAATAAAAAATACAATGTAAATACACATAAGAAAAATGAGCATGTTGTGATTCATAAAAACAATGGATTGAGAAGATGTCATTTCAGGAAAATGAATCTACCAGGTTTATATTGATTTATGATTATAACATAAATATAAATATTTAATGTTTACATTAGTAACCTTACAATTAAAAATGTGTGATTTACATAAATGGTTTCACAATTTATGAAATGTTTATTATTTGATAATAAAAGTATTCATAAATTCCATACATTTATAGAATATGAAGTAGTTCATATAAATACCATGTAAATAATGATATAAAAAGTTCATATTGGATAAAAATGATTTATTCAAGTTTCTCTAGGTTTAAATTAAAAAGTGTTTATAATTTATTTATGAATTGTTCATAAATTTTTATATCATTATTTAATATATTAATTGTTCATTTATTATGTGTTATTCCTTAATTTACTATTCATTAATATTAATTATGTATTATGAATTATGAAAAATTATTTTTTAAAAGTGTTAAACTGCTTCTAAGTTATCATACATGCATTTAAGGATTTGTATTTGGGTATGATAATGGATTTAGTTTTTTTCTACTTTATCTTGTTCATAAAGTTTTATAAAGAGTTACACATCAATATAGTTTGAAAATATTGATTTAGTGGAAGAAATAGGGATTAGAAACTAAATAATTAAAATCATGCATATATGTGAAGTTAATACATGAGATAAGATGGTTAGATTAAATCCACTTGAAAATACTATGTTTCAAATTCCTTCAAAATTAAACACTTATCAAGACCTTGATCATACAACTAGCCAGGTTCATACTAAATCTAGGTGCCCATAGATTATCTTGTTTAAGGAAGTAAAGTAATGAGGCCACCATAAGAGTTAAGTTCTACATTTTTGTAATTTTATTTGCGTTACACTTAGTTGGGAAACACAATGAGATGTGATACTATAATAATATAGTTTGGATTATCCATATGATGGATTGGGAAAAGATTTTTCTACTCAACTATCCAAAATTCATATATAATATGTTAGGAATGATATCCTACTTAAATAATTAATTAGTGAAAGGAACACTAAATTATACTCATTACTTAGGGAAATATGGACCATGTCTCATTAATGGTTATAATGGGTTTAAAATGGGTCATAATTTTAGTGGGAGTAAATTTAATTAAAGCCTTTATTAAATGAATAGAAAAAATGATTATCATCTAATAAAATATTTTTTATATAATGTCATCATCATCATAAAATATGAATTTGATATCAATATTTGAAAATAAAAACTTAATCCAAGAAATTTCATGACCGGTATATAAAATTAATAATTGTTCTTAAGTAAAAAAGAAAAAATTCTATGTGTTAGAAAAATACCTTCCTAAGTTTCCAACCATTGAAATTGTTCAAAAGGTAGATTTAAATGATTATGATAATCATATATGAATACACTCAAGGTTTCAAATTTATTAGATGAAAAATGTCCTAAGAAACTTTAGTCTTCACTCATGCAATCAATCTTATTGGGTAAATATATTACTTGGATAGACTAGAAGTTTCCTTTAAGTCTTGATCAAGTTAATGAATTCATTCTATAATTATTATTGGGAATGTTTCAAAAAAATGAATGAGTTTAATAATTTATTGACCTATATATTTAAATATTTTAGGTTAACTTAAGGGACATGGGATTTCTAGGATCTGGAACTATATTTATATAACACATGGGAAAAATTTCAAATCGGAATAATAAATGTTAGTTACAACAACAACATATTTTATTAATCATGAAAGTGGGATGACCAGAAGAAAACTAGAAACCAAAACAATGAAGGGGCACAAACCATGGAAACAAAGAGATGCCTGGCTCAAGGGAGCCTATCGAAATAGATCCCAAGTGCATCACCTTGGACAAAGCTCACACACTCTAGAGGAAAGGATCCTAAGCTAGAGAAATAAACAAGATCTTCATCGTGAGTGAACTGAGAAGCTATGAAGTTTGTTACCTTGTTGCCCTTACTCCATGTATATAATAGTCTTGTGTCACTGACAATGAGTTTCCTGCATCGCTGGATATGGTATGAGATAGTCCACGGAGTGGACCTGTTAGCAGTAAGAGCATCATAGATAATTTTGGAATCAGTTTCAATCTCTAAGAGAGGGATGTGAGAAGAAATAGAAAGTTGGATCCCTTTGAGTAGATCCTAGGCCACTGCCTGAAGATATTATCCTCTTCCAAACCTTGAACTGAAAGGAGAAACCACACTGACCCCTTGATTACGAATAACCCCTCCGCCTCGCAAGATACCCATAGAACAAGACCCATCTGAGTTCAGTTTTAGCCCTTCATAAGGCGGTCTCCAGCAAACCCATCAACCCTTAGACACCAAACTGTTACCTGCATGGGAAGAGTTTCAGTATCGAATTACCTGCCACAATGATGGAGCCTCCTCCCATTTTTTCAGAAGCACACCCAGATCAGCAATCATCCACTTCATTCTAGCAACCAGACCTGCCTTAGTGCATGCCACACCTTCGAACTGTGATCTGTTCCTCACCTCCTGTATACAACAATAGCCATCCGAGATAAGGATCACCATATCCTTCTTCTCTGATTGGTTATTTTCCATTCCCTGGAAACACCTCTGAAAAAATGAGTCACCCACACTGATAGGAGACGACAGACCAGTGAAATCCCTCACTATATCCCAAATTGTGCATGCCCAATCACTCTTGAAAAATAGATTATTGGTAGACTCGACATTGGGGAGCAGGCAGCAAGAGAATTTGGAGATAATGCAAATCCATTTCTAGTATATCTCCTCATCCATAGAAATGATGTGATTAAGTATCCTCCATATGACAAAATTTAACTTTGGAGAAAACTCCTTGCACCAAAGGGGTTTTCCCCATAGATCATGTGTGTGAGGATTCATGAAAATCAACTTGTAGGCCTTAATAGAAAAGGATCCAAAGGAAGTGGCCTTGAAAACACACGTGTCTGGTTCTTCTGAGAGCTTAATAATATGGAACATGTTGATATTCTCTTTGTCAAGTACTGCTTGAATAAAATTTTGGTGATCATTAGCATATTTGAAGGTAATTTCAGTAGCTAGGAAACCAATAAATCCTAAAAAATCTCCCAACCAATTGTCCTTCCAGAATTTAATATCACCACGTCTGATGATCCATCTCAACTGATTACGAATAAGGGGAATATGGCTTCGAATAGTGCTCCAAAGATAAGAAAAATTGATACTCTAACTCTCTAGGATATTCACATAATTCTCCTTAATGACCTATGCTCATAGATTTTTCCCCTTCCACTGACTCCCAAGACAGGCTCTCATGGAGGCAGTTCATTATGAAATTAACACTACAGAGTCCAATACCACCTTCATTAATGGTAAGAGCCATTCTATTCCAAGAGTCCCAATGACATCGTCCCTCCGAATGTGGGTACCAAATGAATTTGGTCATGATCCTCTCAATAGTTTATAATAATGACTTTGGTACCTTGATACCGGAGAGGAAATCCATTGGGATCGAGGTAAGCACGCTGTTAATAAGAGTGATCCTCCCCCCGAATGAGAGGAACTGGTTTTTCTAATTATTGATCTGGGCAGAGATTTTTCCCACCACCTTTTATAGGTGCTTGATACGAAGCCTCCCTGATGTAATGGGGTCTCTTAAGTAGTCTATAGGGAGAGTCCATATTTTGATACTCAAGAAGGATTCAATGTTGCGAGAACTTCTCTTCGAGAAAAGCCTTAAGATGTAGAGACTATTTTTATCTCTATTGATGAGTTTCCCACTCCATCTGTAGTATTTCTCTAGGGTGTTATTGGTACCTTGAATATATATAGAACATACATTAATGAAAATAACTATATAATCCATGAAGATTAGGTTGGATAGGTTCTGAAAACGAAAACGGCAGCGGTAAGGTTGAATGGTACCCTCTCAAATTTTGGCTCTAATGAATTTTCTCAAAACATATTCAGCCAGCATAAATAAATTGGGAAAGAGAGTGTCACCATATCTAAGGACATGGATATATTTAAAGAACCCTTTCCTTCTTCCCATAAAGAAAATAGAAAACCACTATGAACTCAAACATCTAAACATGAGATCAGTTGATCGCTAAGAGAATCACATGCATCTTAGAACCTTGATTATAAAATCCTACTCAAGTTTTCATAGAAATAAATTTTTTGATTTTGAAGGGTATATGATATAGAATATATATTTTAAAAATATTTTGAATATGTAGGAGTTAAATATCAAGTTAATAATTGATAAATCTTATAATTTTAATTTCAGTGATAATGTCAAGGGTTTTCTAGTCATAGAGTTGAATACAAAGTAATATTTTAAAAAAAATAGAACTAAAGAAAATATTTCACTAGTATAAAAAGTGGAATATATGTCAAGGATTTAACATCAGTTATTATATAACCAAGGTTAAAACCTCTTTATAGGTGGGTCTTAACATTGGTTATTAATATAACTATTTCTAAAAATGGATGTCACATTGTATATTTTTATAACTGGTGTTGAAACTCCTATGTTGGTGGTTTTTAAAATCAGTAAATACATAATAGAGCATAAATTCTTGGAGTTTAAAGTCGGTTAAAATAAATCCAATGTTAATAAGAATATTTAACATATGTTATTCTATAATAAATGTTAAAATCCTTTTAAAAAATTAAAATGGATGTGTATTTCTTTTCTTCTCATTTTATGAATGCCCAATTTTTTAAAACTCTAAGCTCTATGATTCACAATGTCCCTCTCTATTCTTTCTTCCACTACATTCCTTCTTTTTTGGCCATGTTCTAACCCCCTCACATGCATTCTACTATCGTCATCCATATTCCCCTTATATTGGTTGTATTTTTATTCCCTCTTCCCCTTCCACTACCTTTAGTCATGTTCCACCTCTCTCGATCACAGTATATTTCCCCCTTTCGCATTCCACCACCTTCGACCGCTTACCACTTTCTTCAGTCACATATCTACTACTAGATTCCCCATTTTTTGAGTTTTAAATTTTTACTTTCTATGTTTAGAATATTTATTTATGTTAAAGATATATTTAATTTCAGTATTATTATTGATAGATATAAATAGATTATTACATGTTTATATATATGTTTATAAGTTTATATTATATTCAATTATAGACTAGTTGATAGTTTTTTTATTATATATTACTTTTATTATTAAAATACATTGTTCATTTCATTTCTTGTACATGATTAATATATAGATGTGTTAATTGTTATATTTGGATTTATGTGAAATAGTTTCGATTTCAGTGAGCAATATATTAATTTTATATGGAGGTATATGTTTATATTTTTATAGATACAATTATATGATTACATATTTATATATATATATATATATGTTTATAAATATGTTTAAATATGTATAAATGATTATATGTTTATATGTTTATATAGGTTTATAAATTTTTAAATGTATATATATATATATATATATATATATATATATATTTGTATACATACATATATATATATATATGTGTGTGTGTTTATAATTTTATACGATATACATAATCTACATATATGAATATATATTTTTTATTTAGTGTATATATTTTAAAAATATATATATGTTAATATATATTAATATTTTTTATTTTTATAATTTTATATTTTTAAAATTTATATGTTATAATTTTATATTTATATATTTTTGTGTTTATTTGTTTTTATATTTTAAATTTATATCTTCTAAATTAATATGTTTATATGTTTATATGTTTTTTTATTTTAATTCTATGTATATATATATTATATTTTTATGTTTTAAATTTATATTTTTATGTTTATATATTTATATGTTTATATTAATAAGTTTATTTTTTTATGTATTATATTAATAACTTTGTTTGTTTATATAATTTATTTTTATATGTGTATATATAATTTTAATCTATAAGTTTTAAATTTATATATTTTTATATATTTATATGTTTGTATATTTAAATTTTTTAAATTTATAAAGATTAATTTATATGTTTATATGTTTTAAATTTATCCATTTATATATATATGTGTGTGTGTGTGTTTATATGTTTATATGTTTTAATGTATTCATATATTATATTATGGTTTTATTTAATTAATGGATCTTAATTGAATAAATGAATATAGTAAAAGTGGTGAATATGAGAAATGTTTTGAAAATTTCTTAGAATTTTATAAATGGGATCTTGAAAACAAATAAATGGTTTTATGTTTATGCATGACGTGTTTGAATATGAGAAGATTATTTTTGGGATAAATCAAAGACAAGATGATTTGAAATGGTTTTAATCAAATTTATACATGTTGGATCCAGCATAGTGAAATAACAAAGAACTAAAGATATAACATCGATGAATATGTTTAGTATCAGATATAGGATTATCTTGAATAATTAATTCATAGTGTTGGAATCAAAACCAATAAAAATAGGAAGTATTGAATAATTGTATGGAGATACTGAAAACCCATTATTCTCAAGTTACACTAAATATATAATGTTATCAACATTATTGATATTTTTTAAGTTAAAAGAAATAAATTCATAGAGAAAAAAATGTTTTACTGAATTGACTAAACTTTTGAAAGAGTTACTTTCAAAAGAAAATGGGTTTCCATATTCTAATTATGTTGCAAAAAAATTATGCCCAATGTAAATAAGGTATAATGAAATACATGTTTTCCCCATTGAATATGTGATGTATAGGAAGGAATATGAAAGTTTATAAAAATTTCCTAAATTTGGGACATAATAATATAAAATAGATGGCATAACCAACTATGATTAATTCTAATGGAAATGCATCAAACCTCCTGATAAGGAAATCTAGTAACTTCTAGTAATTCCAAATTTTAAAAATTTATTTTCAAATTCAAATGACGTAAATAGGATGAGATGGAATATAGATAATAGAATCTATGATGGAAACCTATATCGCCCTATGGATTTTCCATAATTAAATCTAGGAAATATTTTTATAATTTTGGAAATAAAGGTGGAAAACTCAGAATCAGACTGTAAACAAATTGAATGAATCTATATATGTGCTTTAGTATAAAATATATTTCATGTACTATTATTTTAGTAGTTTACAACATTACTTCATAGATAATTTTTGAATAAATAATATTTTATGAAGATATTAATGATATATGGAACAAAATATCCTAGAAATAATATTGATTTTTATCTGTTACAATTGAATAATGTGTTAAATATTTTTATAAATACAATAAAGAGTATTTTTATTGTTCATTATAAAGTATTGTTGACTATAAAATATTTATTTTATATATAAACTAATTTTGATATAGTGTTAAGGGGCATAAATCTAGTCTAGTTTGTGAATAAGGGACTTTATATCACCAATCTTAAAATGGGTGAAAGATAGTGTATATGGGTCATAAATTTTTTTTTGAATGAATCACCATTATAGAATATTAAAAAAGTAAGTTAATGGTATACAAGATTAATATTTCCCATCAAAAACTTTATCAAATAAATAATATTACAAAAATATTAAAAACATTGATATCTTACTTAGGAAAACATAAATTTCAGTTCATCAAACAAAAACATTGAAGAAACAGAACATCAAATTTGATCTATCTCATTTGAGATTCTTGGAGGTAAAATATAATATTGATGTTATGAATGTTGAGAAAAAAATATGTGATAGTTTAATAATAAAAAATTTAGTCATAAAAGGATAGAAAAAAAGGATGGATTTCATGTAATATTGGACTTAATATCTATAGGAATATGTTTGGATTTTCCCCCCACTATGAAAGGAAAAAAATAACATATTATCCTTCAGATTATCACGTGTTAAGAAATACTGAAAAGATGAATTTATATCATTGTATACATGGTATTAAATTACTAGGTGTTTATTCATAAAATTTTAAAAACAATTATGTCAATGAGACATTTGAAGTTAACTGACATGATGTATTGATGCAAAAGATACTACTTGTTGCACTGCATGGCATATTATTGATACATTTCAAAAACTCAATCATCAATTTATGATACTTTTTCAATTCCATTTGTAGAAAATTCATTAATCTAAATGTTTTAAATTCATTGTAGAATAAATTTATACTCATACATTTTCAACTAAATAATTATTTTATACTGTCATTTTTAGATATAATGGTTTATATTATGTTTCATTTGGTACAAGATATAAGGATATTTGGACCTATACATTTAGATTGGATGTAAAATTTTGAAATATATTTTAAAATTTTGAAGTTATATATTAAAAATATATATCAAAAAGATACATTTGTTGTTAAAAAATATATATTGGTGGAGGTGGTGGAGTTCGGTACTAACTACTTATATAAAGTAGAGAACATTGGTCTCCCTATATCTCAGCATCTGGAAATAAATAGTGAAGGTAAGGGGATAAATGGATTAAAAGTAAATTTAATTTCAAGTGATGTATTAATTCAGGAACATTCATGCAATTTTAATAACACATTTTAGGTTCAACCATATATATCATCACATATTTCTTGATTAAAGGTATGATATCTGTAAAAGAAATGAAAAGTGTTTGATGAATGATCATAAATATACTTTTCTTTTGTGGTTTAAGGAGAAAGTAAATATAGATTCATCTACATCAAACACCTTGAAATGGTTATCTAGGGGACAATGTGTTAGTGTGATCACATGTAGGGATGGCAATGGGTTGAGCACCCACCCATTTAGGTCTACCTCACCCTGAATATGATTAAGTAATACACTATATAAACCCTACCAAAACTTGGTTATACACATTTAGTTTTTACCCTAACTTTAAATAAATTAAATAACAAATACTTTTTTAATACATGAACCTAATAAAATAATTAATTAAATAAAATAATTAAATTTAATTCACATGAAAATGAATAGAATTCACTAGTTGTTACAGAAAGAGTTGATTAAAGTGGGAAAAGAATACGAGGGATTATAAATCCCTTTGTGGCATATAAAAATGATGTGGGGTATATCACATCATAAATTTTCACCCCTTTTGTGCACCACCTATCACTTTTTACCTACATTGGATCATTTCATTATGTTGAAGAATCCCCAAGATGCCCCCCCCCCCCACCGCCTATATCCTATGCCCATCCACTACCACCCGTCAACATTAACAAACCCTAATAAGAAGCATCACCACACTACCACTAGGCCTGGACATGTTCCTTAAAAGGTCACCCCTACCTATATTGTACTCATATGATAGACTTTTGAACTTTTTTGACAAGATGATGTTGTAATGACCCAAGATTTTAGATCCTTTAAATTAATGTTATCTTCAACAACTTATGTCACACGGAACACTAGACTAACACAACACTCAACTAAAAAACCATGGAATATTAAAATTACATGAATAAAATAATAATTAATAAATAAAAGTATAATAATCAGTTAAAATAGTTACATATTATTTTTTTCTCTGATTAATATTTTAAAACAAAGAATGATTTTTAAAAACCATTTAAAAAATGGTATTGTATTTTACCTTATTAAATAAAAATTGATCCTAGGTTAAATTTTATAATAATAGGTAATATTTATATTAATAAACTAATATATCAAAATTCCATTATTTATAAATATATATATAATAATAATAAAAACATTTAAAGTTCAAAATAGTGTTTTTTCAAATAAAATCCATTTTTTATAAAATTCTTTATTTTCATTTAAAATAAAATTTATAAATTTAAAAAATTTAATTTTAATAAAATAACTTTGTTATTAGTTTTAAATTTTCAAAATTATCTTAATATTAATTCTTGGGATTTTTCTAAAAATATTTATTTTTTGGCGAATAATGAAAAATAACATTTTTAAAAATAACATGAATTTTATGACATTATTAGTATATAAATATAAATTAAAAATAAAGAAAAAATTTTTATAAGACCAAATATGTATTTTATAAGTGAATTTATTATTTTAAGAAAGTTTTTTTAATTTAAAAACTCATATTTGACATTTTAGAATTTAAGATATATTTTCTAAAAACCAATTTTTAATACATTATACAATTATTATATTTGATTAATTTTTATAAATTTTAGAAATTTAATCTTATTTATAATATTTATAATATTTAATTTTTAGTACAAAATATTATAATAAGGACCATTTTATTTTTGGGTGAAACGGATAAGTTACCTAAGTAAAAACTAGTTACAATGATGAAAACTAAAATGGTAAAAATGAGTAACCTTTGAGATAAAGGGCCAAAAATGTTAAAACATTATTCTAATTGGGTGTTTTAGGTGTTTATAGACCTTATAACTTATTTTATCCATTATTTATCAATTTTGGAGCCACTTTCTTTGATAGTGACTTCCCATTATTGAAAATTTTTGTGTATTTACAAAAAATGACATATTTTTTCACATAAAAAAATGGATCGCCTCTCCTCACTTCATGTCATACCAAAACCCCATTATTTTGGCCCAATTTTCCCCAATAATATACTAAAAACTCCTATACAAATTAATTAGGTTCTAAGTTTCTCAAAAATCATCCCTCAAAGGATTAATCCCCTTTGTAAAGGATACAATCCAAGAAGTGAGGTATAAGTTCCTATCCTCTCTTTTTCTATTTATTTATACACCTTTTTTCTTCCTAAAAATCATTTTTTACACTTTATAATGATAAAATATGTATAAATATTATATATTAATGTTATTATATTCATTTTACAAGAATTAACCACCCTGTCTATTTCCATTTAGAAAAACAAATAGGTTAACCGTGAGTTGTGCGGACTACCGCCTCCATGACACAACATGTTTCGTTTTTATTATTCACATTTAAAGGATGATGTAAAATTAGAATTTAATAAATAATTATGGTATTTATATAATATTTATAATTCTAAAATAATAAACCATATTACTCCTTTCTCTCATTCTATGGAAAATGAAATCATCAACCATTTGTATGTGTAGATTACCACCTCCATGGAATGATTGATTTTAATTTTTAATTTATTTACCACCATTCATGGATAGATATAAGAATGGGTGTAATAGATAAATATGATTTTTCTAATATCATTAAGGTTATTATATGATAAATTAGAAAACCTAAAGTTCATATGATCAACAAACAATCACCATTAATTCAATCATTTAAAACAAGCATACTAATAGACAAATATTATTAGTCATATTATATAATATTTTCAAATAAAATAAGTATTCATTTAAATCCTTATAATTATGATATATCACACTAATAAGCACTAAAATATATCATTATTCTACTCTTATAATTATATTGTAATATAATCACCTTATAATCATCCATCAATCTCGGTATGTTCATGTTTGGGTTGGATTACCCACCTACATGAACAATTATATAAAACTTTATCATGGATGAACCTGGGAGATTAAAAACTAATATTATTATAAGGTATTTTTATTACAATGTTTCTTAAGATGTAAGGGTTTTTCATCTAAATTTATCTTCATTGAAATATTTTTTAATGTTATCCACCAATTTATTATCTCTATAGTTTATATACGACCCAAAATTGTATTTTTGAATACTATATTATTTAATTAATTAAATTTATAGATAAATATCATTTTCAAGATTCCAATGACTTTAATTTAAATTTTAATAAATTCATAAGGATTTTGATAAATAAATTACCTTTCATTGAGTTATACTCCTCTTTATTTAACATTATTTTTCAAATTAGGTTTTAATCATCCCTATGATGATATTATTTTATAAACCCTAATTCTTTTCTGGGGAATTAAGTTTTATATCCATGTATTATTCCATTATTAATTCAATTATAAATTGTTATATTACAAATAATAATTCCTATATTTTCTAATAAACATTTCTTTTTCAAGTCCATGTTTTCCCTTTCTTCCAATGATTTCTTTCTTATTTGGAAATATATCATGTTTTATATATTATGAACCTCATATTTCTAATTTTAACTTTTTAAAAGGATGTTTTATATACTACTTCAATGATGTGGTTTTCATCAAAATGTGTGTTTTTTATAAAAATGGTTTTTAATTTAAATCTCTTATATTTGATCTTCTAAAACACATTTTTATATATAATAATATTATTCTTTAATGATTATTTATTCTCATAAATAATATTTTAAAATTAACATTGAAAATTTATGGAAAACATGTTTCAAATGGTTTTAAACTCTATTTTATAAAAAACTTAAAGTCATTTTAAAGAAATAATGTTTTTAAAAAAATTCTTCCAATTTCTTCTCAGTATCTAAAGAATTTACCTCCAATGGAGTTGTGTTTCATAATTAACCTTTTAATCTCTCTAATAATGTATGTAATTTGGATTAAAAAGTTTTGGTATAATTTGATTTTATTTTTGAATCTATTTTATGAGATACCATTTTAAAATGACATGAAACCCATTTTTCTTTCTATGGGTTATTTTATGATGTGATGATTGTTTTTCAATATTCACACAAATTTATATATTATAATATAGGTGGGATATATATCTACCAAAAATTAATTAAGTAAAGTGTTAAATAAGATTAGATAGATTTGTTATGTTAATAGGTTAGTGAGTAGCTAAGTTCACAAAGGGTGATTATGATGGTGTTTATCTCTACTCACAATTTTACATATGAATAGGTTAGAAAATAGCTAGCTTCAAAAAGGGTTAATGTGATAGAGTTTAGATATACTCAAAATTTTACCTATGAATTGGTTTTAAGGTCTCTAGGTTCACAAAGATAATAAATCATTTTCTTATTATTTTGCCACTTTTTTTCATATGCTCATGTTATTTGCTTCATGTTTTATTTTACCATGTCATGGTAAAAGTGTTGTAATTTTATTTGATATGTCTAACTTTAATGGTTATGGTTAACACATATTAATTTATTCTCTTTTAAATCATATATTTTTACTTATTCATGATTTTACATATGTTTATAATCTAACCCTTATGGACCTTTGATATGTTGTCCCTTACTGAGTGTTTGAGCATTCCCTTTTCTTATATTTCATTTTCCCTAAGTTATAAATAAAAGTATTATGTAAAAAAATTTAGAATGTTACCATATGATAATAATTTTTTGGGATATTTTGAAGATGTTTTCTGGATTTATAAGGTGTTTATAGAGTGGGAATATTCCCATTAGTTAAAAAATACATGAGTTTTTTTAGTTTATGTTTTGTAAAAATTCTATAAATCTATAAACATATAAGGTATTAGGAATGAATTTTAATGAATATTTTCTTTATGTCTTGCTATTATCGTACAATTAGTTTTGGATAATCATATTTTTTATCAGAGTAGGGTTTAGATAACCTTTAGGTTATGATATTATCAGTTAAGGAAAATTTGGGAGATTGAAATGTTATCAAAGTTTGATAAGTTAACTCTTACACTAAATTCAAAGGTGTAGAAAATAATTTAGGTTATTTGAGGTAATATTGAACATTTTGGGTATTAAGATAAGATAACTTTAGTGAAAACCCAAGGGATAAGGCTAAGGGATATGAAGTTCCTGGGTCAAGTTGCACCACTAAAAAAGGGGTTGAATTAGTGGTGATTTCACAATTTTTATTTATTTTAAAATTAACCTCTATTGACTTGTTAGGATTTGATCCACATTATGATAACTCAGCCTCTCCTAAAAGTAGTAAAATTAAATGGAATAGGAACACAATATTTTTACTGCATAATAGTTCACAAACCATTTCATCTGTGAACCATTTCATCTGTTAAGCACTGTTCATAAGGTATCATCCACATAGTGTATGGAAACCTGCAAGGGACTTCACCACAAACCATTGTCTATGAAGAAGTTTTATAAAGAACTTAAACCATGAATTAAACCTATCTGAAAACCATCTTCATCGTGAACTGCTATCCGCAAAGGACTTCATCATGAATGATTGTCTGCCAAGCACTATCATTGTGAAGCACTTCATCACCAAAGGATAAAATATGTGGATGCTCATGATATTTTTTATTCACCAAAGAGTATTTTCCCTCATGAAAAAAACTTCTTCATATATGAGGCTTTATTCTTTGAAAATCATTCATCATCTCAAATAATGGTTATTTATTTAAATAAATCATCTTTAGTCAATTTTTTAACCCCCCCCCCAAAAAAAACTATTGAAGCATCCCACATGGTGCCCAATTTTGTGGGAGCATGATCATAAAAATACTCATACATGAGGTGTTTGTCCATGAAGGAATAGATCATAGGAGGAATAGGATATCTCCCATGAGATCGGAAGGATCACGTTTGAATGGGTCAAATTGATCAGATGCCTCATGTTTTGTCTGAATTTTTATGGAATAAATGAATAGTACCTAAACACAATTGTCCCACATTGAAACTAAAACATGTAGGGATTTTGGTATATCATTAAATTTTCTCTTTAGGCTAGTTATAAATATCTATCTTCTACCATCATTCCTCCTTTCATTATGGGGCCACCTCTGCTCTTCCGTTGGAAACCTGGCCTAAGCCATGCGCACTAGTGAGCATACGCTATGTGGTCCCTATACGAGCCTGCTCCATTGTGGGATAAAAATGGACCCAACCACCTACATGTTGCCTTAAGATGGCCTCCCAGGGCTATGGTTAACCTTAGGGTATAATTAATTCCATGGTTGAGGCTATCTCGAGCTACTCATGGGTTGGTCCTTAATTTTTAATATAAGGATTTAATAAAAATAAAAATATTAAATACTATGAACAAAGTTAATTCCATTAAAATACAAATGAACTCATCATAAAAATCCAATCTATCATCTCAAATCCTCAAATCCACAATTGAACTTTCATCAAACCTTATTGTACATAATTTCTCTTCAGTGACACATGTATTCAAACATTAAATATCAGAAAAAAATCATCACAATTAAAAATACCAAGAAGAATTGTCCATGCATGACATCCAATTCCATATAAAGAACAATTTTCCAAGAATGGCAACCAATGCTATTAAATTAATCTATAAAAATTATCCTAGAATCACCACTTCATTCAAAATAATTATCCAGGTTTCATCATCTCATACACATATAGACACATTGTGATAACAAATGAAACCCTAAGGTTCAAGAATATCCCCCTTTGAATTTTTTGTTAGTATCCCTTCATATATAACTTTACATATATCCTAATAAAATTCAATATGTGCATTTATTTACTCCCCCTTAATGAAAATAAAATTAAATATGTAAGTGGGGTCTTCTTAACTCATATGTATTTCTAAAAACCTCTTCTCTCATTAACTTAAAAGAATTATATCACATGATATATGGAAAATAGCCTTGGGTTAATCACCACTGAGTCTACATGAGTTAACCTGATGTAGAAAAAAGAGATATAATCAAGGTTATCTTATATGTATTTAAAATATTCAGGAATGTGAAATCAAGATCAGATATTCTCAAATGAAATACAATATCTTGTACACACTTTTCAAATATATTAGAAAGTTCATGTGTATAGGAATAATTAACTATTTTCTCAAAATTTTCATCAATAAAGTAGAACCATTAGATAAATACAATTTATAATGATATAGGAGTGTGATTTTATTACTCAAACCTTGTAAATTCTCCCCATAAAGAGATTCATCCACATCCATTATCATGAAATTAATTGAAATCCATGATGAAGAACACTTCCCCTTCAATTACTTGATTTGTAAGAACAATTCACACAAAGTAATGGGGAATAAGTATGTACCATTAGATATTCTTCAAGTATGAGGAGAATTTTGAACATGATGTTTCATCCTTAACTCAAAAAAACCTCCCTTTTGGAATTGATTTGGTGAAAACATTTTTAAACTAATATTTAGTAGTAATGTTTCCAAGCTTGATACATCTACCAGCCACATTTTATTTGATAAAATGATACTTTATATCAATATTCTTGGATATTGAATATTTTATTATATTTTTATATAATCTAATAGAACTTTTATTGTTACATTAAATATTTAGTGGTCTCTTAGTCTCAATTTTTAAACCTATAAATTGTACTTTCATCCAGATTATTTGTGCACATGAATGTGTAGCTACAACATATTCATCCATAGTTGTGCTCAAAGTTATTAAATTATTCATCCTTTTATACCAACGAACATATAATTATACCAAAAATAAGTTTACACTTGAATTTGATCTCCTTTCAGCACAATAACATGCCCAATCAGCATTTGTAAACCCCAAAAACTTCAAATATACACTGTGTATGTGTAAGATCCCATAGTTCAAAGTTCCTTTCCCATATATTAGAATTATTTTATCTAGAAATAAGTGAGAATTTTTTGGATCTCTCTGAAATAAGACACATAGATTCATTGCATAAGTTATATTTTTCCTTGATTCTATGAGATAAATAAGAATTCTAATGATTCTTCTGAATTCTTTATGATTAACACTATTCCCATTTTCATCCTTGCATAATCTGGTTCCAAATAAAATGGGTGTTGAAATTTCATTTTCATTTTATATTGAAAACTTTTTCACCAACTCCCTGGCATAATTTCCCTATGATAAAAATATGGAATTTGGTTTTTACTCAACCTGAAATCCCAGAAAATATTTCATCTAACCAAGCATGGAAATATCAAAAAAAAATATTCATTTTCTCATAAAATTCTTAAAATAAAATTTCCTTATCACTAGAAAATATGATTCCATCCACATATACGATGACTAAGATAATATCTTTAGACATATCTATCATATAAAGGTTACTATCAATTGTTCCATTAAAAAATTAATATCCCTTAGGCAACCACCTAATTAGGAATACCAGACTCTAGGGACCTATTTAAAACTAAAAAAATATTTTCTCAATCACATACCTTTCTTCCTTCATTTTATAAAAAAAACCATCAGGTTGTTCAATATAGACTTCTTCTTCAACATCACTATTTAAAATGGAATATTTCCCATCTATTTGATAAACTTTATAATGTTTATGTGTTGTAACATCCAAGAACATTCTAATGGTGTCCACTCTTTCCAATGGTGAAAAATTTTCTTCAAATTTAATTCCTTACATTTGAGAACATAATTTTTACACCGTGAAATATTTTTTTCTTAAGACTTAACCGTTCTCATTGATTTTATTTTTGAAAACCAACTTGGTACCAATAACACTTTTATTTGTAGGTCTTGATATAAGATCCCAAGTGGAGTTCTTTTCAATCTGATCAAGATCCTTATGCATAGCTCGTATCCATTCCTCATATTCAACTGCTCCTGCCATTGTATGAGGTTAAAATTGAGAAATAAGTGAAGTTTGATCCTAAATTCTAAATATTCTTCTTTTTTTAACTGGATACCATTGGTTTCTAATGATATTTTCAGTATCAATGTGTTTCTTTAATTTTTTGTACCTTTTTATCTTATTTTCATCAACATCATATTCATCACTAGTATATTCAGAATCAATTTTAGTAGTTTTTGGTTCTATCTTAGTAGCTTCATCATACTTTTTTCCCATTTTCATACAATTTTTAGCTAAATCTTCTTAATCTTCATCAATTGTTATTTTTTATTTGATCTGTTTTTCAACGAATTTCACATCACTATAGTCAAACATCTCTTTAAAGCATATGTCACAACACCTGTATACTTTACCATCATATAGGTATCCCAGGAAAATTACTTCCTCAAATTTTTCTTCAAATTTTCCCAAATTAATGTTCTAGATCTTTATAATGCAAGGGATTACAAAAACTCTGATGTATTTAATAGTTGTATTTTTTTATACCGTGATTTTTATGTTGTATTTTATGTTTCTGTTCATATTAAACATATGTTTCGTATGTGTATAGTAGTACATAATGCTTCTCTCCAAAAATTATTTGAGTTGTTGTGTTCATATAACATATCATACTCATCTCAATTATGCTTCTATTATTTCTTCCAGTATCCCTATTTTATTGTGAAATGTGTGGTATGTTGTACTAATTCTTGATTTCATGTTTAGAAAGATAATTTTCAAAATAATCACAAGTAAACTCCTTCCCATTATCTGATCTCAACTTCTTGATATAGAGACCCATCTCTTTCTCAACATTCCTTATAAAGTTTTTGAACATTTTAGTTACCTATGACTTGTTCTTGATAAACATAACATTAGTCATTTGAGTATAATAATAAATAAATGTAATGAAGTAGAGATCACATCTAGTATAATTTTGTCTCATTGGTCTACATAAGTCAGTAGGAATAAGTTTAAGGGGACTTAATGATAAAATATCCACCCCTTTGTGTGAACTTTGGACCAATTTCCCCTTTTGGAAGGTTTCACATATTTCATTACATTCTATCTTTACCTTGGTAAAATCTCTCACAATATCATGATTCAAGATTTTACTTATAATCATTTGAAAAATATGGCCAATCATTTTATGCCAGAGTTTGTTTTCATCCTTGGCACTCAAATAACAAGAATTGATAGAATCACCAATTTGAATTAGATTATCATTGGTTATTTGTTTTTTTTAGTGATGATTTTTCCATCCTTTGTTATTTTTATGATACATGAATAATTTTTGAATAATACCTCATGTCCATTATCAGAAATTTGGATCAAACAAATAAAATTGTGTTTTATTCCTTCAAAAAATAACGCATTCTTGGAATTCGGATTTTAGGCTTCAATCTTTTCTTTATCAGATCCCTTTATTTTCAATGAATAATAATTTCCAAATACCACTGCTCCTACTCCATGATTCTTAATATTTCTCAAAAATTTGTATCACCATTCATGTGTGATGAACATCCACTATCAAGAATCCATGACTTGGTTTTTATACTGGATTTCAAAGAATATTTAGGAAAACAAGATTTTTATTCATTAATTTTCTGAACTCCCTTGCCTTTCATAATTTTGGATGTTTATTCTAGGATAATACTCATGAAATTTTTATTAATATGACCTTGATAATCACATATACCAAAAAATTATTCTAAACATTAAAATTTTTTCTGAGTTGTAAGATAGGATGAATTCCTAAAAACTAGTTGTTTACTTTGTAAATTTTCTCTTCTATTCTCAGAATATCTCCCTCAAAGTTCATGTCTCGTATTTGGTAGGGACATTTTATACCAACATAAAAAATCTTTGTTCCCAAAAAATACAAAACACAAGAAGTGTCCTATGAATATTGATCTTTCCAACTGATAATAGCACTGCCTTAGATATTACTGTTATTGTCTTTCCATAAATTGAGATTATTTCTGTTCAAGAGGAAAAATTATTTTTAGAGAATTAAATGATAATTTCTCACTTTTATTTATGTTCCATACTTTTCCATAATTTATTTTTAGACCTTTATTGTTATAGATAAAAAATTTATTTTGAGATTCATTGATTACTAAATTAACATGCTTCTTTAAACCCCTCTTTTCACCAGTTTTTTTATGATTTTTCTTTGATCTTAACATCCATGATGAAATATTCTATTATATTTTTCAATATTTTATGTTCTTCAAGGAATTTAGATTCTTTGACTATTATTCTTATTTAAGATAGATTTTTTATTCAAGACCCTTTACAAACTTTTATATTTCAACAACTTTTAGTTTGTGTATTTTCATTTCTTCAAATTAAATAATCTATTTATTAGAACTCTCTTCATTTTTCTTAATTAAATTTTCTTTTAATTTCAATAGAAATCATTTATACTTTTTGAGATTTGATTTTTTATCAAGAAAAGATTCTAATTCATTTTTCAACTTGTGTTATATTTTTTCTGTTTACTTTCATCATCATCACTCTATGAAGTGTCAAACCCCTTTTCAACATTATCCATGAAGTTAGTTTCATCATTTAATTGTCTGATTGTAGTGGATTTAGCTTCATCATCATTTATCACTAAACTTATTCTTTTAAACAAATCTTGCTTCCATAAAATATGGTTGTTCCTTTTGATCACTTCCCTTATTTATGTTTTTGTGATTTTCCCTTATCTGTGTCAGGTTCCATGGACTTCCTTTTTGGAAAATTTATATATAAAAAATCCCAATGACATTATAGTTTTAAAAACTTGGTAGTAATTTAATTGTACCACAGAACTTTACCTACTTGAATATTTTTTATATAAGTTAAATAATTCTGTTGAAATATTTATCTTAATTTTCATTATCAGATTCACTTGATTCTGAAATTTCATCATCTATAATTTTGATCTTTCTCATGGATTCAAAAGTCATTTAATATTTGATCCTCTTCTTGAATATTTGGATCTTTCACATTTCATATTCAATGAGATGGGTGGGTATCTAATAGTAACTGTATCTTTAACTTCAAGGAAAATAGATAGAATATTGGGAAACATATTATTCTTCTAGTTATGATAGTTCTTGAAATAGAAAGTAGGAACACCTATACTATTAATAAAATTCATATTATCCATATTCAATTCTTAGTGAATCCTAACAAACAGAACCTGGCCCTCTGATACTAATTTAAGTACCCCAGTGGAGCGCACCATTGAGAAGGGGGGGTTGAATCAGTGGTGCTTTTTATAATTTTTATTTCTTTTCAAATTACCTCTATTGACATGTTGGGATCCAATCCACTCTTATGATAACTTAGCCTCTCCTAAAAATTGAAAAATTTAATGGCACAAGAACATGATATTTTTACAATGTTTGAACTCAAAATGAGCCTAATCCTTGATGTGAATGGTTAGAATCCCCAATAATATATTTTATACTATATTCAAAAGTGGTTACAACATACATTTATTCACTATAATAGAGTACCACTATGATTTTTAGAGTCCAACTGGAATAATAGTTTCACACTGCCATTTTACAATGAAATGGTTACACAAAAACATAAGAAATACCAATTCTGAGAATTGATTGTTTCTTCAAAAATTGATGCGGATATTTCTTTTTAACCTTTAAGATAAATAAAATATTATATTCCCAAAAACTAAATAATTCCAATTAATAGATTATTCCTCAAATATTATGCCTTTTGATTTTATCTATTATATATTACTCATATAGATTTCCAAATTATCATTATGTGCATTAAACAATTTTTGAATAGCGTATATATTTCATAAAACTGTCTTCAAAAAAACCACATTGCTCTATGAACTGATGTTTGTATTTAGATACATTGTCTCATACTATCTTCAAATAAATTTTATTACTTCACAATAAATATCTCAACACTGTTAATGATAAATAATTTTTAGAAAGGTCTATATGTTAAACTTCAGTGCTACTACACACTGCTCTATGTTTCAAAAATATTTCTCACATTTTTGTAACACAATTCAACTAAAAGGAAACTTGATATTTATAATCAATTAATCAAAGGTTATTTTATGAGGTTATCTCATGATAACACTCTGATCGTATATAATAGTTTAAAGGATTTATTCAAAGTATAAAAATCTACCTGGATACACCTCATAAACAAATAACTTCATCCATGATGCATTACCACGTACTTCATGACAGTTGGAAAACTATTTCATCTAAGAAACATTTCATCTGTGATGCACTATCTATAATTCATCATCCACGAAGTGCATGAAAACTCACAAGGGAATTCACCATGAACCATTTTCCATGAAAGAGTTTCATCAAGAACTTTAACTACGAACTGAACCTTCCCATAAACCATATTCATCGTGAACCACTATCAATAAATGAATTCATCACAAACCATTTTCCGCAAAGCACTATCACCACGAAGCACTTCATCCACAAAGTATATTGTTTGTAAATTATCATGGTATTTTTTATTCACTGATAAGTATTTTCCTACATGGAAATAAATTTTTCATACATGAGGTATTCTTATCTATAAAGAACTCACCATCACAAAACATGTTTTTTCTATGTGGAAATCATCCTTAGTCAATTTTTTAACATCCTGATGATTATTTAAGAATCCTGCATGGTGTTCGAGTTGGAGGGATCAAAATAAAAAAACATGTATATGAGGTTCTCATCCATGAAGGAATGACTCATGGGAGGAATAATATGTCTCTCATGATATTGTATGGATCATTCTTGAATAGGGTGAATCGGTCAGATGCTTCACCTTTTGTCTGAGTTTTTAAGGGATAAATGAATAGTATTTGT
Organism: Viscum album; assembly: GCA_963277665.1. Taxonomy (NCBI): domain Eukaryota; kingdom Viridiplantae; phylum Streptophyta; class Magnoliopsida; order Santalales; family Viscaceae; genus Viscum; species Viscum album. Next base: position 1,146,273,635 of record OY728130.1, on the reverse strand, counting down.
GTATTGTCATCCCACATAGAAACTACAACATGGATGGGCTACATTTTTTCATTTTATCTACTCCTTGGGTTGATTATTAATCCCTCCCCACTTCCACCATGTCACCCCGCATGGTAGTATCACATCTTCTCTTCTGTGGGTAACCTAGCCTAGACCATACACACCTGTGGGAATGTGATTTGTGGGCCCTACATATGCAAGCTCTCTTGAGGATTGTACATGGCCCCAACTTCCTACATTCTATCTCGAGCTACCCTTCCATGGGAGTGGTTGACCTTAGGGTCCCACTAATTCCTTTGTTGAGGCTATCTTGGGATGCTCTTAGGTTGGCCCGTAATTTTTAATATAAGGATTTAATAAAAATAAACTTAATAAATAAAAAGTAAAAAATTTAATTCCATTCAAATCCATATGAAATCATCATTAAATTCTAATATAGTATCTCAACTTCTCAAATACACAATTGAACTTCCTTAAAATCTTATTGTAAATAATGTTTCCTCTGTTACACATGTCTTCATACATTAAATATCACTACAAAAATCCTCACAATTTAAAATACCAAGAAGAATTGTCCAAGTGTGACATCCAATTCCATATAAATAATAAATTTCCAAGAATAAAATATAATACTATTATATGAATCTATAATAATTATCTAGACATCACCACTTTATCAATAACATTTCTATAAGCATAACCATTTCATACACATATTGATACATTGTGAAAAAAATACAACACTGAGGTTTAACAGGATAATTCTATGTATAGTATAGAATCCATAAGTATTGGTAAAGTATAGATTAAGTGATTTTTTTATAAATAATATCCATTTATAAATACTAAAATTGGATGTTGGATCTAGAATTGATTTACCTATGGGTAGTAACCCTAAAAATGGTGTATTGGTTATTAACATAACCATCACTAAGTTCATGATAAAGAGGACTAACAGCACACCAAGTTTGAAACTATTGAGGATATGTTTTGGTCAATCATATTCTCTTTAAAAACCATTATGAAGGATTTATTTCCAAATTACCTTAAGGAATTAGGTTAGGAATTGTGAGAAAAATCGAACTTAAAGTAAAAAAGGTAGAACCAAGAGATATATAGGATTAACCAAGGATTACATAGTTGAAATGAAAGTATCATAGGTTAAAATGATGGTTTCATTAGACAATACATCTTAGTATTGATTATTTATATTCATATACTCTAATTATTTTTTTTATTATCATAACCATTTTGGTTTTAGTATTTGATTGAAATAGGATCGCGAGTATGAATCTGAGAAAGGTATATATTCAAAAACCATGATGCCTTATAACCGAATGAGGGATCATAATTAAATCCTTGAGAATCTTAGTATATTACTATTAATATAGAAAATGTGAGTTTCCTAGTATTACCTAAGGTAGTGAGTTTGATACCCTAATAGAAATTAATCGTGGTTATTTTAATTAGTAATTTATATTTATTAGTGGTATTTTGGTATATTTTAAAATTTGTGAGGGTTATTTGAAACATATAAGGATTTTTCTCCAATAGTTCTGATTTAAAGGTATAGAAACATATATTAAATGGAATAAATAGTCTTGAAAAGTGATATTATGACAATGATATATTTGTGGGGATAACTACTGAAGAACACATGATTTATTTATGAGAAACTCTTGATTTTAATATATGATTTAGGTTGAAGTAATAAATAGTTTAATTATTTTAAAAAATTATGTAAAACAAATATTTGTAACCTTGGGATTGATAATTAATTCATGCTATTTTTGGTGAATTTTATCTCATTTTTTTTATTATAATGTCAACTGTATGATTTTATGAACTAGTGGTTTAACATAAGATTTAAGTTTATAGTAACACATGATTTCCCTATGGTTTAATGACTTAGAGATTCAAATGTTTTTTGTAAAATCTACTCTTTAGAATATATTATTAGTGTATAAACAATTGAGTTTGTTTGAGGAAATATAATTATATTTATATAGCTTAAGATAAAAAGATAAAAGTCACTTTGGAAGTTATATCTAGAATAATAAATATGTTAAGAATACCTTGTCCTACTTTTTCTGTGGCTAATAATTAAAATTTTGAGGATTCAATTTATTTAATGGGGTAGGATGTACGGACTCAAGATTTTGGATCCTTTAAATTGATATTATTTTAGACATATTGTGACACATAGAACACTGAACTAATGCAACACCCGACTTAAATAAACCATGAAATATAAAAATTACATGAATAAAATAATAATTAGTATATAAAATAATATTAATCAATTAAAATAGTTACATATTATTACTTTTATTCGATTAATATTTTAAAACAAATAATTCTTTTCGAAGGTCTATTTTAAAAAAGGATGTTGTATTTTCCCTTAATAAATTAAAATTTATCATAGTTAAAATATTATAATAATAAGTAATATTTTATTTATAAAATAATATGTAAATATTCAGTTATTTATAAATATATATTAAATAATATTTAAAAAACTTTAATTTTAGAATGGTCATTTTTTAATAAAAGAAGTTTTTCTTAATTTATTGTATTTTCATTTAAAAGATAATTCATAAATTTTAAAATTTTAATTTTAAAAAAATGGTTTAAAATTTTAAATATTTTATTAATATGATTTTTTAAGATTTTTCTAAAAAGATTTATTTTTAGTGAATAATGAAAAATATAGTTTTTACAAATTACATGACTTTTATGACATTTTTAGTATATAAGTATGAAATAGAAATTAAATAAATGATTTTATATTACCAAATATGGATTCTATAAGTTAATTTATAATTTGTAAAAAGTTTTTTACAATTTACAATCCCATATTTGACATTTTAAAATTTAATATATAATTTTCAAAAAAAACTAACACATTACAATTATTATTTTAAAATTTAATTTTTATGAATTTTAAAAATTTAATATTATAAAATGTATTTAAAAATTTTAATTAGTATGTTAAAATTGTATATTAATTACCATTTTATTTTTGGTCATAATGGATAAATAACCTAGGTAAAAACTGGTTACCGTGGTGAAAACTAAAATGGTAAAAATGAGTAACCTTAAACGTAAAGGGACTAACATGTTTAAGAAAATGTTTCTATATAGTTAATTTTTGGATGTGTGGATCAACCTTATCACTTATTATATCCATTATTTATCAATTTTTTATCCAATTTCTTTTAGACTTACTTCCCATTATTGAATTGTTTTTGGTATTTATAAAAAAATGTCAAACTTTTCACTTACAAAAGGGGATATCCTCTCCTCACATCACCTCACATAAAAATCCCATTATTTTGGCCCAAAATCTTACTAATAATTGAATAAAAACTTCTTTCCACCTTATGTATATTATGGTACTCTCAAAATACCATCCCTTTAATGATTAACCTCCTTTTCAAAAGAGATAATCCAAGAAGTGAGATATAAATTCCTAACCTCTATTTTTTTTATGGGTCCTTATTCTTCATAAACATTATTTAAACCACCATGAAATGATAAATTATGTATAATTATTATATTGGTATGTTATTACGGTGATGTTACAAGCATTAACCACCCTCCCTTATTCGATTCATAAAAATGAATATGTGAGACATGTGTCGTGTGGACTACCACCTCTATAATGCAATGTGTTTTTTTCCTTAAAAACCTTTAAAATATGGTATAAAATAGTAACTTAATAAATAATTATTTTATTTATATTATTTTTATAATTCTGAAATGATAAACCATACTACTTCTTTCTCCCATTATATGGAAAACAGAATTGCCAACCATGTGTGTGCAGACTACCGCCTTCATAGAATTATTGATTTCTTTTTTTTTATTTATTTAAAACCATTCATGAATAGAAATAATAATGGGTTTAATGGAAAATTATGTTTTTTATTATATTATTAGTTTTCTGTTATGATAAATTTTAGAACCTGTTAATGATATGATCAATAAACAATCATCATTAATGTGGTCATTTAAAACAAGTGTACTAAGAGGAAAATATTTTTATTCATATTATGTAATATTTTACAATTTATTACCTATTATTATTATTCCTTCAAATTATGATATATCACACTAATATAAACTAAATTATTCCATTATACTACTCTTATAATGATATTTTAACTTAATCACCTCATAATCATCTATTAATCATGGTATGTTCAAGTTTGGTTTGATTTACCCACCTATATGAATGGTGCTATAAAACTTTATCATAGATGACCATGGGAACTTAAATAATATTATTATTACATGTTAATAAGAATTTAATTTTTTTTATTTTTTAATGGTTATATTAGGTATTTAACTCATTATTAAAATATCATCTTTGTTCACTAAAATCGCCAAAATTTGTCAGCACCGATTCAATTTTCACACAAACATAATAAAAACCATAAAATAAATTAATATATTATGATAATAAATGTTACATATTAAATTAAATATATAATAATAAGGTTCCTAAAAATTTTTCTAATAATATTAATTTGATTATTCAAGAAGTTAAGCACATGCACAGAATGAATCTGGAACATGGTAAGGGTTTCTATCTCAATTTCCTTTTTTGAGACATGTTTATATTATAAAAGATATTTACATTTTTATGGTGTACTTACTAAAAAATTTTAATTTTAATATCACTATTATATTATATTTCATGATATTCAAGTTTCAATTTCATGTTATCCTTCTCAAGGGGTTTTGGTTCAAATATTTCAAAAGTTGTAAGGGTTCCATCTCAAAATTTCCTTCTTTGATAAACATTTTATTTTATACACTTAATTTCAATTAAATAGTGTGTATAATACCTATTGGTCATATAATATCATTAATTATCTTTATCATGGTATTTTAACTTCAATTTTTAATATCTCTCTCTCTTTCAAGGGGTTTTTATTAGAATATTTCTTAAGTTGTAAGGGTTTTTCATCTCAATTTCTCTTCATTGAGACATGTTTTAATTTTATACACCAATTTCTTATCTCTATGTTGTATATAATTCCCATTAATTTATTTTGGAATACTCTATAATTTAATTCATGGGATTTATATAATCATATGATTTTCAAACTTCTAATAAATTTTGATTCAAATATTATTAAGGTTGTAAGTGTTTTCATAACTCAATTACCTTTCATTGAGTTATACTCCTCTTTATTAAACCTTTTAATTAAAATTTGGTTATAATAATCCATATTATGATATTATGTTATAAAAAATAATTATTTTCTAGGGATTTTTTTATATCCATGACTTTTTATATGATTAATTTGGTTATAAAGTGTGAGATTGCAAATAATAATTCCCTTAATTTCTAATAAAACTTTCTTTTCCATATCCCCATTTTACATTTACTCTAATTATTGTATTATTATTTGGAAATATATTATTTTTTATCCATTTTAACCCTCATATTTCTCATTTTCACTTTTTAAAATTATGCTTTATCCACCCTTTTAATGATTTTGTTTTCATCAAAAGTATATTTTTTTGATAAAAAAGGATTTTAATTTCAAGATCTTATATTTTATATTCTAAATAACATTTTCTTATAAATAAAAATTATTATTTAAAGATAGTTTATTACCATAAATAATTTTTTAAATTTATCTTTTAAACTTTATGCAAAACCACTTGTAAAATATTTTAAACTCCATTTTACAAACAATTTATAAGTGTTTTAAATAAATAATTTTTTTAAAAAAATATTTAATTTATTATTAGTATATAAAGTATTAAACTAAAATAGAGTTTTGTTTCATGATTCCCATTTTATTTTATCTTATAGTTTATTTCATTTGGATTAACAAGTTTTGGTATCATTTTATTTTATTTTTAAATCTATTTTATGAGATACCATTTTATAATGTCATGAAACCCATTTTTATTTATATGGGTTATTTTATAATGTGGTTATTTTTTTTAAGTGGCATAAAAATGTGTGGATTATGATATGTGAGAGACATATGTCTCCCTCCAATTAATTGTGTAAAGTTTAAATCTCAAGAGATAGAAATGTTATGTGAACGGTTTTGTGAGTAGATAGGTTCTCAAAGGGTGAGTGTGGTGGTGTTTAGCTCTACGCACAATTTTGTATGTGAATAGGATAGATATTTTCTAGTTTCCCAAAGTGTAAGTGTGTTGAAATTTAGTTATACCCAAAATTTTACATGTTACTGGGTTGGAGGTTACCCAGGTTCGTAAATATAGTAAATCATATTCTTATGATTGTGTCACTTTCTTTCCTATGATCATGTTACATGATTCATGTTTTATTTTATCGTGCCATGATAAAAGTGTTATTGTTTGAGATGATATTTATAAATTTCATTATTATGGTTAAAACTTATTGATTTATATTATTTTAAATCATATATTTTTCCTTATTCATTATTTTCCATATGTTTATAATCTAACCATTATGTCCCTTTGATATGGTGTCTCTTACTGAGCGTTTTAGCTCTCCCCTTTATTATGTTTTATTTTACCCAAATTATAAATAAATGTATTATTTAATATGTTTCTATAATGGTAAATTATGAGAATAAGTTGTGGAAAATTTTGAATACTTGTTATGGATTAAGAATATATTTATATAATGGGAAATGACTATTAGTTTAAAAATACATGAGTTGTGTTAGTTTATGTTTTTTTCCTAATTATCTGAAATTATAAACCAAAAAGGTCTTGGAAATTTACTTTAATGAAATATTTTCTTTATTTCATTTTGTTACTAAATTATTAGGCCTGGGGTATCATAGAAGATCTATTACTGCATGCATCTAGTATGACCAGCCATTGAAAACCATGATAATGAGACCCTACAAGAAGTGATGTTGCCTCGTGTGTATATCGATGAACCACCAAGAATAATCACCCCCTACTTTTTCTTATACCTAGTCATTTCCTTATGTCGATGTGAATGAACCCTTGATAAGAATAAATTCCACTAAAACTATGTCCAAAACCTCAAAAGGTTACCCTCCACTGTTATTGTACACACAAATTCTAAATTATAATGACCCTATCCTTTTACACATATTATTACATAATTTTTAGCATAATTATCCTTCAAATAAAAAACAAGTATTATAATTTCTAGTGTATTTGGAAGATTAGATACATAATTATAAAGTATGAAACCAAAATAAAATAATTTTTTATTTAATCTTCAAAATGATATCATAAAACCCTTTGATACCTCACATATATATAGGATAACTTGGGGAATAAATAAAAATAGGGATGAGATAAAAATCCTAGTAATGGAATAAACATAATAATAAAGCATAACATAAAGGTTAGAAGGTATAACATGATGATATAAAAGGGTATGAAATGTGAATAAACATCTGGAATCATAACATGCAGAGCATGGGATCACATAATCATAAAATAATAGTAATGTGTAATAAATATAAAACATGAAATAAGAATGATCCAATACTCATTTCACATGGATGATCATGAGTCAAGGATGACCACCAAGACCATTACACATAGAGCATGAGTCAACGCTAACCACCAAGATCATTGCACATAACTTCTCATGAGACTAAACATTACCCAATGCATTGGAGTTCTATTTTGGTGAACACAACATAAAATGTTCATTAATATGTGTTCCATATAAATAATCATACATAAGTAAACAAACATAAATATAAGGCCTACCCATGGAAAGAATTGGGTTTCATAATCATATCAAAAGGCATATCAAAAGGGAATATCATAATGGTTTCCATGAAGAATGAATTAAAATAATACATGGAAATTAATAAGGGGAAATATGCATTTATATTTATAATTTATGTCAAAATGAAGTGAAAACATGTAAAAATAGTGTTTAAGAAACTTTAGAAATAAAACCTTTTTGTGTGTTTTAAGGGAATATTTTTAAGATTGTTTAAAACAAAAAAAAAGAATAATTGTTTGTATAAAACCAGAAATGTACCAAGATAGTTTTTAATTAAAAAATTAGTGACTTTATAAAAATAATGGTGGTTTAAAATGTAATATTTTAGTGAATTTAAAAATGGGTAATGAATCAGGAAGTTATTTTAATGGGGCTTGCTTGTCGAGAAGAATTGAGAAGAGAATTTTTTTTAAAACATGCATTTCACCATCAAAGATGGATGTACTGATATGGATACATGATTTTGGAATATATATATATAGAATTTAGAATAATTATATAAAAATAATTAATAATTAAATTGGGTTAAATATAGATAAAGCGTAACCTGAAGGAAAAAATGGAGGTTTGGAAATAATCTCTTACCATATGTCTGAAAGTGTTCTATACTTAATCTTAATGTCCTAGATAATCAAATTAAAATATTAATGAATTAATTAAGAAACTTTTTATATGTATTATATTTAATATATTTTTATTAAGTTCTTTTATACCCTTTTTGATGGGTTATGAGATTCAATTTCATCATTCGTGCACATTGGTTTTCTTGGTTTTTATGGTCAGATTACTTGTACACATGTACAGAAAATCTTTTAAAATGAGAATTATTTTCCAAAATTTAAGTTATATGTTATTATTTAACATATATAATGTTAAATTATTATATAATTCTTTTCTTTGTTTGGGGTGATGTTTAATCATTAGATAATACGTTAGTGATAATTGTTTAGACTATTTTGGTGGTTTTTTTATCATCACAAACTAGTTTTTGTTTTATTAATTAATATTATGCATATAAAATGGTTTCAAAACATTAAATAGGATGTAATAAATATATTATAATTTTTTTTACCATAAAAATGGTTTTATGACCGTCCTTGAAGGTGGTAAAGTAAATTTAAAACATCTTCATCCTTGAATGCGATAAATTAACACATCATGGATGACATTTTTATTTTTAGAACAAAAAAAGAGGGTAAAGAAATGATGATGGATTATTAAATTAAAAAAATAAAGTTCAAGTATATGTGAGATAATTTTTTTACCATTCCACATGGGTAAAGGTATTTGTAGAGAGAGTAAGAAAAGAAAATAAATTTAATAGAAATCAAAACGAAATGAAAGAGGTTTTTACCTCCTAAATTCTTCTCCTTGAGAACCTCCTTAAGGAACTTGAGTTTGATCTTTTATTGTGACCAAAGGTTATTAAAAATGGGGTAAATTCTTGGGAAGAGTATTATGCAGAATTTGGATAAGGATTAATTCTTAAAATCTATGAGGAAAAGAGGTGGTGAGGGTGGTATTTATAGTGGAGGAGAGGGGCGTTTTCTCATTATTTTATTCATTAGTTTATTATTTTACATAAATAATATGAATAATTTGGATTATTATGACTAAATATATTAGATAATTCATGTTATTTTGAACCAATGTCCACTTACATCATCCATGACTCAATCATGACACAAAAATTAATTTATTTACCTTATACTATAAATTACTATATTTCATTATTCACCAAAAATTGAACTATTTTAGAAAAATCCCAAAGATTCACCCTAACCATTTTTAAATGTGTATAATTCATAAATTAACTATGTTTCATGAAAATAATTTTCTAAGTATGGGAAATTTAATTTTTAATTAAAATCATCATTTAATAAAAAAATACCAATTTAAAAATTATAACATATTTTATAACACTTAGAAAAATTAATTAAGTTCTCATAAAATTATCTTATATTCATAAAATAAAAAATATATAAATTTATGAATCTATTTTATGAAAATAAATTTTCTTTTAAATCATTATATTAATTATAAAATTGTAAATAAACATTTATGTTTTATATAAATATCAACACTTAATTTATCATTTCCAAAACTTTTATTTACTTACATTGTGATATAATTATATCATATTTTTATTTATAATATGGATAAATTTTATTTATAATTTCATGGGTGATTTTACCAATATGTAGGCTAGATTACTATGCTTAATAGTCGCATTACTATTCCATATGTTATGTTACTATTCCCTTGGTTTAGGTTCCTTTAATTTATATAAATATTTATTATTTCATTCATTATTCATTTATAAATTTTGTTTTATGTTCTATATTATATTTATATGATTTTTACTATATGAAATAATTATAAGAAGGGAATTTTCATTGATAAAATTTTGGGTCATTACATTCTTCCCCCCTTATGAAATTTTTCCCTTGAAATTTTGTTTTACAAACTATTGGGAAAACATGTGAGAGTAATTCTCCTTCATCGCTTCCTCCAGTCCTCATGTTTTCTCCTCGTACTTATAGTTTTTCTAGAGTACTTTGACTAGGTGATTTGTCTTTTTGGGTAGAAATTTATATCTACTATCCAAGATCTTCATTGGCTTCTCATCATAAGAGAGATCATTATTCAACCGTCACACCTATTAATTTAGTACATGTGAGGGATCTGGTATATACTTCCTCAAGAGGGATACATAGACTGCATCATGTACTTAATACATGGTTAGTGGAAGTGCTAGTCGATAGGCTACAGCTCCAACACGATCAAGAATCTCAAAGGGGCCAATGTACCTAGGACTTAACTTTTACTTCTTCCCAAATATCATGATCCTATTCCATTGAGATATATAGAGGAATACCATATCTCAAACCTTAAACTCTAGGTATCATCCATGATTGAATTCATAACTATTTAATAGACTTTAGGCTTCCTGAATATAATGTTAAATATTTTTCACCTTTTCTGCCATTTCTTTGACCATTTCAGGTCATAGCAGCTTACATTCACCAACTTCATCCCAAAATGTTGATGTTTTGTATCTTTTCACATAAAGGGATTTATATGGAGTCATTTAGATGCTAGAGTGGAAAATATTATTATAGGATAAATCAACCAGAGGAAGATGTTGATCTCATCCCCCCTTTAAGTCCATAGAACATGGTCTCAAAATGTCTTCCATTGTTTGAATAGTCCTCTCAGATTGGTCATCAGTTTGAGGATGGTAGGTTGTACTGAAGTTCAACTCAATGTTCAGAGCGTGTTGTAGACTTTTACAGAACATAGAAGTGAATCTTGGATCCCAATCGGATACAATCGATATCATTACTCCATGAAACCTTACCACTTCTCTGATGAATATCCATTCAAGTTGATCTAGTGAGAATCCATCTATAATTTCAATAAAGTTATCTATCTTTGTTAGATGATCAACAAAAAACCATATAGGATTGTTTCTTCTAGATGTATTCATAAGTCCAGTCACAAAGTACATGGTGATGTTTTCCTATTTTCATGTTGGTATGGGTAATGGTTTCATCATTCCTTTAGACTTTTTTTTTCAACCATCACTTGCTGGCATACCAATCACTTTTATGTATATTTAGTGATCACCTTCTTCATATTGTCCCACCAATAGTTTTCTCAGATATCTCAATACATTTTTGTGCTCCATGGGTGAATAAAAAAGGTTGATATATGTGTGTCATTCAGAATTTCATTCTTTATATATTGATTGTATGGTACACATAACCATTACCCAAATCCTATGACTCCTTCCTCATCCATTTTAAACTTTGTCGATTTCCCATTTCTCATGTATTCCACCTTCTTCTGAATTTCCACATCATTTATTTGAGCATCCTTTATTTTCTCCATGAGGGATGATTGAGAAATCATTTGATAAAGTATTGATCATGTTACTTCATTAACGATTCTTGTGTCCATCATTTTAAGGTCTAAGAATATTTGATCCTTCTCAATTCTTATTATTAATAAAGATTCTGGATCATTTCTACTTAAAACCTCTACCACCATATTTTCTTAACTAGGATGGTAGTGGATTGAGAATTCATAATCCTTGATGATCTATAACCACTTTTTTTGTTCATATTAAGCTCATTATATGGGAATATATATTTTTGGATCTTATTATTAGTGAATATCTCACACTTCTCCCCATATAGATAATGTTTCTATATTTCAAATGCAAATATCATTTCCAATAACTTCATATCATGTGTGGGATATTTTTTGCTCATGAATTTTCAACTGACTTGAGGTGTAGGATATCACTTTATCATTTTTCATCATTTAATAGCCTAATCCCTTATTTTAAGAATCCTTTTACACGATAAAGAGTTCCCCACTTGTTGGTAGTTTGAGCACTGGTGTAGTGATAAGAAAATTTTTTAACTCTTTAAAGTAGTCTTCACATTCATTAGTCCAAACAAACCTTTCTCCCTTTAAAGTTATCTTAGTTAGAGGGTTTGAAAATCATGATAATTTCTTCACAACTTGTTGTTAATTCCCAGTTAAACCAAGTAAACTATGGATCTCTATTACAGATGTTTTCCTGGGCCACTCTTCGATTGACTTTGTCTTGGACGGGTCCATAGATATCCCCTTGCTGGCGATTTCATGCCCAAATAATGATACATCCTTCATCCAAAACTCACATTTACTATAATTTTCATAGATTTTATCCCTTCACAAAGTCTTTATCATATTATTCAAATGCTCCTCATGTTCCTCCTTGCTCTTGGAGTATATTGGAATATCATCAATAAAGACTACTACAAATTTTTCAAGGTAATATCGAAAGACTTTATTCGTTAAATTCATGAAAATTTATGGAGAATTATTGAGTTAGAAGGGAATAACTATGAACTCATAGTATCCATAACTCATTCAAAAGTTAGTCTTGGTAATATCTTCCTTCTTAACCTTTAGTTGGTGATATCCCAAATGATGGTCTACCTTAGATAAATGCTTGGCCCCACGTAGTTGATTGAACAATTCATCTATCTATGGCAGTGGATACTTATTCTTTATCATGATTTTATTGAGCTCATGATAATAAATACAGACGCACATTAATCCATCCTTCTTGTTAACAAACAGGACCAGTGCACCCCATGGTGAAGCACTTGGGAATATAAAACTCGTATCCATATTCTATTATAACTTCTTCTTTAGTTCTTCCATCTAAATAGTGACCATTCTATAAGGTTTATTTGATATAGGAAAAGATCTGGGAATAAGTTCAATTAATAACTCAACCTATCGATCATGAGGAAGACTGGGAAACTATTCAGGGAACACCATCGGTTTAGTCCCTGACAATGGTAATGTCTTCAGGCATGATCCTCTCCTTTGTCTCAATCATCTGAGGTAGATATAGTTTCTCATAAGGTAGTAATATCCATACTTGAGATGATTATTCTATAGAAGATTCGTACTCCTCCTTACACTTGTACAGAATTGAAGGATGATTCAGGATGTGAAGAGTGATATACCTTTCCTGAAAGTTGATGTTTTATATGTATAAATATAGTCAATCCATTCCCAATATGTTATTAAACTTCACTAAAGGAAGTAAGACAATATTTTCTAGAAGGTACAGTCCAAAAACATTAAATGGGGAGGAGTAATATATTTTGGATGCAATAATTTCCCCATTTTTTGTTCTCACAGGTAACTCAGCCACCATATTTTGAGGAGGTGTTTGAATAGTTCTACTAAATTTTCAAGATATGACGTAATAAATAAAACCAAAATCAAATAGTATGTTCTCTATTATTGAATGAATAACTAGAGTACCCATCATCGCATCATTTTCAGGCTCCACCTCAGCAGTAGCGATAGAATATTATCTTCCTTTCTACCTTTTTTTTATTGCCTCCAACAAACCTTCTATTAGGGAAATAGTTCACATAATTCCCATGTTCCTTATAGTTGAAACACTACACTACAGGATGATTGTTGATCATATTTATCCCTTACTCTTCAACATTATTGGTATTCTTCATATCCCTTTAGAATTTATTATCAAGATGCCTCATTCTTCTACACTCTAATCATTTCTTGGTTCCCTTTAGACAGATCTGAGGATGCTTCTTCCCATAATTTTTACACGTAAGATATTGGGTTTTCTTTCCATCATGGGATATATCTATTGATCAACCCATATTAAACTATATGTTCTGATTTTTATATACAAGCCCAAGAGACCACTAAGATTATCCAATATCTATTTCAACCATGAGGGAAAAATAGAAAATATATTTATATATTTCAAAGTCTCTAATAGAAAATTATTTTCGTAGACTCAGCTTTAGTCCGCTAAAGAAGTGATCCACCTTGCTTTCATAAATCATTAAAAATATAAAGGTGTATCTTTCAAGCCTTGTAAATTTTGTCTCATATAATCTAGTAGACTCATATTCCATTTTCTTTAGTCTAAGGAACTCTTTTTCCATCTTAAGATTGAGTGTTTAGGGAAAATATTTATTGAAAAATATTTTATTTAAATCTCCTCATTCCATGGAATCAATTTCCTTATTGGACTTTGTGTTCTTGATTAGTGTCCACCATTGATCTGCTTCCCCATCAAAATGATATACCTCCATCACAACATTCTCTTCTTCTGAGCACTGAAGGATAGAGAATATATTCTCAATGGATTTAATCCATTGTTCTGCAATGATGGGATCAGAATATCTACTAAATATGGGAGGCCTTTTTCGCATGAAGGACTAAACAGAAACTTTCTATTTCTTAGGATAAGAAGGGTGTTCCAAACTATTCAAGTTATTATTCATAACTTGATCAAGGTTATCAAAAACAGACATAATGTTCTGATCACCCATTCCCATCATATTTGTAATATCATTAGGTTAATCATCACATTTTCTATCACATTTATTTTTAGAGTGGGTTCTTCTATTTTCAACCATTAACTCAGAAAAATAAAGTGAAATTAGGGGATTGAATACTCAGATAATAAGCATAATAAAATAATACTTTGTAAATATAGGATAAACTTGTAAATGAAATTATATCCTAACTTGTGATTCCCTAAGTTTCAATCTAGGTTATCCATAGTGATACAATTATCCCAAGGTTTCTTACTAAAGTACTCTAGTCCTAATCTCCAAAAAAAATAGATCTTGCTCGGATACCACCTATAAATTCTCCATCCTTTTACATATATTATTACATGATTTTAATCATAATTATCCTTCAAATACAAACCAAGGATTGTAAGTTCTAGTGTCTTTGGAAGATTGGATACATAATTAGAAAACATGAAACCAAAAAGACATCTTTTATTTAATCTTAAAAAATGATCTTCCAATACCCTTTAAGCTCTTACATATGCATAGGATAACCTAGGGAATACATGAACAAAGTGATGATCTACAAATCCCATTTAGGGGAAGAATATAAGAATAAATCATAACATAATGGTTATAATCCACAACATGATGACATAAAAAGACATGAAAAATGAATAAACATATGGAATAATGACATACAAATCTTGGGATCATGTAATCATAGAATAATAGTGATGTGATAGAAATATAAATCATGAAATAATCATTATTCAAGGCTCATTGCAAATGGAGGATCATGAGTCAAGGCTGACCACCAAGACTGTTGTATATGGAGCACGAGTCAAGGCTAACCACCAAGACTGTTTCACATGACGTATCATGAGACTAAACATTACCCAATGAATTTGAGTGATATCTAGGCACAACCATAATAAAATTTTCATGAATATGTTTTCCACATAAAGAATCAGACATAATGAGTCAAACATAAACATAAGGGTTACCCATGGAAAGAATTGGGTATCATAATCTTGTCAAAAGGAATATCAAAAGGGAATATCATAATTTAGTCTATGAAGAATGAATTTAAATAAAAAATGGTAATTAATAAGGTTAAATAGTAATATATAATGATAATTTATGTCAAACTAAAGTGAAAACATGTAAAAAATAGCATTTAAGAAACTTTAGAAATAAAATATTTTAGTACGGTTTAAGGGAAAATTTTCAAGATTCTTTAAAAAATACATAATTGTTTGTATAAATATAGAAATGAACCAATATATTTTTTCATGTTAAAATGAGTGATTTTAGAAAGGTAATGGTGGCATAAAAAAGATTATGCAGTTCACTTTAAAATGGGTAAAAAATCATGAAGTTCCCTTCTATCGGGCTTGCTTATCAAGAAGAATTGAGAAGAGAATTTTTTAAAACATGCATTTACCAATAAAACAAGGTTGTAATGAAATTTATACATGAGTTTTGGAAATATACACAGAATTTATAATAATTATATAAAATTCACTAATAATTATATTGGGGTAAAGAGAGAGAAAGTGTAACCTGAAGGAAAAAATAGAGGTTCAGAAAGAGTCTCTTACCTTATGTCTGAAAGTGTTCTTCACTTGATCTTAATGTCCTAGATAATAAAATTAAATACATTAATTAATTAATTCATAAACATTTATACATTTATTTTATTTAGTATAATTTTATTAAGTTTATTTATGTCCTTTTTTATGGGTTATGAGATTCAATTTCATCGTTTGGGGGCATTGGTTTCCTTTGTTTTCATGGTCGATTTACTTGTATACATATACGAAAAATCATGTAAAATGAGAATGGTTATATATAATTGAATTTATATTTTATTAGTGAAAATATATAATTTTAAATGTTTATATTATTCATTTGGTTTTTTGGGATGAGTATGAATCATTAGATAAGATGTTAGAGGTAATCGTTTAGATTATTTTAGCGGTTTTTTGATCATCACAAATTAGTTTTGTTTTATTAATTAATATTATATATATATATATAATGGTTCCAAAACATTAAATAGGATAGAGTAAATATATTATAATATTATTTAACCATAAAAATGTTTTTATAACCCACCTTTTAAGTTAAAAAAGTAAATTAAAAACTTTATCTCCCTTGAATGCGATAAATTAACACATAACGGATGATGTTTTCATTTTTAGAGAAAAAATGGGAGGGGAAAGAAATTATGGTGAATTATTCCATTAACATAATAAAAATATAGTATATGTGACATATTGGACTTACCATACCACTTTTATAAGGATATTTTAGTATATAATAATAAAAGAAAAGAAATCGAAAATGAATTAAAAGAAAAGGAAAGGGTTTTTTACCTCTTTAATTATTCTTCTTGAGAACCTCCTTGAGGAACTTTAGTTTGGTATTTTATTGATAGTAGAGGATATTTTACATGGGTAATAGTATTAGGAATATTATTGAGAAGAATTTTGATAGGGATAAAATCTTTAAAGGTGTGAGGAAAAGTGGTGGTGGGGTGGTATTTATAGTGGAGGAGAGGGGTGTTTTCTCATTATTTTATTCATTAGTTTATTATTTTTCCTCAATACTATGAATAGTGTGGATTACTGTGACAAAATATAGTATATAATTAATGTGAGTTCAAATAAATGGCCACTTACATTATCCATGACTCAAGCATGACACAAAAATGCATTTATTTACCTTATACCGTAAATCATCGTCTTTCACTGTTCACAAAAATTAATATATTTTAGAAAAATCTCAAAAATTCACACTAACAATTTTTTGACATTTATAATTCAATAATGAACTTAATTTTATGAAAATAATTTTCTAAATATGATAAATTTCATTTTTAATTAAAATCATCATTTACTCAAAAAAATACCAATTTTAAAATTATAACTGATTTTATAACAATTTGAAAAGTTAATTAAGGTCTCATAAAATTATCTTATAATAATAAGATAACAAAATAAAAATTTAGGAATATATTTTATGAAAATAAATTTCCTTTTAAAAAATTATTTTGATTATAAAATTGTAAATAAACATTTATGTTTTATAAAAATACCAACAGTTAATTTATCATTTTCAAAATATTTATTTACTTACACTATGATATAATTATATAATATTTTTATTTATAGGGTGGTTAAATTTTATTTAAAATTTTAGGGGTGATTTTACCATTATTTATCTCGGATTACAATTTTAAAGGGTCACATTACTATTTTATAGGTTATGTTACTATTCCATTGGTTTAGGTTCCTTAATTTCTATAAATACTTTTTATTTCATTAATTATTCATTTATAATGTTTATTTTGTGTTATCTATGTGATTTATGTGATTTATAGTAAATTACATAATTATAAGAAGGGAATTTTCATTGATAAAATTTTGGGTCATTTCATGAATTTTTTTGATGAGTTGAAGTGCCACCACTACATGCATCTTATACACCCAGTCACCGCCAACCACGACGATGAACCTCGACATCATAGTCCCATATTTTTTTATTGTGATTAAAAACTCATCACCTACTTTAGATACCCACACCACAACATCCACTAATGATCTTTTTTACCACATTGATTTCTTCATGCATGATTTTAGGATTTATAATCCCATGTGTGATACTCCCATGACAATTAGATCCTCATTGAACCACTTCCCTCTCTATGTCTATGTCAGAAAACTATTACATATTTACATATTAATAAAATAAATTTTAAAACATAATATTAAAAAATAAACATGTTCATATTTTTAGGTATCCTATAAAAAATACTTGAACCCTACTCGACTAATGAGTGTGTACAAAATTTGAACCAAAAACACAACCTAAACCTGATTAAATAGAATTTGAATCCAATTTAATCATGTTTGGTAGATTCGAGTACCCAATGTTCAAGTACTCATTGACATCCCTAATCACATAGAAATGTTTTGATATTAATGGTTACACATTTTACACAAAAGATTCATGAAAACAAGAGTACCATTCAAAATTGTGGAGCAATGGTCATCGCTAAAGAAAATTATTTTTTGAGTAAAAAAGTTAAAATCCCAATTTTTGTAATAACAATATACTTTAGAGTTGTTTAAGATGTATAAGAAATTAATTATACTAAATTTTGAGTGCCAGTGTTTAAGTGTAATTAGGTAGGTATTAAAAAAAGTGTGAAACGTGATGATTATGGATTTGTACATATTGATTTGAAAATATTTAGTTTCAAGATGAACCATTTATCATCTAGAAACATTAAAAGAATATATTTTATGTCATTGACCCATATAATGATTAGTAGTCCACCATCTTATATGGGAAAAATCATTTGGGTTATGAGGATGTGGATGATGTTATAGACTTATGCGAGATTTATTCTTCTATTACATGATTACCTAAGAATAAAAATTAATTTGATATAGAATTATTCAATGTTATATAAAATGATCATGTAGAAATGATATGATAAAACACTTTTTTACTCTCCTAATTATGCAAGTAAATATTTATTTTTTATTTTTTTATGAAACTTACACATGTAAAGAAATATTTTTTTAATTTAAATATTTAAATCTATAGAGGTGGATCATTTCTTTCAATTTTTTATTAAGCTATATATTCATCAATTTCAGGTTCACCTTTTTTGGCTTAAAAATGTTTACATCATTTTTTTTATGTTTCATTGTATTCTTTTTAATTGGTTGTGAACTTTTCTTCAGATATATTAGTTAAAAAATAAATATTATTTTATTTTTATTATGAATAATAAAAATTTTATTTCTGACGATCATTTAATTTTAATCAAATATAGGAATATAGAATTACATATTTTTAGATGTTGATTATTTATTCCTTTCTGAATTAATTTTCATATTCATCGGTTTTAGTTTCATATTATTTTTGTTGAAAAATCCAGTTATGATTATTCTACTATGAATATTTATTTGTATTTAACATTTTTAGGTATGATATTTTATTTAGTTGTATTAATTAACATAATAGATATAGTTTTATATCTATTGTGAACAATCAAATTTTTTACTTCTAACAATAATTTAATTCTAATAAAATATAGGTACATAGAATTACACACTTTTAGATATTGATCATTTCTACCATTTTTTATTAATTTTGATATTCATTAGTTTTATTTGCACATTTTTTGGTTAAATAAGCCTAAAATCATTTTTTCATCAATTATTTATTTTTATTCATCATTTTTAGGTATCCACATTTATCTAACTCTATTAGTTAATGGAATAGATATAACATTCCTTCTATTATGAATTATCCAATTTTTAGTTCTAATAATAATTTGATTTTGATAAAATATAGGTATATAAAATTTCATTAAATTAGAATAAATATATTTAAATGATATAAATGGATGAATAGGGAAATTTACCAAGGTATTCATATATGTATTCAAAAAATATGTCTATAATAACTAAATTATTTAATGAAATTTAACTTATGTTTATCAAAATTATTTACAAATCTTCTTCTTCTCTTGAGAAGATGATGTCAAAATTTAGTAGATGTAGGACTATATGTTTACGAGAAATTTCACTTATTCATAAGAAGAAAATGTTTCTAATTTAATTTAATGATTATAATAACCTTTTAAGCCCAAATTCAAAGAAGTTTAGGAGTTTTATATCTATGAAGAGTCGATGTATGATCATTATAATATATCTTGATTATATTTGTGTTGACCAGATGATGAAAGATCAGTTGTGGGACTGCATAATGTTAAAATACCTCAACTGATTAATTTTTTTTTCTATTTCAAGTATTATATATTTCATATGACTAATATTTAATCTATTTAATTAATGATGATATTAATCTTTCCTGATACTAAAGTAGTTGAGAAGAGGTATATGTCTATTATGGAAATTATATAGAGGGATTGTAATTTAATTTTGACTTTAGTGTATAATTTTGAGAATAAATAAAATGGAAGCTCATGCCTTAAATATGGGTTTTTAGATGTTGAGACACGGGAGAATTTTTTTCATCATCCTATAGAGGGAATTCTTTCTGTTATTATAATTTTTTTATAAAATCCATTTTCAAAATTATATGTTACTTAATTAATGATTTATTTATTTATTATTATATAATTAGAATCTAAGAGATCTCACCAAAAGATCCAGTAATAGAATTTATACCCACATAATTTGTTGTGTGGAGGATATCCTTTACTAAATGAGTAAATGATGGCCAAAAAGTTTGATAAATTAATAGTTAAACCTAGTATTATCTACAAAGAGTCTCAGTTCAGTCCTCCATATCTCTCCACTCATTATTAAAAATGGAAAAGTTTGAGAATGGAAAAAGGGGAAAGTTTAGGATTTACCCATCAAAATAAGTGGTCTATAAGATTATAATAAATTGATTATTATTTTTCTTTTGAATATTTGTATTTTTTGAATTCATCACACTAATATAAAATTTAAATATATTATTTAAGGATTAACTTCAGGAGAAAGTGACATAAGGGACCTTTATTCCTGAGGGTAAGATAGATATTCTTGTGACTGCTTTAGGAGATAAAGAACACTTAGGTTTGTGTTAGAGGATATGAAGTGGGTGTTAGTATTATAAAATATTAAGATGTTCTCATATGATATCTAGGGTGGTCGAATACAATTGAAAATGGATTCCTTGAAGGATAATATTAGAGTGAAGAATCAATCAATATATGAGTGAAATAAATCATTTTTACAAGTTATGTTTATATAAATGGAAAGATAGATTTATCTTTCACAGCCAACCTATTCAAATCGTCTACCTCAACATTCATACCCGACTATATACTATGAGTTTCATACTAGGGATTCTCATTTTCATATTATAGCATGAGGAATTATATATAATTTGGGGGATTATGTACATCATAATCTTATACAATTATATCAATTAAGATTAATTTTATATGATATTATTAATCCAACTACTCTAGTTTTATTTTCTATCAAGGAGGTGTCCCTAGTTTGAGAGTGTATGGATAATTTTTAATCTATTCAGTTATCTTTATTCATTAATTTATATATAAGGTATGTCTTATTTTTCAATTTTAATTTACTTTTTATTTAAAATTACATGTTTTTTCTTCTTAAATTTATCATATATAGAATTATCCAAAATCTAAGGAATCATTGGAAAAAAAAATTTGGGAACCAACACCTTAAAATACTTCTCATGTTTCTTAAGAGATAAAAACATTAGTAGGGAATTATTTTATATTGGATATTTATTATGAGTTTCTAATGAATGTTGAAATATATATGAGAGACTATCCATTAATAATATTAAAAAAATAAATCTCATATGTTTTTATTAGTGATGAGATCTTGGTACCCATGTCTCATTTATTTTCCAGGTAAGTAAATTTCAATTTCATTTTTCATTTAATTATGTAAATATAAGTTATAGTTCTTTAATTTATTACTTAACTAATTATGTATATCCACACCCTTTTCATACAAAATGAGAGCACTTTCATTTATAGTTTTATCGATCCATAATACATTTCAATGGTTTTGAAATACCTAAATAAGCATACTATAGTTAAATATATATATCGGAAATATTGGAAAAATAGGGTTTAAGTATTGGTTTCTTATATTACTTTATAAGTAAGAAGACTTATATAATTATAAACTATTATTCAATATAACATTATTCATGGTTAAATTTTTCTATTTTAGTGTGTACTGGATTTATACATATTTTTCTCACATGAATGTGAAATATATTGGTTGTTCTCTTTACTAGGTAAAGTTCATGTTTATTTTAAAGATTTATTTAACTTTTAAGTTTATAATATTCAATTAGTTCTTTAATATTAATTTTTTCATGTTACATATATTTTTTTAATTAATATATAAAAATAAAAAAAATCATGAAAATAATTTAATAGGGTTCATTTATTAATAAAAAACCAAATGAAATTAATTATGTGCAAGTGAAGGTAGATAACTGTTATATTAGTTGTTACTTGATTTTTTTTACATATATATTTTTACTTATTTTCAAAGTTTTATTTTATCACCATATTTTCATCATCAAAGAGTAAGTACTGAATATAGTTATTATGTTTTACAATTTGTTTCTGTTACTATCATGACTGGAACAATGATATATTTTCACATGGTTAGTTCCATTACAACTTATAAGTTTTAAACCAATATGTTTTGTTGTTAATTTTATAACACTTATTATTTTTTAGGTTTTTAATGATGTTTCATCATATTCACCAGATGAATTAAACAACCTTCAAAGATCAAATTTATGTTATCTTATAGGTTTAATTAATTTTTAGATATATTGCTAAATGTTTATTGTATTTTTATTATCTTTGTAAATGATGTTGTAGTAAATATTTCATTGAGATTTATTTGTTGTTTGTTGCTGCTAGATTTATGGATATATTTCATGGGTTATTATAATTTATTATATTTTAAAAAATAATAATTAGATTCCAATATCAGTTATTATTAAAACCAAAGTTGAAAATCACTTTCAATGTCATTTTTTATGAAAACTGATGTTAAAAGTGACTTTCAACATTGGTTTTTATGAAAATAAACATTAAAAGTTACTTTAAAAATCATTTTTTTATGAAAATCGATGTTTAAATTCACTCTGTATGTAACACCCCTGATATTTGAAAAGAATATAATTATGTTCAATAACTTAAAGAACATGAAATACTGAGATTAGAAGAGAATGTAACACCCAAAGACTTTATGATATATTCCTTTTTAAATAAATTTAATATCTTGTGGTATACGCATCCCTGATATTTTTATGTTTGATAACATATTCAGCATGCAACACCGAGCTAAACGACCCATGATATATATTACCTTCAAAACCTTACTGTTAAATTGGTGGGTATAAATAGTATAAACTACTTTATGAAATATATATACATATATATATATATATATATATATATTACTCAATATAAATTATTGATAAATTTTTATTAAATAATTAATCGATTTTCAGTAAAGTGATGTTATTCTTCAAAAATATGCTTTCTTCAAAAATGATTTTTTTAATGATTTTTATGAAAAAAATATTATTATAATTTTTTAGAACATTTTTAAAATTTATTTTATAAAATTAAATTCATTTTTTGAATCATAATATCAAAATTTACTTAGGTTGAAATTTTTGAATTTTTTTGAAAATAATGATTTTTCAATGAAT
Organism: Viscum album; assembly: GCA_963277665.1. NCBI lineage: Eukaryota > Viridiplantae > Streptophyta > Magnoliopsida > Santalales > Viscaceae > Viscum > Viscum album. Next base: position 1,146,249,773 of record OY728130.1, on the reverse strand, counting down.
ACTGAAAAATGATGATTTTTGTAAAAATATCATTTTGTTTCAATAAACTAATTAATTTAAATTAACCATTATGTTTTAAAGTTACATAACTATTATTTAGTTATATTTAACACACTTAATTTATTTTTAATCAATTTTATATTGGATTTTATTATAAGTTTATTTTTTGGTTCAAAAAAGGGTTTTCCCTAGAAACTGTTTTAAAGAGAATAATATTTATCTATTTTAATTAATTAAAATAATCACTAATGATTAATTCTTTAAATTAAATTTATATATTATATATCAATAAATTTTAATTGTGATTCATGAAATTATTATTATCATATATAGAGTTAATATAAAATCATCTTGTACATGAAAAATGCACTTCTTTAAAACCCGCATTTTCATCACGTTTGTGGGTTTTGTTTTAAATTTAATTATTTAAATTATAAAAAAAACTATTTTATTAAATAAAATTAATTTTTAAAATCATAATTTAAACATTTTATTCAAGTGAAGTTTTTAAATTTTTTTAAAAATATTATTTTTTATGAATAGTGAAGAATACTAAATTTTAATTGAAAACTTCCTTTTCGATTAAATTATTTAAAATGATAAATTATATTTTAAATTGATTTTAAAGTAAAAATAGTTCACTTATATATTTATTAATCCAATTTAGTTCATTATAATCAATTTTATATTGAAATTGTATATAAAAACTTTGTAAACTTTTGAATATTTTTCTCTTTGAAAACCTCCTTTCTCCCTACGTCTATAGGATTAATTTTAAATTAATTTTTTCACTTGTATGAATTTAATTTGTAAATTTTCATTCCAGTTTTGGAATCATAACAATTTATAATTTTTAATATGTTTAGATTAATTTTTGACCAAAATTAATAGTGAAAATAAAAAAATAAAAATATCGTGGTTAAGGTGAAAATTGATTTACTGAGGGTCCAGGAGCTCCTGGGATGATGATTTTTGTGTCTAGGGTTTCATCATGGATTTTCCTTATGACCTGTAGTTCAATATCCCTTCTAGGGGTTATTCTCCTTCATTATTTTTACTAATTTCAACCTCGTCTATGAGAGATGGGTGTGAAGGCACAGTAAAAAACCATGACACAAGCAGGAGGCATTTTGCATCTTTGAAGGAATTCAATCCGAAAAGAATAATTTGTGAAGTTAGGGTTATTCGTGAGCAAGATAATGAGTATTTTTTTAGTGATAGGTATAATATTTGTCGATTTTTTATTCTTGATCAATCTATTTTTCTAGTTGGGGAAAATCTGTTGAAGGTAATCGATATTGCAGTAAGACTCGGTACAATTTTGGGTTTCTCTAAATTCATATGTATATTGATTAGAATGGGATTTTTTCACATAATCTTCCCAAATGAGTATATCAAAATCTATGCATGGGGGTTCATCTCCTTTTCACTAAAGTTGGGGTTAATTTCCATCTAGGAATGGGACTTTGGTTTCAACCCTTTCACCATCATGAACACCATAGTTTGTGTATAGATTAGAATTTTGGGTCTTAATTGGATCCTATAGCACCCTTGCATCCTATTCTATATTTCATCAGGTGTGGGTATTACAATAAAAATGTATATAATTACATAATAATCTAGTTATAGATTTTATTCTAGAGTGCTAGTTGAATTTGATCTCAACTCTTAATTGGTGATCAGGTGGTGCTCTCCATATCAAAATATGATAACAATTTGAATATTAAGTATGAGATTTTTCCTTCATTTTTCTTTTATTATCAGTCTATTAGACATCAAAAGGGAAAAAATTTTGTAATCATACTTGTACCTTTTGTTTTTTTATGGGTCATAATTAGAATGTATACATAAATTTGAAAAAAAAGCAGGGAGGGATCCTCCAACTCACTTCATGAGGGAAATGCAGCAAGCCTAGCTACTGTGAATGGTGTTGAATAACAGGGGGTTATGCTAGATAATAATGTTGTTGGTGCTGATATAGTATAGGATCAGGACTCTTAATAGTAGTATAGTGTGAAATATCATAAATAATGGATTAACTGGAAAGATTAGATATAAAAAATTGGGGATAGGCCCTATGAACAAGAAGGGATTGATATTGTCCCCCATGGGTCATCAAAACAAGAACATCAGACGGATCTAGTCCCTCTCCAAGGAGGGGTGAATAATAACATCCATCTATAAGAAACTCTATAAGAAATGGGGCACTGAGTCATTCTACTAATTTTGTTACCTATGTTGATAATAAAGGTTACTTGATTATTGATGAAATTAATAAGCAGTGGAGTCCAAATAAGATTGGGGGAAATTGTACATAAACAAATAATGAAGAATCACTAAAGAAAGACTCGTATCGAGATGAGATTGAAAAGGGGAAATTGTTTGACAATGAAGTATTCTCATATTCACATTTAAAGAAGATAATTCCAATGAAGGACTACTCTCACTTTAATCCTACTATGAGAACTATATCAATCTCAAGTGGGATAAAGGGTCAAAGTAATTATTTCAGTCCGTTATAGGATGAATCTTATTGGGATTATAATGATTATAATCTTATTGGATTTGATTACTTAAACTCTTATAATGTTTCTAGATCTTGAATGAAGATAATTTTTCTGGTATGACCCTATTCCACTCCTTCTTCCTTTTTTTATTTTTATATTTAATAAAGAGACTTTGCCTCGCCTTTTTCAAAAAAAAATATTTACCGGGGGTTAAACTTAGAAGATAAGTGTAACAATGACCTAAAAACTTGTCCAACATGCATTTTATGGCTATATTTCAACCTTATGTCATTTAGGTTATATAATGGACCATTTTAGAAGATTTTTTCATGATAAAAACATGGTTGTGAATGAATCCTTTCAAACAATTAAAAGTTTGTGACTCATATCACTTATAAAAGGACACCCCCTCTCCTCTATTCTTCACACCTTGGAACCTCTTTGGTTTGAGAAGGACCTACCAAAATTACATTAAAAATAATCTACTATCATCCTAGAAGCCTTATTTTTTTATAAATAAAACCTAGTAAGGCTTTTGGTATAAACCTAATGGGGATACTTGAATAAGAGTTAATGTTATTCAATGAGAATTTTTATTTTATTTCTTTCCAAAAATCCATAAATTATTATTAAACCATGATTATATAATAACATATGTATATTAAATATACTAGGATGTTTTTATAATAAGTTCATGACTTATTACCATCTCCAATTCCATAAAATGTGCTACGAATCATTATTTGGGTGTTTGGAAGACTACCGACTAGCGAACCGATGTCATTCTTTTTTTTTATTACAACCTATCATGGTTTGGTATGATGATGGATATAAAGTATATATATGATATTTATAACATAAATATACATATGGAGTCATTATATAATATATAAATTTTTTTATCATTATTAAAATATAATATATCATTTTCTTTTTTACACTAAAAATATGATAACATCGTTTGTGTACGTTTAGACTACCACCATCACGATGCGATGTGACTCTATTTTCATCATCACAGCACATGGATAATATATATAAGTATATTTAAAGAAATAATATGGTACATAATATATCATATCATTATTAAAAAATAAAATATTACTAACCTCCTTTCCATAATGAACATTGAAAAATGAAAATGTTACTCATCGTACGTATAGACTACCTTCTCCATGATCGTAACATACTTCATTTTTCAAAAACAAATTTTAGGATTTGTATTAAATTTATGATTGATTTATAAATATCATAATTATTTCTTTATTATTATTATATATATGAAGTAACTATATAATATTCATAATAATCATAACTTTTTTAACAAATCATAAATGATAAAATAAGGCAATTAACACCTGAAATAATGAAAATAATGAAGGATTATTAAAAAAAGGTGATATAATGTTATAAAAAGATCATATATTATATTATTAATATTAATATGGTTATTTAATAAATTAATAATATGTTTAAAATAATTATGCATGAATTTAAATCATGATCAACCAAAAGAAAGTGTGAGGTAATGGATTTTCATCTCGCTTTATACTTCTATGAGACACATGCCATAATCACCACCTATTAATTTTATGTGGTGTATATAATTACCATGAATATATTTTATGATGATTATCTTAGAAATTATTTGGGTTTAAATTTCTATTTTAAGATCTATCTCTCATGGGGTTTATGGTCCAAAAGTTAACAAATCGGTTAGGGACTTTGTCTTAATTTCCTTTCATTGAGGCGCATTTTGATGTTGTCCACCTATATCATTTCACTAGGCATATATAAATCCCATTTGACATGTTATATCATGAATTTTTATAATCTCATGGTATTTAAAGTTTTTTTTAAATTTTATTCTTTCATAAGGCTTATGATTCAAATATTTCTAAAGTGATAAGGGACTTTTCTTTTTAAAAAAACCTCTATTATAGTTTTCCTTCAAACCCTATTTCTCTTACATGTACATGTTTTTAAAATGATTTTATTTAAGTTTTTATATGTAAATAAATTATGTATAAAGAAAATTTTATGTCACTTTTACTTTAATTTAAATGTTTTAAAAAATAATTTTTTTACGTGTTTTATACAGAATTTTTTAACAACAATAAAAGGAATGTTCTATTTTTAACATTTATAGTGATAAATAATTTTTCTGACTTCATGAGAATTATTTTATTTCTATCTTCATTTTCAATATTTCATGTATTCTTCAAATAAATACCCTTTTTAAATTATTTGGATATTTTGATATTGAAAATGATTTTTCAAAAGAAAAGGGTATTTTGGTATTGAAAATGGGTTTTAAAAAAAGTTATTTTGATATCCAAAAGTGACTTTTTTATGAGTTTAAAAGAGTTTTTTGAATGTTTTATAATGGAAAAGTAAAAGAATAAAAAAAATGTATTCATAAAATGGTACTTAAGAATTATACATGATAAATGGGTGCATCGAGATATAGTTAGGTGATCCCATTATAGCTTATACAATGGGGCATCCTAGATAGCACTGGATGATCCCACTATAGCTTATATAATGGAGTGGCCCATATAGCTCTAAATGAGATCATTATAGATTAAATTATGGGTTTGTATAGATAATAGTCCAATGCATTGGGTAATGTACCATTTCTTAAGAGGAAAGAATGAGGGAGTTACCTGAGGGTTTCTCCTATGGATTTAATGGGGCTCTAGTTATTTCTGACACAAGTTTAACATGGGTAATGAAGAAAATTTTTCCAAGATACGAACACATTTTTTTATGATTTATATGGGTTTATAATGGTTCTTATCATCAAGATTGATATTTCATGGATCATTATTAATGATTTTGATGACTCTTGCCTTTTTAAAATCATTATTCTTTGTTTTCATGATTGATGATCTGGGTATTGATGGGTATGATTTCTTTTATGATTCTCTCATGAAATATGATTATGAAATCATACCCTTATTCTCTTCTTATACTCATTGATGACATTCCAATGTTAATTATTATGTTTACCCTCACTGATAATTTGAGGTCACCCTTCTTATGTTTCCTTTTCCACATGTTAAAAAGTATGAGGTTAAATGAATTATGTCAAGAAGGGATTTTCATATGGATAATGATGATGACTTAATGTGAAATAATAAAATCTTGGTTAATTGGGGTAAATACTCATTTAACACCATGGTTATTTTTTATGTATACATTTTTCATAATTCTATAAAACTCTAAACCTAAATGGTCCTTTATAATGCAATTTATCTTGTTTTTTTACTTTTGATGTTGTAAGTTTTGGATAGAAAAAAGTTGATTCACAGTTATCAGTATCAAATATTGAAATGAATGATTATGATTTCATCACCAGAACTGAGAGTGTGGATTCTAGGCTATTATAGTTGGTATTAGAGGAAAAAGAAGAAATCTGATCCTTGGGAACTCTTATGTGTGATTGTTGGATGAATCATGGATCTCCTCCCAAGGGATTCATAAGGAAAGGGATTCCATTGGGGATAGTGATGAGTTCCACCTAGGAGGTGTATCCTCCAATGGAGTGACCAAATAGGTATCAATTATAGTCCATAAGAAAAAAAATCATACTATTATAGTTAGTATTATAGGTTGTTTTAGATAACTTTGGAGATTAGGATGGTTTCATGTGAGGTTATATTAAGAGTTATGGATACCATCATAGTTCTATAACATTAAGGATGATCAAAAGTTCAAAGTCGTAAACACTCCTTTGAGGTTTTAAGTGATGAGATCTTGAAGTGATTAATAAAATTTTAAGAGATATTTTAGTAGGCTGAATTATTTTAAAATATATGGTTTACCATGATGTTTTTATTTAAATTTTGTGGAGATAATATTTAAGGTATTTATAACCTTTTGGTTTTATATGATCTTGGATATTCAGAAAACAGTTTTTATCGTATAGATAACTATAGTATTGAAATGTTATTTGGTGACTAAGTGATTAATGTTACTTTAAAATAAGATCACCATATTTTTGGGCTTGAAATATGAAAATTATAAGATAAACTTTGAGGTTAAAAAAACTCTTTTATTTTGAGGTTATTGAGGTTATTTGGGATATAATTTTATGGAATTATTTCATTTCAAATTTGGGTATTAATGTTGAATTTTTAAGATTAATGTATTAAATGAAGGTTTATTCATTTTTTGAATTATCTTATAATGTTCTAAATATTTTGGTTTTGGTTAATGTATAAATATAGTATAAATATATTATTATAAATTTTATGGTTATATAATCTTTTAAAAGTTTATTTTTAGTACTTCATTCATGAAAAATTCATCATGAATACTCATCATTAGGAGAAAAAGATAAGATTTTGGTGGAAATTTACAAAAGGAAAAAATTTACACATCAAGTAGGTATTTTTCTTTATGATATTAGTCTAGATAGAAAATTATTCCTCAATAATAGGAAATTGTTTTTAAAAAAAATGTTATCATATTACATTCATAGCTGATGAATCAGATTTTCTTTTAGATCATCACATATTTATGGTTTTAAGGCCCTAAACTTTCCATTTATCATTCACTTTCTTGTGATCAATGACCTCAATCACTCTTTCTAATTATTTACACTTTTCTTCAATTCTCACCTATGTTCCCCTATTTGGAAACCTATTTATTTTTTATTCCATATGACCTTTATAATTCCATTCCTCCATTATCAAGGGGATGTCTTATATACCCTTTTGCGATGTGGGTTCAATACAAAGGTATTTTCAAATGTCAATATTTTGATTACCATGATAAATTTCAAATGGTGAGGACACAATTTATTAAAGGGGGAGGATATAACACCTAAATATTTTAAAATAATAAAATTATGTTCGATAGTGTAAAGTACATACAACACTGAGTTTAGATGAGAATGTAACACCATAAGACTTTATGATATATTCATTTGTAAGTAAATTTTATCTCTTAAATAGCTTTCAGTACATTAATCCCTTAGAATTTTATGTTTGATATAATATTCAACATGTAAGACCAAGCTAAACAACCCTTGATATATATAACTGTTATAAACTAGCCATTAAATAGGTGGGTATTAATAGTAATAGTTGCTTTATGAAATATATATGTGTGTGTGTGTGTGTCTTAATCACTATAAATTATTGATAAATATTTATTGAATAATCAATCAATTTTTAGTAAAGCGATTTTATTCTTCAAAAATATGTTTTTTTCAAAAATTATTTTTTATTTATTTTCATGAAAAAACTATTATAATAATTTTTTTAAAATTTTAGAAAATTTATTTGATAAAATTAAATTCATTTTTGGAAACTTAATATCAAAATTTACTTTGGGTTAATTGTTTAAAATACTTAAAAAATAATGTTTTTTAGTGAATAGTGAAAAATACCGATTTTTGTAAAACTATCATTTCAATTAAATAAATTAAGTAATTTAAATTCCACATTTTTTTTAAATTAAAATAATTTTTATTTATTTATATTTTACCCACTTAATTTCTTTTGAATCAAATTTATATTGGATTTTAGTATAAGTTTATTTTTTGGGTTTAAAAAGGGTTTTTTCTGAAAACTGTTTTAAAGAGAAAAATGTATCTCCAATTTAATTTATTAAAATAATACCTAATAAGGAATTTTTTTAATTAAAATTTTATATTATATTTCAATAAATTTTAATTTATATTCATACAATGATTATTATTAGACATATATTTAATATAAAATCATCTAGTACTTGAAATATACACTTCTCGAAAAACCCTTTTTCCTCACATCTTTGGGTTTTGTAATAAATTTAATTTTTGAAATTTTTAGAAATTTTATTTGAAAGAATAAAATAATTTTTTTAATTAATAACTTCTAAATTTTATTAGGGTGGATTTTTTAGAATTTTTTGAAAATACTTTTTTATGAATAGTGAAAATACTGAATTTTAATTGAAAAATGTTTTTCAATTTAAATTATTTATAAAGATAAATTATATTTTAAATTGGTTTTAAATTAAAGTTATTTTATATATATATATATATATATTAATTCAACTTATCTCATTATAACAAATCTAATATTTAAATTGGATATAAAAACTTTGTAAACTTTTGAACATTTTTCTCTTTGAATACCATCTTTCTTGCCACATCTACAGAATTAATTTTAAATTAATTTTTTCCACTTATTTTAATTGAATTTGAAAAAATGGATTACATTTTTATAATTAGAATAATTTATAATTTATAATAAGTTCAACTTAATATTTTAACAAAATTAATTGTGAAAATGGTAAAAAAATAATTATCGCGATTAAGGTAAAAATTGATTTATTGGGGGTTAAACTAAGAAGATAACAGTAAATAAACTAAAAAATATCCCAAACCCCATTTTATGGACATATTTATACCTTATATCATCTGTTGTCTCTAATTAATCATTTTTCAATCTTGTTTACTGATAAAAATGTGGGTATGGTTGAATCTTTTCAAAAAATTACAGGTGTTCCACTCACCTCACTTATAAAAGAAAACCCCACCTCCTCTCTTCTTAATACCTTTAAACCACTTTGTTTTGGCCAAGAACATCCCAAATAACTTTTAAAATTCTCTAAACTCGTGCTATAATCCATATTTTTGGAATAAATCCAACCTAGAAAGTCTTTTGGTGAAAACCCAAGGAGGATACACGAAGAAGAGGTAATGTTCTTCAATGAGAATTTTTCTTTTATTTCTTTCTCCACCTCCTTAAATTATTATTAAAACTTTCTGAAATAATAAAATCATGGTCATAAATATATTTTTATTTTTTTTATAATAATTTTATGACCTACAACCATCTGTACTTCCATCAAATAGGTTATGAAATCATCATTCATGTGTACGGAGGACTACCGCATTGCAAAGCGGGTAATAATGATAGATATAAAGTATATATATGATATTTATAACATTATTATACCTCTATAGTTATAATATAATATATATATATATATAATACTTTCCATTCATTGGGGGATATGATAACGTCACTTGTGTGTAAGGCGGGCTACCGCCTTGCAAAGCGATGTGTTTCATCTTTCACTAACGCTTTACATGGAATATAATAAGAATAAATTTAATGAATATATGTGAAATAAATGAAATAATTATTATATTAATGAAATATTTATCATTTTTAGAATATATTATATCATTTTATTTTTTACACAAAAAAGTTGAAAACATCATTCGTGTATGTGTGGACTACCACCTTCACGAAGCGATGTGAATCTCTTTTTATCATCACGCCACATAGATGATATATATAAGTATTTTTAAATAAATAATATGGTATATATGATATTATTATTATTTTTTAAATATAAAATATCACTTATCTCCTTTTCATAATGATAATTGAAAAATGGAAGCGTTACTCATGCATACGTACATCTTACTGTCTTCATGATCATAACATAGTTCATTTATAAAAATAATATTCCATTACTCATATTAAAATTATAATTCATATATAATTATTATAATTATGTCACTATTTTTATTCTGAATATTATGTAACTATATAATATGTATAATAATCAGAACTTTCATAACAAAGCATGAATGAAAAAACAAGGCAATTAACACACGAAACAATGAAAATTATGAAATATTATTAATGAATAGGTGATAATATGTTATAAAAGGATAATATATGATATTATTAATATTAATTTGGTTCTTTAATAAGTTTATAGAATGTTTAAAACCATTATAAATCTGGTTAAATCACAATCAACCAAAAGGAAGCGTGAGGTAGAGGATTTGCATCTCATTTTTACTTTAGTGAGACACATGCCATATTCACAACCTATTTATTTTATGTGGTGTAAATAATACCCAAGAATATATTTTATGATTATTATCCTGGAAATTATTTGTGTTTACACATCCATTTTAATATATCTCTCTCATGGGTTTTATGGTTAAAAATTTAACAAATTGGTAAGGGACTTTGTCTCAATTTCCATTTATTGAGACATTTTTTGATATTATGAACCTATATCATTTTACGAGGTATATATAAATTACCTTTTACATGTTATATCATGAATTTATATACTATTATGGTATTTTAATTTTTTTAAAAGGTTATTCTTTTATGTGGCTTATGATTTAAATATTTCCAAAGTGATAAGGGGATTTTCTTTAAAAAATCATCTTTTATAGTTTTCCTTCAAACTCTCTTTCTCTTCCATATACATGTTGTTAAAATGATTTTATGACTGTTTTTATATGGTCAAAAAAGATTTATAAATTAAATTTTATTTCAATATTACTTTATTTAAAAGGTTTTAAATAGGAATGTTTTACATGTTTTATATGGAATGTTTTGACAAACGACAAAAGAAATGTTCTATTTTTAACATTTATGACAACAATGAATTTTTTCACAGTTGTAACCATTATTATATTACTAGATTACTTTTATATATTTAATGTATTATTAAAAGAAATATTTTTTCCTTTTTTGGGTATTTTGGTATTGAAAATGGTTTCTTTAAAAGAAAGGGTTATTTTGGTATTGAAAATGGGTTTTTAAAAAAGGTATTTTGATATCGAAAAGTGATTTGTTTATGAATTTAAAATAGTTTTTCAAATGTTTTATGATAGAAAATTGAAATCATAAAAAACTTTTATTCATGACAGGGTACTTGAGCATTATACCTGAGAAATGGGTGTTCCCAGATAGCATTGTGTGATCATGTTATAGTTTATAAGATTGCCAAATAGCATCGGGTATGCCCATTATAGCTTATATGATGGGTCAGCCCAAATAGCGTCGGATGATCCCGTTATAGTTTAAATGATGGGTGCACCCATATATTAGTCTAATGATTTGGGTAATTTAACTTTTCATGATAAGAAAAAATTATGGAGTTACATGTGGGTTTCTCCCATGGATTTAACTCAGTTCCAGTTATTTCTGACATGGGTTTAATATAGGTTATACAGAAAAATGATCCAAGATACCAACACATTTTTTTTATTCTTTTTATGGGTTTATAATGGTTATTATGTTCAGGATTGATATCACATGGCTCAGGATTATTTATTTTCATGACTCTTTCCATTATAAAAGAATTATTCCATGTTTTTATAATTGATCATCCAGGTATTTATGGGTAAGATTTCTTTTATGATTTACTCATGTACTCTGATTATGACTCCATACCCTTATGCTCTTCTTATACTCACTGATGACAGTCAATTTTTAATGATTATGTTTACCCTTACAGATAATTTGAGCTCATCCTTCTTATGTTTCTTCTTCCCTAAGTTATAAAGTATGAGTTTGAATGAATTGTGTTAAGAAGGTATTTTCATATAGATTATGATAATGACTTAACGTGAAATAATAAAAGCCGGGTTAAGTGGGATAAATAATCATTTAATGAAATGGGTGTTGTTTATGTATTAATTTGACCATATTATCTAAAACTCTAAACCTACACTACTGGAAAAAAGGCCTATACCCACGGTTCAAAACCGTGGGTATAGCCCCCAAAACCGTGGGTATAGGCTATACCCACGGTTTTGGGAACCGTGGGCTGGAACGCCGTCGGTATAGGTCCCCAGCCTATACCCACGGTTTTCCAAAACCGTGGGTATAGGTGTTCTACCACGGTGTCAACAAAACATTCCCAATTGCCACGGTGTCAATGGCTTTTACCCACGGTTTCAAAACCGTGGGTATAGATCCTAAAATAAAGCCGCAGGCGGGTTTCGATCCCACGACCTCCTCGCTGCAAAGTACCGCGTCTACCACTACCCTACTATCAATTATGTGTATATATATATATATTTAGTTAAATATAGTTATATAAACCGTGGGTATAGAGGGAAGAACCGTAGGTATAGGACTCCCGCCAAAAAAAAAATCTTTCCCGCGGAAAAAAAAAATTTCCCGCGCACACATGGGAAACCTATACCCACGGTTTTTCAAAACCGTGGGTATAGGTTTTTTATCCTATACCTATCCCCACGGTTCTCCTCAAAACCGTGGGGATAGGTACCCCTATACCCACAGTTCTTGAAAATCGTGGGTATAGGTCAATTGTCAAGACCTATTCCCACGGTTTTGGAAAACCGTGGGGATAGACCCCCCTATGCCCACGGTTTTTGAAAACCGTGGGTACAGGTCTGGAAAATAGACCTATACCCACGGTTTTCCAAAACCGTGGGTATAGGGGGTACCTATCCCCACGGTTTTGAGGAAAACCATGGGGATAGGTCCATTTTCCAGTAGTGCTAAAAGGACCCTGAGAATGTAAGTGATCTAGTCTTTTCCTTTTGATGTTACAAGTTTTGTATGGAAAAAAATTGGGTCACAATTATCAGTATCAAAGCCATAAATTAAATGATTATTATTTCAACAATGGATTTAGGAGTGTATGTTATGTGATATTATACTATGTCTATATTTATTTATGATTTAAAAATGGGTTATTATAATAACAAACATTTAAAGTGGCATTATATTTCAATTACTGTAAAAATGATGTTGAAAGTGACTTTAAACATCATTTTTTATGAAAATCAGCATCGAATGTCTCTTTGTATCTATATTTAGTCGGGATTTCAATGTTGGTTTTTATAATAAAAAATGTTAAAAGTCACATAAATGGTTGTTTTTAATAATTTTAATTAAAACTATACTTTTAATGTCTACTGTATTCACATCTCTTTTTAATCGATGTTAAAAATGAAAAATTGTCCGCATAAAGTTGTTACTTTTTGTTAGTTTTTCTATTTTCATCTTATTTATCTTATATAAAAATAGATTATCTTTATTATCAAAGACTTGATATAAAAAATATGAGATGATGGTTTTAATACACATCGATTATGATTCATCCTATTCTATAATATGTTTGAAAAAAAAAGTTAGGGATAAAATGGGTTTTATCTAGGATAAAAGAGTTTATCCAAGATATTTTCTAAAATATTAAGGAAAGTGTTCCCACCACCCAACAGTGGAATATTTTAAACAATAAAGTATTGTTTTAATAATAATTCTATAAACACATAGAATATCATATAAGATATTTTTTAAAATAATATATTTTTTAAATATTCACACCGGAGAAAAGAAGTGTTATTTCTTGGACACAAAAGAGTTTGTGTATCTTGGGATGATATTTTGGATAGAATGTAGTTTCTAAGAGGCTAGTAAGAGTATATTTTTACTTATAAAAGTTTAAAGTCTAACCAAAAATCATTAAAATAATATAATGCAATGTGAATGTAATGTAAATATCCTAAGAAGAGTTTAGGGTATGATGGTAAAGAGAAATGTAAAGAGTTAAATTTAGTTGTTGTGACAAAGGGAATGTCACTGTATATTCAAAAGGTGTTTAGGATTTATTGGTAAAGAATAATGTAAAGTGATAAATTGTTTTACTAAATGATCTTAATGGAAAATTTTGAATAGAAAAGTTTGAATAGAAAAGTTACAAGATGATAATGATGGTCTTAAAAAGAGTTCTAATTAGACAACATAAGTTATTAACAACATAAAATTGGATATTTTGAAGTAAATGATTTTAAATACTATGTTAAAATAGTTTAACATTAGGAATATTATTATCAAGTCTCACTAGTATTCAAGATGGATTTCTTCATATATATTACTCACTAAAAGATTTTAGTTTGAGTAATATATCTTAGGGATATATATGTGTGTGGTAGGAATTATATATATATATATGTAATGAGTTTAATAAAGCTCATAAATTATAGTGAGCATATGTCCTCTTGGGTTGTCTTTCATATGGTATATGATTATATGGCCACTTATGTATATTTTTTATAGTATTATTAAAATGGTTTAAGGATAAAACATTATCATGTTATATAAAAGGAAGACTCCACATTATCATTCTTTCACATTGGTTATATATATTGTATGAAGTGAAATGATAATTTACCTAATAAAGTAAAACTTCGAATTGTCCCTAAAATATGTTAATTATGAAATATTATTGGTTATAATGAAATTTTAAGTTCATCATGGGTAGGATTTCATATTGAGATATGAAATGTGATTATGAGGCACAAAATGAGTTTTATATACAAGATGACCAACCAAGTATACCACATGGACTATAATACGCTATGTTTTTTCTATAATAGGAGTGCATGATTAATATTGAATTTCTATACTTTATGTGGGAATTATATTTATATTAAGAACCCTTATACTTTGATACATGTCTTACACAATCCTTGAGAGTCGTCTAATCAGTGGGTGGTTGGGTATGTTGTTGATCATGTCATCATTTGAGGCTTAATTAAGATTAGATTTTTCCTCTTGTATGATGAGTATGACATATTGGACCTATATTTAGAATTACTGAGGAAGTGTATGGTAATACCTAGATAAGGTGCATCTGATGTGTTTATTTATCTGGATGAGTTCCATGGGATATTCTCATAGGATTAAATTAATAACATGTGATTTATTCATTAACCTAGTCATTCTATACTTGTTAAATTTAGAAAATGTGATTTTTTATATGGGATTGAAATACTCTGTGTCTCATGGTCACTCGATGCCTTTGAAAAAAGGTTCATATGATTTTGAAAACTTGTATATGATACATATAGTAGGAATAGGGGTGGGGATACATGTGTTTGATAGAGATCACACTAGATCCCTTTGTGTCTTAAGTAGTATTGACATTTTTCTAAAGACCACTCTTTTATTACATTTATAGATCTAGGAATTCATAATTGTTTTCAATGTTATAAATTCTCGTGAGATTAAAAAAATTTATTTTTTGAATAAGGACCAAGTTTATAAAACTTTAATATCTACCCTAAAAAAATTATAGGATATTTATAAGAAGTTATGGATAGATTTTCATAAGTTATTACATGTTATGTATCATAAGATGTAAGTTTTTTAAGTCTATAAGGCTTTAGTGTAGGTAGGATATTGATGAATTTATATATTAAAGTAACCACTATGATGTGGTGGTTTAGCCTACATCATGGTCTATCCTTGAGTGCACTACAACATAGTGTGATACATTATGTCTGGGTAGTTCTTGTATAGGATTATCACATTTATGATTTCACATAGAAATCAACCAAAATCATATACAAATGTTATCATATCTATTTTTTCTTAATAGGATGATGATACTCATAAGTTTAAATTAATAACAAGACTGTTTAAATTTTAAATATTTATTATGGGGATTAAACCAAATGTTTTCAGGGAGTTAAAATGTTGGAACATTTTTTGCCATGTTTAATAGATTTATGGTCCAATACATGGTTCTTGGAGGTGTATATAAATAAATTTGATCCTATTACATTATTGTTTCATTTATGATAACTCCTCAAGGAAAAAATTCTATTTCTCCTTTTATCTCCCACCATCGAACTTGAGGTTTAATAAGACCTTGGTGTTGAGAGAGATCTTTCCATAGCATTGAGAGATTCCCATAATTTGTGGATATCCTAATAGGGATGAAACCTTTAGTTTATCATTTTTTATCTTAATAAAATGAATATTTGAAGCTTTTATAGGATATATCATAAAATTTGAAAGGTATATGCTTTTTTCATTTTATTATTCATTCCAAATATATAGATAGATTATGAACTTAATAGTGTTGTGGAGTTTTTATTCCACTACATTTTAGATGTTTTACATTCATCTGAAACCATTAAAATCACATGTCTGATAGATTATAAATATTTATAGAGTACCATTAACTATTATTTCATATTGACACTCATTATTTACTTCTTTATTTTGGAAAGATCTTCAAGAAGTTCTGAGTACTCAATTGAATTTAATCATGGATTATCACCCACAAATGGATGGTCAAAATAAGTGAGTTATTCAAATTCTTGAAGTCATACTTTTCACTTTTTTACTTGAATTTAAAGGCCTTTGGGAGAACTATTCGTTGTTTATTGAGTTCTACTATAATAATTTTTATCAATCATCAATCAATATGGCCATATTTAAGGCTTTTTTGTCATGAATTTTGGAACTATATTTATTGGTATGAATTAGGTGATAAATACTTATTTGGAAAAAGATTTATTTAGGTTATAATGAGTAAGGTTTAAAAGATTTTTAAAATATTTGTGATATCTCGAAGTTATAAAAAATCATATACTAATCAACATTTTTATCCCTTGAAGTTTATTTTTGGTGATCAGGTGCTTATTAAATTATCACCTCATATTTTTTATAAAAGATTAGGGAAGCAAGGTAATATTATGTCATAGTATATTGGATTATTTTAAATAACATAGAATCTTGAGAATTTATCATACTAGCTAGATTTACCATCCTGTTTGACATCTATTCAAGGTATATTTCTTATGTCCTGGCTGGAGAAATATCTTCCCAATTTATCTCATGTGATTAAATAGGAAGAACTGTATTTAGATATGGATGTTACTATATCGAAACATTCAGTTCGTATAATTGAATACCATAATAAGGTGTTGGGGGAAAATTTATCCCTCTAGTTCATATACTGTGGAAGCATGGAAGATATATCCATGAGATGAACAAGAGGAATTTATTAAGGAGCAATGGATTCACCTTTTTTATCAAGATTAATAATTACATTAGAATATAATAAAGTGGTATCGTGGGGAGAATTTTATTCTCATGATATCATGGGTCTGTATTTATTTTATTATTTATTTACTTCTATAGGTTTTCTGATTCGGATAAAGAAAATATGAAAAATAAAAAAAATCCAAGTTGCACAATCTATGTGCACAGTCTCGGTGACTGTATATATTGACCTTACAGGAGGGGAGAACTAGAATAGTGGTTATTGTATGGTTGATGAATAGTCCTATAGATCATTTATTTTGACCATAAACATACCTATAAAACTTTTATTTGTTGTATTTTTAAGTCCCATGTATATAAATTTACCCTCTTTTCTTCTAGGGGATTCGAGTGGATCATCCAAGGGTGCTTTAAATATTGAACCGCCTACCTCTCTTGGTTACATAGATATTCTCTATTATATTCAATCAATTCTTTCAAAGTAAATCCATTATTCCTTTTCCATTTCTTATTTCCATCCTATCGTATCTTATTCCTCTTATAAGTTCTTACATCCTCTTATCCATAGTTGGATGTAGTATCCAAAACCTAAACTTTGGATGGTCTAATCTTGAGGGTTTATTTATAGGGTTTATAAAAGGTCTCTCGTGTTCTAGTATTTCATTATTTCAATCAATAATATGGATTCCAATGGTTAGTAGTAGGTGTTTTAATTTAAACCATTTTATTAGTCAAGACTTTAGTTTTTGATATTTCTATAAATTATTTCCTAGTATACTAGTAATTATATTTGGGTTATGATGGATTTTTTATTGTTCTCTATGTGATCTTATGGTTTTCAACTTGATTTAAATTTATTTTTCATAGCTTCCAAAATGATATGATTTAAAATTGAATTTTAATGATTACAAAGTGTTTGATAAAATAATTCTAATACTTTTTTAATTTAAATGTAGTTATAAGTGGCTTTTGGATGTGTGTGTTTTTTATATAAATATAGTTTCATAAATTTTTATGTTTTTTGCGTCTGAAAGGTTATGCATTACACTTTAAATATTTTTGTTAAATATTTATACCCTTCTTCATGTTTACCCCTTATTATTTTTGTTATAAGTGTGTAATTTTTCATATTGTCTACTTTTTATGGAATTATTGGAGGGGTTGGTTTTTAGATTGAGTGTTGTTGGATATTATTACTCGACTTCCTTGATTTTTAAATGATGGTAAAAATGGGAACCTAAATCTCTAAGTGGTAAATCAAGGATTAGTTCTACCCTACCTATGATTTCACTCTAGATAAGGTTCCATGGATATCATTTCTCTCAAGCTAGGGGTTTCCACATGGTGAGGCCATTGGGGTAGGTTGGGGTATGAGTCTTTAAGGATTACATTAAGCTAGTTATGATCAACGATTGAGGTCCTAGGTCGTCCTAATTAGACATACAGGTTTTCATTCCACATTTGTTACTATTATTTTTTTATTTTTATTTTACTTTGAAATCCCTTATTATGATTATTTTAGGTTATTCCTTACTTTATAATATGTTTTCATCATGCCATTTGATACTTGTTTACTATGTAAACATGTATACCCTATTTTTTCAAGATTTAACAAATGAATTAGATTTATAAAAGGTTATAAAATGTGTTTGGATTTCCTATTATAAATAAAACATATAAAATCTATTTTCTATTTTTAATTCAAACTAGAATTTGAGGTATGACTTATAAAATGGATTACATTGATTCTTGGTGGTATCCTACTGGATGATTTCTCACACCTTGAATATACCCAATATGTGTATTTAGACCTTGTTATATATTATGCTAGTAAAAGTAAGATAGTTACTTCCTTTAATTATTTCCATATATGCCTTCTTTATTTCTTAATGGAGTGATGATCGGATGGTGACCATGGGTCATGAAGAGATGGTTCATCTGGTCATTCCTTTTTAGGATAATTCAAATTATTTTGGGTTGTACTTGTATCAACCACTTTATATTTCCTTTCATTTTAGTCTCTTTATATATTTCATTTCATGTATTACTATTTACATGTTATTATAATGGCATTCTTGAGTGGTTGTATTGTTCTTATTACTTATACCCTATTTGATTGGTTATTATTTTGAAAACTAATTATTTATCTTCTATAGGAATCCAATGTATGGATACTTCATGTCGGATTCCTGATTGAAGTAAATTTTTTATCTTACCTATTTAATAGGTTAAAATCATTCTCAAATGTTAAGTTTTTATACCCTCAAATATTATCATCAACTCATGGAAATTGATAATGCACTTCAGGTCCTATGGTGGATCAACTCAAGTGACATGGTGGGTTGACATGGGTTGGTTCCTTACAATATATATCTAATATATTTACATGTATTTATAAATATATGTATATTATGTATAAAAATAAATGCACACACATATAAAATATTAACACGGTATATAATGGATATTTATATACTTGTGTGTGTGCGATGTATTAAAATATTTATAATATATTAATTTAAATTCATTTATATATTTATAGTGTATTTATATACTAAAATCATAAATAAATTTATGTGATGTGTTTATATAATACAAATAATGATGATTATGATGATGATGATGATGATAATGATAATAATTTTTATTATTATGTCAAATTTTTAAGTTATAAAAAATAGAGGAGATTTTATATATATTTGCATGTGAATGCTCATGTGTAATTTTTAAATACATATTTTTATATTAATGTATATTTAAATGTGTGTGTGTATAAATATATATAAATATAATTAATTTTTTATATAAATGTGTGTGTGTCTAAAATTAAATACATATTTATATTTATATATATTTATATATATCATTATTATTAAATCTATTTTTAAAACTATAAAAATTATAGAGGGTTGTGTACACATAAATTCTTATGTCTTTGTGTTAAGTATATATATGTGTATATTAATATGTGTGTGTGTATAATTATATATATTCATGTTATTATATATGTGTGTGTGTGTGTTTTCATAATTAATTTACTTATTATTATTATTAAATAAGTTTCTTTGAAATTTAAAAAAATAGAGGGGGTTGTTAATCACTACTAATATAATAAATTAGTGGTGGTTTGGAACCCCCTATGATAATTCATATTTGTTTAATAATTATAGTTACATATTTAGTGATATATTTCCCATAACTATCACTAATTAAATATTAAGTAGTTTCAATAAAATTGTCATTGTTTCTGATGCACAATGTCCGCCTATGTGTTTTGAGTTCGTACAAACCTGCTTTCCAAAGGCAGGTGATCACTGGGACTTTACGAGTAATGATGTAGTTGTGCATTGGTCAATAAGATGGAATTTTAGGATCATCTCACCCTTTTGAGGGGAACTATTTCCTACTTTTAGACTCTCATATAGATTTAAGACATGTCTGTGAATCCTTCTCAGTAATAATATAAGTTACACTTAAGAAATTTATTTAATGAGAACATACATTTAATAGGAAATTTCACATGAGGATTATAATATCACTCATTTTTTCATGTATATGGTAACTCTATAATTTAAATCCATATAGGTAGTCATTCTGAATTTTATCACTATCTAGGGAGGCATTGGGATTCTATAAAAGGACATAGAATCTATTGTGGAGTTAGGATTGGGGATAAGAAAGGGGCATCCTATATATACCTATTAAGGGAATCATAAACCGCATAGTTTGGTTCTATTTAATGGGATATATCATAACTTTTAAGGTCATGAAACAAGGAACATAGTGGTACCTTTAAAGTTTATACATCTATGACCAAGTGAAATTCCTTTCAAGGTCATGCATCTAGGGCCTATTATAAGGAATAATTCATGTGAAGTGGACAACTAGGAAAAATAGTACCCAATAATGGTTAGTGTGGTACTAATTCATGAGCATTCCTTTCTAGTTCCTCCTATTTTTTGGTAACAAAATAATATAGGGTATGGTTAGGGATTACAACTAGTAGGAGTCTATTTTATCGTCCTTACATTAGATCGTGAGGGTATATTTTGTTAATCACATAAGGAATAATGTTTCATACTATGATCATCACATGGATAATCTTATGCTTGTCACATAAGTTATCTTATTCTCATAACATAATATATCCATGTATTATCACTAGATACATACCTAGATCATCACCAAAGGAATTCCTGGTTCGTTGCTAGAGGTTTCCTTGGCTCATCACCAGAGGCATAGCTGGATCATCATTAGAGGCATCCTTGGATCATCACTAGAGACATCCCTAGATCATCTCTAGATTCATCCATGGATCATCACTAGATTCATCCTTGGATTTTCACCATAGGAATCCATGGATAATCACCAGAGGCATACCTATCTCATCACCATATGTATCCCAAACTTTTCACTATAGGTGAGTCTCATGCTCATCATGGGTGGAATAAAGGTACTATGTTCATCAATAGAAGTAATGGTTTTCCACTTATTCTCATCACATAATAGTGGACATGATTTAATATCCAATGGGGGATTTGGGAAGGTATAGCATTTTATAGGAATGGATTAGGTTTTACCATCTCTCAAATGAGAGATGGGACAATAACGTTGTATGGGTGTTGGGATTGATACTCAATGAGGAATAAAACATATCCTACTAAAAATAGGAATCAAAACCTTTATAGTTAAAGGTACATAGTTTAAGTCTTTGTGGAAAGTTCAGTTTATGTAGTTTGACATCATGTGGTAAGGACACTCATGTCGTGAAAGGGAAGACATCGGTAGATAGAGTGGGAATTATGAATATATATGCCCCTATATATATATATATATATATATATATATATATATCACTAGTGGATCATAGGTATGATATCATTAGTGAGGTATTTATTTGGGATTACACCTGGTAAGAGTCCTATACTTTTCTTGGAATGGGATTTACGGGGTTTTTACCTTGGATAAAGGTATCCGAGAAGGTTGTTTGTGTTAATTTTTTCTATATAGATAACCTAGGTGGAAGTATGGGTAAGATAGGGGCCTAGTTACCCATAATTGGGTTACTACATGAAGTTTCCATGAATTGACCAAATTCTTCATAGCCTAGTACCATTGGTAAAAGCCCCTCAAGAACCTTAGAAACAACACATTATGCATGTGATGAAGGTGATACATGAAGGAACCTAGTTCAAATAGGTCAAAGGTTAAATACAATTTATGAAGTAGTTTATACAAGTAACCCTTTTACAAATGGTCTTAGTGATATTAATTTGATAAGGGGCCTTCGTAGGATTCCTTCATGACGTGGGATTCATAGGAGTCCTTTGTGAAGGAGCCTTCATGAGAGACCTTTATGAAGGGGCTTCATAGTAGTCCTTCATGAAGGTACCTTTGTAGGAGTCCTTTATAAATGGAATTCATGGGCTCTTACACAAAGGATTCTATGTGTTGGATTACATTACCATGAAATACTTATGTGGTTTCCTTCCTCTTGAACTTCATTAAACATAATAAATGAATTCCCTTTTCTCAAAATGTATGTTCATATTTATATTTTCTATTCCCCTGAAATATATAGTGGAATAGGGACAATGAAAATTCCAAAGGGTATAAAACCATGAAGGATAAGTGTTAGGTGGTGAAAAATAACTTCTAGTTACAAATAAACTAGGAACCTATGAAATAGTACCATCAAAAGCAATATATGACACGCTGCTAGGAATGATCTATATACTTGTGAAGGAATCTCACATGATTATAAAAAATGATTTCCATTTGATAAGGGAGTACATGTTTATAAAGGGATGATTTTTTATGAAGAACTAATGTTAACAAGAAGTAATCCTTCATAAAATATTAGTTTTGTCGATGAAGGATTGGGTTCCTTTTCAGAAATATACCATTTTTAAATTTTTTATTTATGAAAAAATGGGGGAGAACTTAAAAGGACCATATATATTGATTCATAAGTTTTTTTTCTTCATGTGTAGTTAACTCAAATCTTGTAAAATTAAATTCACCCTTGGATATTGTTTCCCCCATAACAAAGTGTTTTATGGGGTAAAAAAGTTCCCATAAGACCCTCAAAAATGGGATTTTTGGTTTTAAAATCACTTTTCATCAACAATGGTTCAAACACATGGCCTACTCATAGTGGGAGGTTCTCCCCACCACATTACTAGATTCGGAAATATTTTTGAGGAATATATATCCCTTTATGTTTGATAAATCATATAGTACATGGATATCTCACTTGATTCTTCTTCGTGTAGAAAATTACTTTTTCCTGCACTTAACATGTGTCATCCAAGTGAGGAAAAAATCATGGTTTCCATGATAGAGTGTATGGAATAAATTTTTTAGTTATTAAGGCCACTAAATTTGTAACTTCAATTATTAAATATATATATATATATCAGGGGTTCCAAACTATTTCTAAGGTCTTATATTAGTAGTGGCTTTAATAGAATTCTATTAAATAACAAATTTAGTTATGATTTGGGAAAATTGACACTAAATTACATAGAAAAAAAATTAGAGGTAGTTATACATAA
The DNA here is from genome assembly GCA_963277665.1 of Viscum album. Classification (NCBI taxonomy): domain Eukaryota; kingdom Viridiplantae; phylum Streptophyta; class Magnoliopsida; order Santalales; family Viscaceae; genus Viscum; species Viscum album. The sequence goes on along the minus strand of OY728130.1, from coordinate 1,146,226,118 downwards.
TCCCTATAAATAAATTCCACTAATATATTTTTTTATAGCATTTCCATCTATATTAGAAACTCTAAAAAGTCCAAATAAATTCAAATTAACTAACTCTAGTTTTTTAGAGGTTCAAACCTCTTTCTTTGGTTTGAAAAAGGAATCTTATGTTTCTTTCCCTTTCGATAAGGATTATAGAATTTTTCAGTTTTGAAATAAATCTTTATAAGATCCTTATTTAATACTTTATTATAAAATTTAATGAGTAAATAAACGTTATAATATAAAGTATCTTGCTTTATATCAAAGACTCTCTATGAAAATCACTTAGTCAAGAAACATGCTAGGAAATTAAATAATTTTAATTAATAGTATAAACATTTTCATTTATATTTATAATATAATAAATATCAGGTTTTTTAGTATAACACTTACATATAAAATTATCAAACCAAAAATTTTGCCCATCATCGCATAATCCACTAATAATAAGTATATTTTAGTTTAAATCAGTAATAAATAATACTTTTCAAATAATTGAATGATCTAAAATATAAACTTTTCCATGAAAAGTTTTTTTTTATTCTGCATTGTATCCAAGTGTAACACATTACCTTTTTAATTACCAATTATATGACTTAAGCATCTATTATCTAAGCCCCATATAATTTTACTACTAGTTTTTAAACATGTAGCCTCTAAAAATACATATCAATGAATTTTTTTATAAAAATATATTTTGATCTTATATAATTAGTAATCAGTGCCTTAGGCACCCATATTTTTCTAGATGTTTTTTCATAAGTAGATAAAAATATATTTCAAAATAAATCCCTTGTGGATCCATAGTAATGGGATTTATTTTTAGAAAATGGATTGATACATGCCCTGTAATCCCACACACATTATAGATTAAAAAACAATTTCTATGAATAGAATTAGAATCATGCACAAAATAAGTTCTATAAAAACAAATGTGTTTCTATTCATAATAATATATCCCAATCTTGGATTTGGGAGGTTTTAGGGATCCTATCATTTTTTTCAATTTATCCTCACCTTTAGTAAATATTTTTAAATTATTTATAACTTTTTCATTCTTAGACTTAAGATTTTCAATATCTTTTTCCAAAGATACTTTATTATAAATTTCAGTTTTAATTATATATTTCTATTTATCTAGTTATTATATGTATATTTAATACTTTTTTACTTGTTTTCATTTTATTCATGGTTTCTTATAACATGTAATTATAATCTTCTAGTGCTTATATAGATATAGAAAATTCATAATTATTTTAAATTTATAAAAAAATATAAATAGATATTGAGTTTACCATGGTATGTGATAATATAAATCATAGATTTACTTTACCTCATGGTTTATTCCTTCCATTGTGATCTAAGTAATTGAAACTATCTTTAGAGGTACCCTAGGTTATAAATTTAATATATTTATTTGAAAAATATCTCTTTTTATATTTATTCATTAATTTTAACTTTGGTAATTATTAATTGATGTGTCCCTTCTTCTTATACTCATACAAAATCGCTTCACTAGAACTTGTATTATATTTATTCTAGAAATATTTCATATTGTTTTATTTTAAAATTAAAATACCTTTGGAGTTCTCTTTTATTCTTATAAAAGTTCATAAATATTATGGTTAGGTGAGTTATCTCTTAATCACTATCAACATTCCCACTTATACCATTTCTTGACTCTAAAAAACTTTCTTATCTTTTATTGTGAAATCAGAGACATCATAAAGAATAAGACACTAATAAAAGGAGTTTGAAACATCATAAATAATTATGAATCATACCTAATGGTAACTTTAATTATATATTGATAATTAAATTCTAAATAATAATTAACATAGATACCACTAGTGTGAAACTAGTACAAATGATCAAAATTATAAACACCTAATTTGGAAAATCCATAGAATTCATATAAAGAATAACTATTTATAAAGAGTATAAATGAAAATGGATATGATTAAGATTATGAATTATTTTATTAATATAGATATTCTTGTGATACATGATGTTAAATTATGTTCATGGAAGTTAGGAACAAGAGTTAAGGGTTTTTATCTCAAATTCCTCTCTTTGAGACATGTTTGGTATTATGGACCTTATTTAATTTTTATGGTGTATATACTACATATTTGAGATATAATATCATGAATTATATTTTAATAAAGGTATTTTAAGATCAATTACAAGCCCTATATTTCATGGGGTTTTTATTAAATATTTACTCAAGTTTTTCAGGTTTTTTGTCTCAATTCTGATTTTTTGAGACATGTCACATGTTATAAGCCATATCTTATCTGTATGGTTTTTTATTGATTTATTATACCATAAGTGTTATATAATTTATTTATTTTTATTTAATGGGATTTACTATCCAATACATTTTTCCTTATTTAAGCAATTATAGATTCATTTGTTTCCCTATTAGTGAGGATTTTTGGTAACTCGGTTTTAATTCATTGAGTTATGGTCATTCTTTGAACTTATTTCATATAAGTTGGGTAAATTATACCCTTTTATTATAGTATATGGTATTATATCATCATTTTATAGATATATGTATATTCCTATAACATAAATCTTTTGAAAAATATTTCTCACTTATTAGGATTTGTTCTTTTGAAACCATCCACTTTCTTTCTCTATATAGATTATGATCATGTTGTTCTAGTATTGACTTAGGTGTATACTCCTTATTCTATAAGATATGAACATCACATTTTACATAATTCATATTCAATGATGTTGACCTGTAAATTATTTTATTCTATTCACATGGGAAAAATATTTTCATTCCATATGTTGTTATTCAAATTCAGATGATTATTGGTAAGTTGACTATGTATTATTTATCCATACACTTTATTCCTACAGATGGGTTATTATTATGTTATTAATTATATTAACATGGGGAAAAGTATTGAAATTATTTAAGATTATTTATTACTAACATTGGTAGATTGTGTGTTTGATTTCTGTATTTCTCATTATATGGATAGGTAAGTTTTATTCAGTAATAGGCTCCTTAGGGATTGGTATATTGGGTCTTGATGACTTTTATGGTGAATTAATTTGATATAATTAGGTGAAGTGTGGGGCCCAGAATTATATAGACCCTTGATGAATTGATAGATCTCATTAGACAAAATAGGTTTGAGTATTTGGTGTATACCTACCTAATTCAGTAAGATGTCTTGGTTGTAGTCTTGGTCAAAAGTAAAGTGACTTAGAACAAGGCCTTAACAACAAGTTTTTAATTTCGGGAATTTTGAATTACATCAGTATGAGATCAATATTATTGATATACATGTTTTAATTTATTTTATTGGATATAGCTTGTTGCTGGATTTAAGTTAATTATGGATTTATATTGTGTACCTATTCCTCCCATGATATTTATACCATGTTTATTCAATGATTGCTTCAATTATATGTTTACCTTAATAAGAATTTGAGATAACCCATTTCTTATGTTTTCATTCCATAAGTTATAAAGAAAATTAGTACATGTTACATGTTTATAAGGATAGAAAATGTGGAATAAATTATGGGAGATGTGGAATACTTTCATGAATTAAGTAGTTTATTATATATAATGGAAAAAAATTCCATTAGTTGATAAAGGCATGGTCCTTATTAGTTTATGATGTACCATAAATATATAAATCTCTAAACTTTAAAAGATTATTTGAATGTAAGATATTAAATAATATTCATTCATTTTGAAACTATAGATGGTTATATCCATGATTTTACAGCCGATATCAAATAAAGTTTGTAAATTATGTGCTTATGATCATCGGATCTAGGATTCTGGGTCTGGGGCATCACATGATAGAACTTTGTTTGACCCCCAAGTGGGTGATAGGGTTTTTATACCCCTAGTCAGGCAGTTTCAACACTTTATCCACAATTATAAATTATATGGTTTTTTATGGAAGAAACTACCATATTTTATTTCTCCCAACATTTTTAAGTGGAAGTCAAGAGTGAGAACCTCTGAAGAAGAAAAAAAGACCTAACCCATATGAAATAATAAATATATAATTTGAGGTACATCAGGGGGAAGAAAATATAGAGGGATCCCTATCAAATTTTGTGATGTCCTCCTCCATGTGATATGAAAATTTATATAGAGAAGGCAGTTACATCATCATGGGGTTCTCAAGATCTTCTTCGTATGACACTACTTGTGTAGCTTCTTCCTTAACTTGAATGTATATGGATTGATCTATGTTTGTTATGTAAAAAAATTTAAAAAAGGTGATGTTAATAAATAATTCATCTTGAATAATATTAAAACCTAAAAATAAATATAAAAACCTTCTTCTTCAAGTAATTAACCTTGTAAATCAATCTCTTCTAGAAAGGCCATTGGTAACTCAATATTAGTGGGTGTATCTTCATCATCTTCTTCTAAAGAAAAAGAGCGGTATAGAGGTGATGGTTTTTTATTTAAATATGATAGGATCAATTACCTTTTAATATTCAAAAACATCTACTCGATGTTCATCTAAACCTTATTTATCTCTCACATGTACATCATCTGGTATTTATAATTCAAGAACCTCTAAGATAAATGGAAGATAAAGGTTTAATAGATTTCCAAGTTTCTATCTCTCATCCTCCTTAGGTTATTCAAATGTAAATGTTAGTGGAATGAGCATCACTTCATCTTAATCTTATTTTTTTGATATTTCCACCATAAATCTATGATCTCATTATGATAAGTATAAATGATCTCTATTTTTGGATCATTTCTTCCATCAATCGAATTTCCTTTTATGTTATCATTTATAATGAATATTCCCAAAAATACCCAGCATTCATCCAAGTATATGCTAAATCTCTATAAAATTCCATTTTAACCTAATAAATAAAATATATACAATAACGTTATATTTTTTATGTTTTTGAAATTTATGATTTTTTGGGGGTTTTATGAAAAAAATTCATGTAAGTTATTAGCATCCCCAGAAATTGTGACAAATTAATGCATGGGGATTTTTCATAGATACTATACCATTATTTTATTGTTATCTAAGTATGTAGAATAGTGTTTACCTAGGTTCAATATCTCAAGGATGTCACTCACACAACATAGATCTTCTATTGTCACTATTTATATATTAAAATATACCATTAAATGATATACTGATATAGTGGGGTTTTTCAAGTGAATATGATATATAAATATATATATATTCAATGAAAAACACAATGAATTTATAATGAATAATATAATTTATCATCTAAGGGATTTAAAAAAAATAAAATTATAGTTTGATGAATAGTAAATTTTTTGATTCTCTCTCTTAGTGAAAAGTTCACAACAAATCACTATTCATCCTCTTTCTCAAATTATATCACCCCACATCATGACCTATTCATGAATGAGTGACCTATTCTACAATAATACCTAATCAAAACTATATTATATGAATAACTAAAGTATTAAAGGGAAGGAATATAGACAAGCAAAGAGGAAGGATAAAAATCAATAGAGAAAAAGAAGTGACCACACATCCTAATCAATTTAACCATGAATATCATCATTATATTGAGAAAAATTAAAAACAATAAAAACAAACACCAAAATAAAGTAATCCACTACCCCCTCCCTCAAACTAGCAGTGATGTTAGTTCCCCATTTTTATGGAGTTAAGAAGGGCACAGTGGGAGAAACACAAAAGAGTAAAATGAAAGAGAAATAGATGAAGAATACTAATATAAATTAAAAATGTATAATACTATTACCATATCTAAATCCTTACTTTTTCTCTAAAAAATTACTAACTGATTTGAAATAAAGTGTAGAAACATTTTTATAGGCAAGAGGGATGAATAATTTTGTTTCCAAATATATCCTTAAAATGTTGGCACATTTCTAACCCATTAAATTACTTAATATTATAATGTGTTATTCTAAGAATATTTTAGGATATGTTTTGGATGTTGGCCCAAAATTTTGATCTCCATTGTAAATGTGTATCCAAAGACATGAAATAATTACTCAAGAAACAAAATTGGTCTGAAAAACTATTTTAATACTAATGCTTCAGCTTCCCATGAACTTATAGCCTTGAAGGAGGATGAATATCGAGTGGAAAAAATTAATGAAAATGTTCCCTAGACTATTATAGATATTCCTTAAAAATTAAACTCATTTAGTTTGGTACTTTTGAGATAAAATTACTTAAAAATGGGCATAGATTATAAGGCCCTGCTTATGAGCTACTTTTAGGACTCATTTTATTAGATTCATCTCAAGGTATATTTGAATAAAATATATCCCATGATTTATTTAATCCTAAAAAAGGAATTTCAAAATTTTTATTATTTTATAAATAGTTATGATGGAAATAAAACACTGATTTAAAATACTGAAAAAACAATCATTGTGCCATTTTCTTATTTAGAATCAAATTATTCCTAAAATCTAAAAATGCGAAAATTTTCATTAAAATATAAAGTTTGTGGTATTAAAAAATTTTAATTATATAATAAAATTCATGAAAATATGATCATCATCAAGGAAGTTGTATTGTGATAGGGTTTGAATGTCATGGAAGTCTTATCGTTCCATATATGTGGAGAAGATTATGACTCTTCATGGGAGAAGGTGTTTGGGGATGGAAGAGAGATCTATTATTCCATGAATCATGAGATGGTAAGAAAATAAATACACTCATATATCTTTTTTCTCATGTACCATACCCTTTTATTCTAAAAAATATGTCTGCAACATATGGAAAATCATGATCTCCTATATTTTTGGAAGATATAAGGAGTTTTTTAGAGGCGATATCCCATGTGGATTTTTAAAAATGTTTCTAAGGGGTTTAAGATAGAGAAATATATCTTCAAAAAAAGATAATTGTACATGGGAAATACATCATCCAACCAAGGTTTTTGTAGTTAAGTTTTTTCTTTCCTTTCTCTCTCTTCGAATTTTCACTGAGTATTTTTGGGATTCGTTCATTGGATAATTATTCTTTAAAGTAAATTTTCCATTCACTTGGTTCTTTCTTAGTTGTATTTTTCCTTGTAAGAACCTGACTTTAAACATTACATATCCTAGTTTATTTATAATAGAATTCACTTTCTTTCATTTTTTCGATCTTTTTAGGTTTAGAGTTTTAGATAATTTGGTCCTAACTATTATATAACAAACTCATATATTACAAAGATGACACTAATACTCAATATCCATTTTTTCCGCTATATAAAACTATCAAAAATAAACACATTTTATTTTCATAAAACATATTCATAATTTTAATCTTAATGTCTTATTTATCTATACTCTTCCTTAAAACTTAATGAAAAACATATTAAAACATGGGATTAACACAAAAATCCTAGTAAGGTAATTATAAAAATAAATAAATAAACTCATTAGTCCATAAATACTTATAAAAAAATGTTTATCAAAATAAAAATTGGAATATAAATGAACATTTTATTAACCAAGAAATAACCTTCTCTTCCCAAATATTTTAATAAAACATTTCATAAGAAAACAAAAAGGAAAAATAAAAATAATAAAGGTTTCTTTTTAATTATGAAAAAATCATGAAAAAATTTTCAAAATGTTATACCTTTCACCCTTAAAAAATAATATCATTAACTTACCTTGTAAAATAATAATATTTCTATGAAAAAACCATAATAATAATATATAAACATATAGGTAACTTGGTAAATCATTTCCATATCACTCTTATAACCTCTCTTACAAATGGAATAACAAATATGGTCAAATTTCATAGCCAATGCAATAGAGGGATATCATGGACCCACCCATCATTGATTTATAATAGAACCACCCATGCTTTGTTTATAATTAAACCAATAATCATCATAATAATTCCCAATAACCATAATATAATTATAAAACATAAAATATTTCAATCAATAAAATAAAATATATTCCTTGCACCCATAAAAAACATTGAAATATTCATTCCATTTTAAAAACCTTTTTTCAAATAAACAAAACATAGGGAAGGATGGTTTTTCTGTAAAGAAAACATGGAATCTTATAAATGAAGTCAAATATAAAATAACAGTTATGGAAGTGGGGAATTTTTTTGTTTCCATATACGTTAAAATATAATATTCCTTTTATCTTTTGTAACAAAATTCAAAATGTTCCATAAATATATTCCTTTTTAAAACATTTTAAAGAAAGTAAAAAGAGACATAAAATATCCTTTATAATTATTTTATGTCCATATAAATACTTTAATAAAATATTTTTAAAAATATTTATGTGTAAGAAAATAGTTTAAAGGGAAATTTTAAAAGAGGATTTTGTAAAATAATCCCTTACTTAAAATATGAAAATTTCTTAATGTTAAAGGAAACTTTTTTTTAAAGAACCTTAGAAAATTGTAAAGGAATATTAAAAGAATTGATTGGTCATAGTGGTGGTAAATTATATTCATTTCATGTATGTTAAAACAAATATTCCTTTCACATTTTTGGTAAAAATTCAAAAATACCTCATTTAAAAAATTCCAAAAAGATTCCTTTTAAACCATTTTGTAAAAAGTTAAACATGAGTAACAATAACTATGAAAAATTTTAGAAGAATGGTAAAACAAATCTTGAGAAATTTTTTAAAAAATGGATATGGAAGAAAATTATTTAGAAAATAAACCTTTAAATCATTTAAAATGTTTTTTTTAAATAAAGTTCCCCTTACCTTGAGTCCAACTTGTCATGTACGTTATTTATCTTCCTCTTATTTAGAAAATCCCTTTTGATTTACACCTTAATCCCTATAATGTTTATATAATACCTAAACCAAGAACTATAGAATGGTAGGAGGAATTATAGGAATGGATTTGGGAAAGGATTATCCTAACCAAAAGGATTTAGGAGTTTGAAGAGGAGAGGGGAGGGGGTTCCCTTTTATAATGAGGGGAGGGGGATTCGTGGAATTTCTCTAAGTATTAAAATAATTTTCATGTTATAATGAGGGGAGGGGGTTCCCTTTTATAAAATATTATTTATTATAAAATAACATCAATTTCAATTTTGGAACTATTTAATAAATTTGAATTTTAAAACTACAATACAATAATTAAATTTGAATATAATGAATTTACATCTATCTAATATATCATTTTTATCTAAAAAACATGGTATACTATAAATCACTCAAATAATACTGTTTTTAGAGTTTTTAAATTAATTTTATTGATTTTTCTACTCCTTTCACAAGCACTATGTCAGTGTTGCATAAGTATTTAAGGTAATTATTTTTTCACTAAAAATTATAAATAAATTACCAAGATAAAAAATAATTTATATTTCAAATTAATATTAATAACTTATTTAACCCTATGTCAAAAAATTAGAGATAATAAAATAAAGAGAATGAACTTTTTTACTTTACTTTACATAAAATATTATAAAGATCAAAATCCTGACCAAATGGAAAAAAGGGACATATATTCAACTTTTGGACAATTATAGATGATATATAATCAATTAATAAAATTAAAACAAGTATTAGTGTCATTATTTAGTCCTTATAATGTTATTTTTAACCTTAAATACCAGATTTACCCTTTATCATTATAACAAAAATTTAAAAGGTTATTATTTATAATGTCTAAAAATAAAATGGAAAAAATTACCAAATGTGGGCCTTCTGATTCAAAATATGGAATAAATTTTTCAAAATTCAATTCATAAGAGGGATAGAATTTAATTTAATATTACACATTAAAAACACGATAAAAAATAGTTTTTTAGAAAAATACATTTTTATGTATAAAAATGTTTTTATACCAAATTCATGAATAAAATTCATTAAAAGGAAAATAATTTTATTATTTTAAATTAAAGGGAACTAATTAAATTTTTAAACTAATTCAAAAAATAATATGACATTTTAAATACTTTAAAAGAAAATCTAGTTTTTAATAAAAATTAGTATTTTTCACTATTCATTGAAAAATCAATATTTTTAGAAAAATCCCAAAATAAATTACTCTTAGATAATTTTGACATGATGATTTAAAAAATAATATCCTTATTATAAAATTAAATTTATAAAATTTTCACTAATTGATTATAATATTTTCTCCCCAAAATCAATGAAAATATTTCTGAATAAAATGTATTTTTAAATAAAAAAATGACTATTAAAAAATTAGTACTTATTTATTAAGAATTATCAATGCATATGTATTGAGTGGGACCTAAATATATATCATAATGTGGTTAATTATATTCATACTCTCTAATTCAACAGCTAGGTTATAATGGTCATATTTAAATAATAATATTTTTTGGTCATTTAAGATCGGTGTTACATGTCATATACACTATATAACATAATCTTATTATTTTAAAATATCATGGTGTTATATTCTCCCCCATTTAATAAATTTCATCTTCACAATTTTAACTTGATATTAATAATCAAAAGTTTTACATTTAAAAATACCTTTTTTTAAATCCCACATCATAAAAAGGATTAACAAAACTTCATCTTGAAAAGATTGAAAAAGGAATAAAAATGTCATCTAGAATAACTCATAACTAGTTATTCAAATAGGATTACATTACTAGGAAGTGAAAATATGGATGTGGAAGAAAATAATAACATCTAAATAATGATGAATGGTGACCAGGATCATTGATCAAAAGAAATTGAATTATCATGAGAAAGTTAATGACCAGAAAACCATAAACCAAAGAGGTGTGAAAAAGACCACTGATTCATCAGAAATACAGGTATTTGGAAAATATTTTTTTAATATCCTTATTGTATTAGACTAGTACCTCCTTATTTTAATGATCTCAAATCATATTTATAATGCCATTAATGGATTTCATGTTTTATGTAAGAAAATGGTTTTATGAAGAAACTTTCAAAAATGGCTATTTCTAAAACTTACCATGTCAACCTTACCACATGTGTAATGTACTTACCATATGAATAATTTCAACAAAACATGTGTAACCTACTGAAAATTTTACTACACTAGACCACATGAACAACTGACATACCATGAGTCAGATGATCCAATTCTGTCTAAGTTGTGAACTTGCTACATATTGACAAGGAACCTACCTTGCGTTGAGAATCACCTTCCCACATGTATAATCTACTTATCATATGATAGATAAGACAAATTTATTTTAGTATTTCACTAACCTTGTACATATATGTTTTTAGTAACCATAAGAACAATTACTTGACCACATAAATAAATGTACCTATCATGAGTACAAAAGAACTGACTGTATGAAGTAATGAAGCTACCGTGTAACAATGGCAAGTGATCGTATGAAGAAAGGAACCTACTACATGTGAAAATCAAATAACTATATAAATAAATTAATTTATTGTGATCTCAACTATCCATGAGAAGTTATAATGCTAAATGAAAATTCCAACCAATCATGATCTCAAGTAACCATGTTTTAAGTGAAGACATCTTACTATGTCTAATTTAGTATTAGTGCTTTTTAAAATATCCAATGGATAGTTTTTTAACATTAATTGAAAATTTAGTGTAATTAAGGATGAAAAAAATGTTCTCTAATGGATACTTTAATATGGAGTTATTTTTAAGAAGGATAACTAATCATGTACAAGAATAGAGAGAAACATATTATTTTACAGAGAATAACATAGGAACATTTACATGAACCTCTGCTATAAAGGATCTATTCAAAACACTTTATGATGATTTTCATTTCTATAACTACAGTGAAACTTATTAGAGCTTCTTTTAAAGAAAAATTCAAGGACTCTGTGACAATTGAATCTATTCAAATTAAGATGCACCACATCTTCTCATATCTCATATCATTCTATTTATGTTTATTCTTAGCATTATATTTGTGTTTTATTATACTCTATAATTTTGTAAACACGATCTATTATACTAAACTGAAGAGTTATTGACACACTCTCTCTCTCTCAATTATTTCTATTTTTATTCCACCGAATAACTATAGAAGAGGTCTTTTGTGGCCTAAAACCATTTATACCATGAATAAATGTAGAATAGGCTTTATGCCTGGAGAGTATTGTGTTCTATTGTGTAAAACCCAATCCAAGTTGTGCAAATATTTATAATTTAATAAACTGGTTAGAAATTGTTGATTTCCTAGTGGACTATATTAAGTCTTAGCTTGATATTAAACCCCCTTGTTTAAATTTCACTGTGTAATTTTCTATTTTTTATAAAAAATCAGTTTATTTTTTCAAAACTATAACAAAACTTTAATTTGATAGTGAGTATCAATTTTAGTTTTATATAATAATTGTTTAATTAAGTAACTTAGTTTCAAAAGTTAAATTATTTACAAAAGATATTTTAATTGATCCTTGATCTTGATTTTGAGAAGTTATTTGAAAAATCAAATTATATATTTATATGGTTCTGATTAATTGAGAAATATTTGTAAGTTAGATATTTAGTTTTAAAAAAAATTAATAGAAATTTTATTGGGAATTAAATTAACCCCCTCTTAAGTTACTCACTCTGACCAATATTTGGTATTAAATTAATTTTTCAAAACTATCTTTTACTATGATCAAGTTTTATTTAAAGATATTAAATTTCTATTTACTATAAATCTAAAAGTTTATGGATAATTCCAAACCCAATGGAGATGATACTAATTGGTCACCTTATTTTAATGGAACTAACTATGCTCAGTGGAAAATAATAATGAAAATTCATATAGAAAGCATGGTATTTGATATATGTAGTGCAATAGAAGATAAATATGAAATACCCAAAAATGTAGGAAACACTTGGGATGATACTGTAAAAGTTTCTTATGATTAAAACTATAAATTAATGAATGCATTTTATTATGTTTTATGTGAAGATAAATTTAATAGAATATATTCTTGTTCAACTACTTTTGAAATTTGGGATACTCTCTCTGTTTCTCATGAAGTAACTTCTAATGTTAGAGAAATTTGATTAAATAATTATAATATTAAATATGATACATTAAAAATGAATCATTATGAATCCATTTATGATAAGTATCTTAGGTTTAATGAAATATTTAGCACTATTAATGCACTTGGAAATTCAATTGTTGATAAGGATCAAGTGATGTGCCTGCTAAAATTCTTACCAAATAGATGGAGTGGAACTTCAGTTTCAATAAAATAATACTATGATATAATTATTTTAATAGTTAAGGAACTCATTTTAAAACTTATAATGTATAAGGAGGAACTAAATGTAAACAAAGAATAAAAAATTTCTCCCCAGATGAAGTCACTAGCTTTCAAGACATTTGACTCTAAGCTAAAAGAGAAAATCAAGGGTGAAAGTTTGAGTAATGAGGGGTCACCAGTAGATAGTGATGAGAAAATGTATTATCTACCTATATAATTCAATAAATTATATAGTAATAATAAATTATTCAAGAAATAGAATTACGGAGGTAAATATGATAATAGAGTTATTTGGAGAAAAGAGGGGGGAAAGGATGATTCTACTAATGAAGTAACTTTCTATTAGGGTAAATGGAAAATACATATTAAAATATACTATACTAGGATAAAATATAACAAAAATAATTATATAAAAGGTAAAAGGTATAAAACTTATATGAAAATTGTCTGGGTGCCTTAGAGGATAGCTAAAGTGATTTAGACTCAAGAAGAGAAGAAAAAAATGAGAGAGCTAATATGTTTTTTATAAAAAACACATGGAGGTATTAAATATTTTTCTATATCTCCAGTACAAATTTATAACCTTTTTGATAATGATAATAGTGATGAAGATATGTGAAGTGGGGATTTATTTGAATAATTTAATATTCTGAAAGAAGCATTTAATGATTTAAATGATAAATACAAATTCTTAAACAAGAAACATACTTTTTTATGCTCACTTTAAAACTGATTTTGTTATTGGGAAGGACAAGAATGGTCAGTTGTTAAAATAAAAAAATAGATTAAAATTTCCAATTAAAATTTAAATAATTATGCAGATATATTTATTAATGATAAATAAACTCTCACTAGAATCCTTGGAAAGAATATTTCACCTAAGTATGCTACAGGAATTGGTTACTAACCTGGAAAAAAGAGGATTTAAAAAAAATTATTATTACTTCTATTTATTCTAGTTCTATAAATTATTATTATTATTCTAGACCTAAAAATATATTTATTTCTAAATGTTTAAAATATGCTTATAGGAAACAAGTTAAATAATTTTGGGTTCCTAAAGCTCTTATTACTAACATTTTTGGACCCTATAAAATATGGGTACCAAAATAATTTCTTATTTAAAATTTTCTATAGGAAACCTACTTGAAGAGTATCGATATGAATATATGGTATTTGGATGGTGGATGTTCTAGAAACATGATTGGTTACTACTCAAGTTTCAATAACCTTATCAAATTTTATGATGGACATGCACTTTTGGTGACAATGGAAAATAGAAAATAATTGGACTTGATCAAATCAATAACTCTAATATTTTTTTTATTTATAAAGTATTATTTTTATATGGATTAAATTATAATCTTATTATCATATCATATTTATGTGATGAAAGTTATCATATAAAGTTTGAAAATAATTCTTGTAAATTTTTTGATTCTAAGAATGATTTATTTTTTACCTCAATGCAAAATGATAATGTATATGGTGTTGATTTAAATTAATTTTTTTCACAAAATATTTCTTGTTTAAGTTATTTTAATAAATATTCTTGGTTTTGGAATAATATACTAATTCATTTCAACCTATAGTCACTTATAAATCTAACTAGTAAAGGGTTAGTCAAGGATATTCCTAAACTAGAATTCCCAAAAGAAAAGCCTATAATCCCTATAAAAAAGGGAATAAGTATAAAATATCTTTCCAACCAAATAAATAAGTTCCAAATTATCAACCCCTAGAGTTGGTTCACATATATTTTTTTGTGACTTCTAGATTTTCTAGCTTAAATGGTGAAAACTATGATTATGTTCTAGTAGATGACTTTTCTAGATACACCTAGATATTCTTTCTAGCTCAAAAAAGTGAAGCTTATTATTATTATACAAAGAATGAAAAATCTATAGAGAATATTAGTGGAATTATAATTAATAATTTAATAAGTGATCATGGTTGTGAGTTTGAAAATCACGATTTTGAATCTCTATGCTCACAATAAGGTTGTAGTCATAAATTTTCTGCTCCTCAGACCTCACAATATAATGGTGTAGTAAAAAGAGGAAATATAACCCTTCAAGAAATTTCCCAGACCATGATCAATGAGTATGATTTACCTATTTATTTTTTTGAAGATACTATAAATATATATTGATATATAATTAATAGAGTTCTTATTAGAACACTTTTAAAGATAACCCCATATGAGTTACGGAATAGTAGAAAACCAAAAGTTAATTACTTTAGATTTTTTGGTTGTAAAGTCTTTATACTCAATGAAAAAGATAATCTAGACAATTTTGTATCCAAAATTGATAAAGGAATTTTTCTTGGATATGAAACATCTAATAAGTCATACAGGGTATTTAATAAAAGGACAAAGATTGTGAAGGGATCATTACATGTCAATTTTGATGAAATAGATCTGCATGAACCTACAACCTTTTATAAAATATTGAGGATGATCTCTCCAACCTGGATATAAATGTTAAACCTAGAGAAAATATTTACTGATCTAATTTATAAAAATATCTCAATTCTAATGAATATCTTGAACCTGAACCTATTTATGAAAATAGAGTTTCATACACTCTTATTCCTAGAGTTTTTAGGACTCTCAAATATTATCCATTAGATACTATTGGAACTCAAACAAAATATTCTCTAAGAAATGGAGTTGAATATAAATATTTCTTATCACATCTTAAAACTAAGAACATAAATGAATAAATAGATAATGAATTCTGGTTAAAATTAATTCCATAAGAATTGAACCAGTTTGAAAGAAATAGAGTCTAAGAAGTAGTTAAAAGACCTAAGGAATGTCTTACTATTGTCACTAAATGGGTGTTTAGAAATATGGTAGGTGAGTTAGGAACTATAATTATAAATAAAGAAATATTGGTTTCATAAGGATGTACTCAAGAGGAATGAATTGACTATGAAGAAAACGTTTCACAAGTTTCTATACATGAATCCATCAGAACGTTTCTTGACTATGAATCACATTTGGATTTCAAATTATATCAAATAGATGTAAAGAGTGAATTATTAAATGGATATATAATTGTGGATGTTTTTATGTAAAACCCCCTATATTTCAAAACCCTTATTTTACAAATCATGTATTTAAATTGACAGAAGATTTATATGGTTTAAAACAACCTCCTATATCATAATATTATAGGCTCAACTCATTCTTTATTTCTAAAGGTTTTTCAAAGGGAATATTTTACCCTACTTTATTTATTAAAATAATTTAAAAATATTCATTATTAGTAAAAATACATATTTATGATATTATCTGTTTATCTTCAAGAAATTATTTGTGTTATGTTTTTTCAAAAATGATGCAAAATTAATTTGAAATGAGTTTGATGGGTGAATTAAAATTCTTCCTTGGTTTTTCAGATTTTTTAAAATAGGAAAGAATTATTTTAAATAAAACTAAGTATACTAAATTAATATTAAATTATTTTGGTATATATAATACTAAATGAAGTGATACTCCCATTATTACAAGCAATAAACTAGATCTTGATGAAATTGGGAAATTAGTTAATCAAACCACTTACAAAGGTATGATTGGAATGTAACGACCCAAAGTTTTATCAATCTAATTCCCTTATTATAATAATGTCACATAAAATCACATTAGTAAACATAATTCCAAGCAATTCTTAAATTAAATACTAAATTCTATGTGACCTTTAAACATAATTTTACCACTTCTGTGATTTGAATTTTAGAAATCTGACATACACAGTTGCGATTAGTAAGATGTTTGGAGTCTGATATGACAAACTTAATTTTTGGTGAATAATAAAATAACCTTATCAATATTAATGTTACCCTTATAAATATTAATATGACCATTATGAATATTAAATCGGTCAATTGAATAGGAACCTTACAAATGGTAATATAAATAAAATTTATCCATCCTATAAGTGATAATATGATATAATTATATTACAGTGTTACTATTCTTTTAAGTAATGAATATTTAATGATTAATTTAATAATTTAAAAGAAAATTTAGTTTCATAAAATTAATTCCCAAATAAATAAATTTTTTTCCTGTGATTTTAGGATAATTTTATGAGACCTTAATTAATTTTTCAAAGTGTTAGAAAAGCAGTATTAATTTTAAAAAATTTATTTTTCAAGTAAATTATGATTTTAATTAAAAACTAAATTACTCATATTTACAAATTTATTTTCATAAAATGGAATTCATTTTTAAATTCTACACACTAAAAAATGGGTAGGTTGAATTTTTGGGGTTTTTTTGAAATACTTTAATTTTTAGTGAATAGTAAAATTCAATAATTTACAAAATATGCTAAATAAATGAATTTCTCCATAATTATTGATTCATGTATGGAATAAATGGACATTTTTTTGAACTCACATTACCTATTTACTGTATTTATTCATATAATCATCAATATATCTTGTCTTTGAGAAATTAATAAACAAATGAATTAAATATTGAGAAAACACTCCTCCCCTCCACTATAAGTACAACCTCTCACACCTATAAAGCTTAAATACTTGTCCAAATTATATACAAACCGCTTAAATAGCCCCTCTCCCACGTCCATGAGCTCTTGGTCTCTTCCAAAAATCAATCCTAGGTTCTTTGAGGAGGATCTCAAGAGGAGAATTCAAGAGGTAATTCATCTCTCTCTTTTCTTTCAATTTTCTTTCAAATTTCATTTATTTTATTCTCTTTTCCTAAAACTCTATTATAAAAATATCATGATAACTCTAGTATGATTGATATAATATTATTCTATCATGTTAATGTAAAATTATTCATTATACTCCTCCCTCTCTCTCTATGTTTATAAAAATGAAATCGTCGCCCGTGATGTGTTAATTTACCTACATCGTTGGTGATGAACTTTCAATTTCATTAAATGCATTCAAGGATATAAATAAAACCATTATATGGTTGAAAAAAAATTAATATTTATTTTTTAACCCCTTTTATGTTCTGGAAAAAAACTTGTATACATATACTAAATGATAAAACTAAACATGTTCGTTGTGATCCAAAAACCTCCCAAATTGTCCTAAAATGATCATCATTAAATTTTAACTAGTGCTTTATACTCATGGTATATAACCAAATTCATTATAAGATCATTTAAAATACTGGAATATAATTAATTAAATAGAAATTATGGATGTTTATCCATGTTCTACATGAACTTCCATTCATGTGTATAAGTGAACCGTTCATGAAAACTAAGAAAAAAAAACACTCTCAATCAATGAATTTAAAATCTATTACTCATCCAAAGGACCATAAAAGAACATGATGAATAAATTCCATGTATAAAAGGTTATTTAAGTGTTAATTAATGAATATATTTTGATTATATATTATATTAAATTAAATAAAGAATCCGGACACAAGGTAAGGGGAATTTTCAAACCCATCTTTCTTTCTTCGGGTTTTCCCTCTTTTACTCCAATTTTTGTATGGTTATTCCTTAAGAATAATGTATTCATAATTATATTACATTTTAGGGGATATAAATTTTTTCCACAATAGTTTATGTCAAACATAATTTTTTCCAAAAAAACACTTCTTTCAAAAACACACCTTTTACTTCTTACTCAAGGTTGATGGTTCTTATATCAAGTATGTTTTTTCCTCTTTCATTTGGGAACCCAAAGTTTATGAATTTATGATTTATGAAGTGAAATCCATTCCTTTTCATGGTTTTTTTTATGTTCAAGATTGATATATTTTCTATGTGTAATGCATGATAATGTAAATGTCATGATGTGATGGGTGCGCCCGAAATTATATAGCGCTCCAATGCATTCTGTAATATGAATTACTTCATGACTAAAGTAAAATATGCATGAACAGGATGCTATATTTTTTAAAACTATGTATGGTAATAGACCATTAATGTCAAGACCCATCCCAGTGGGGCCCACGCTGCAACTCCCCTAGCCCGCCTCCAATAGTCCAGGGGCTGGTGACTAGCACTGAGTAGGCATATTACTAACATGGGAGGCAGTTTCTAAGTACATGCACACATGCACACATATCCAATCCCACAAATGCTAAAATGAAAAAACCACTAAGGAACAAAATGCATGCATACAATAAAACACAACTAAACAGAGTACGTCAGAAGGTAAAGTACTGAAAGTAAACTGGGCCAGAATACAAGCCCACCAAAAACAAGAGACTGTAAACTATAAAGTCTAACCTGTAAGCATAAATAGGTACTGGGACTACTACTCATAGTCTTAGGAACACCATATCTTTTAGGGAACTTAGAAATCTCGGTCCTTCCCTGGTCCACCCTGGACTCCGTCAAAAGACCGCTCGTTTTCACAAGACATGATATGTGCGGGCAAAGCCCGTGTAGGGGTGAGTATAAAAATTCTCAGTAGAGGACCCCAAAAACCACAAAGAAATACACAAAGGAAAGGTACAGTCATCTCTACACAGTATATGTCTACTTAACATATAATAGGAGAACACAATCTAGATATACTAAAATCCTAGACCCGTAGTCTAGAGACAAGTCACAAAACTGCATACCCATGCTAGGGATTCAGTTCGAATATTCCACAAAGCACTTGTCCGGAGGAACTCACTCCACGGGTCTGATAGCTCTGATGTCGTCTGTCCGAGATTTATTATTCATCTAGAAAATTTATGAGATATAGATACACTCATTCTGGGATAACACACTCCTCAGTGGGGAAATATCACGATACACATATGAGGATCACTATCAGGGCCTTGGTGGATATCGCGACTCATCTGGATTCACCTGCTAGGTAGAGGATCGGCACCCTATGGGAATATTCATGTCAATACCTGACTCTACCTAGGGTCAATATTGGATAGAGGATCTCGCTCTGGGCCTCTCGAAGGGATACCTGACTCTATCTCGGAAACTCCTACTGAAGGGATCATATTCCTGTAGAAGGAAATGATACCTGAACTTTAGGGGAACAAGAAAAAGGGGTACTAACCCAAACAAAACATGTCCAAGATACCGTGGACAAGAAGATCAAGCCATGTACTGAGAAGTACATGGTGTGTAAGATTGTCACACATCGTGTCTTCTAACCCCAGGTACTACCTGTGTACAATGGCCCATGTTGTAAGGCTTGTCGTGTAAAAATGTAGGTACATGGCATGTAGGACGGAACACACGTCGTGTCCGAGTAACTGTGGTTCCCTCTGTGTATGTGGTCGTGTGCCCGTACACAATTTCAACCCATGTGGTACATCCCGTGTAACCGATACATGGGGAAACCCATGTAACCAACCTGGTCAGTCCATGTAGTGGAGTACATGGATGTGTACTCCACCTTGTGTCCATGTATCCCCTGGATACACATCGAGTCCCATGTAGTCGTCTCTGACATGTCATGTAGGGTCTACACACCGTGTTCTTCAGATGACATTCCATGTCATCACTTCATGCACTGCGGAACCCTATCTATCATTGATCTAGTCCCACATTGTGTGTTCTTTAGGATACACATTGTGTTCTTCAGAAATTTCCAAAACTGCCAGTTCTTCATTCCGCGCCTCCTTCGATCCTTCAATGTCCGCTCTGGTGATCCAATCATCATGAAACTGAAGGGTTGAGGTTTCCTGATCATCCTGAAGCTGATTCCATCGGTTTTTGGCCTGTGATCGGCCCTGAAATGCATTTTGATCCACCCGCACAAAGAATGCTTGAACAATGAGAACTCATGAACTGTGTCAATTCGTCAATCTCCATCACCATCGTACCTCCGCTAGGTCTTCACAATGTCATATCTCCAATTTTGGATTGTTGCATTGCGAAACAGATGTGCAACGATCCGTTGTTCATAACCCTGTGAAGAACGCGAAGAAAGAGGGGTTGAAAGGGAGAAATAAAAACAATAAAAAAAATGGATGCACCTATGTCATCGTTCATCATAGCGTTGATCTTCTCCCTTTAATAGTTTTGACAGGAAAATCAAAATGAAAATTTAAAAATTATCATAAAATCAATTCCTGAATCAAAACCCCCAAAAGAAAAAGAATTTGACACCCTCCCGCAAGAACGCCCAATCCGCGGATCAACATGTTTGTGGGTTTATCTGTGTTCATCATTTAATCCAAGAATGGGGAAAATAAGAATTGAAATAACAAACCCCTACCTCGATTCATTTGAAGAACGATCACTATGTCACGTTCTTTGGTGAGGTTTTTCGAATCCGAGATACGTCGATCGATCGTGTCGTCGTCGTCCGCCAAAGGTTTCTCCTCCAAAGCTCCAAAAGGAAAACTCAATTTTTAGGGTTATGTGTATAACCCTGCGAAATTTCCATAAGTATTTATTAATAGGGGTGGATCAGGTCGATGTGCAAAAAGGAAACATTCTAAATAAAATAAATTATTAATTTATTTTATATTCATTAAAACGTCCAAAAACTAAATTTTGCAGTTGACCCATGTTGGTTGTTATTAGGCCCTGCCTAAGGTAAAGTCGCTGCTCTGAATACAATGGTGTCCTCATATTTCTGATCTGATAACCCATTTAAAAGTTATTCCACTTTTTCAAGAAAACCACTCACGTGTGCTGTTTAAAGTTTAATTTAATTCAAACATTTATTCTGGGCACTCCAGGCCTTGGAATCGCACGCCATCAAAAGGTCTGGTCTCAAAATAATTCCATATAATATTTAAAAACAATACACGGAAAATCTGAGACATTACATTCTCCCCAACTTAGGGCTTTACATCCTAGAAAGCCAATACAAAAGGCTACTCAAAAAGATGTGGGTAATGGGCCCAAATCTAAGCCTCCTGCTCCCACGTACTCTCCTGAAGATTCCTGTGTTGTCACCGGATGTGCACCAAGGGAATCAATTTCCCATTAAGGATCCTCTCCTACTGATCCTCAATCTCCGCCAGGTACTCAACTAAGGTTTCTTCAACCTCAATGTCCAGCACACCCCAGTTGATAACATGTGATGGGTCATGCACGTACCTCCTCAGCTGTGATGCGTGGAAGACATCATGTACGTGATGCAACTGTGGCAGTAGAGCTAGGAGGTACACCACCTCGCCAACACTACACAGTATCTAAAAAGGGCTGATGAACCTTGGAGATAGCTTTCCACCCCAACTAAATATCTATAAACCTCATTGAAGTGAGACCCGAAGGAAGACATGATCTCCCTCCACAAACTCTAGAGGTCTCCTTTGTCTGTTAGCATAAGTCTTCGATTGGATTTGTGTAGTCTTTATTTGCTCCCAGATGATTTGCACCTTCTCGGTGGTATCTCGCACCAACTCTGGACCTATAAGTGTTGACTCTCCTGGGTTGGTCCAACAAAGCGGTGAATGATAGGGTCTCCCATATAAAGCCTCAAACGGTGTCATATAAATGGTGATGTGGTAGCTGTTATTGTACACAAACTCTACCAGTGGTAGGTAGTCCCCCCAACTGCGACCAAAGTCTAAGATACAGGCCTGCAACATATCTTCCAGAACCTGAATGGTCTTCTCAGTCTGACCATCGGTCTGGGAATGGAACGTCGTGCTCGAGCATAGTTGAGTCCCGAAAGCCTCCTACAATCCCTTCCACAACCAGGATGTGAAGTGGGCATCTCGATCTGAGACTATTGTGAAATGGACTCCATGAATCAGAACTATCTCATACATGTAGAGGCGCCCTAAGCTCTCTACGGAACTCTAGTCCATGATAGCCAAGAAGTGGGCCGACTTGGTGATTCGATCAACGATTTCCCAGATGGAATCATGCCCCTTGGATGTTCTTGGTAAGCCCATCATGAATTCCATCGATATTCCATCCCACTTCTACTCTGGAACCTCCAGAGGGTGAGCTCATCTTGTTGTAACCTGGTCCTCAGCCTTAACCTGATGGCATGTAAGGCATCAAGAAATGAACTTTTCTACTGCCTTCTTCATGCCTAACCACCATAATTGTCATCGGAGATCCCAGTACATCTTCTCCACTCCAGGATATACCACTAAGGGGGATGTATGAAACTCCCTTAGTATCTCCTCCCACAACACCACTTCTACAACAGTGCATCCTCTGAAAATAACTATGTGCTCCCCACCTTGCGAATATCCATCAGAAGCATGTCATGTGGATAACTAAGTACGTAAAACCTCACAGTCAACATCCCTAAGTTGTGCCTCCCTAATTCGCTGTAAGAGTTTAGGGGTGACAACCATCGACTGAAGGTAATCCTCATACTCTCTGTATATGAAGGATATCTGTAATGAGGCCAACTGTTATATCACCTCACTCAATAGTTTCGAGCTTGATCTCCGACTAAGAGAATATTTCACATTCTTACCCTTCCCATGAGTATAGATGATCTCAAAATCATAGTCCTGGAGGAAATCTAGCCAACGCCTCTATCTCAGATTTAGATCCTTCTATAAGAAGATATACTTCAGGCTCTTGTGGTCAGAGTAGATGATGAATCACTCGCCCATAAGGTAGTGTTGCTACATATTCAACACGAAGACTACTGCTTCCAACTCGAGATCATGGGTCTCATAGTTATGCTCATGTGGCCTAAGTTGGTTCGAACCATAAGAAATCACTACTTTTCTTTGCATCAGGACACAGCCAAGCTTGGTTCCCAATGCAGCGTAGAAAACTACGTAATCGACACCCTCCTCTGATAATCTCAAAATTTGTGTGCTCGTAAAACTCTGCCTCAACTGCTCGAAAGCCTGCTGAAACTTCTCTATCCACATGAAGGGTTTCCCATTCCTAGTCAAGACTTTCATTGGTGCTGATATTAGGGAGAAATCTGTAATGAATCTCTAGTAATACCCTGCCAACCCAAGGAAGCTCTGCACCTCTTTCACGCTCTGAGGTGGCTCCCATGCTAACATTGCCTCCACCTTGGCTGGGTCCATAGCTACTCCATCTACTAAGTTGACATGTCCTAAAAATTAGACCTCCTGAATCTATAACTGGAACTTTGAGAGCTTCTCATAAAGTTGGCGCTCTCGAAGTACGTATAGAACCATTGGTAGGTGTCTCGCGTGGTCCTCCTCTGACTCCGAGTACACAAGGATTTCGTCAATTAAGACCACTATGAAATGGTATAAATATGACTGGAAGATCCATTTAATAAGTCCCATAAACACTACGGGGGCATTATTCATGCCGAAAGGCATCACCAAGTACTCATAGTGACCGTAACGGCATTCAAAAGTTGTCTTTGGTATATCCTCATCTCGTACTCGTAACTGGTGGTAACCTGACCGAAGTTCAACCTTCGAGAACCACTATGCACCTCTTAGATGATCAAAGAGGTTGTAAATACTTGGAAGTGGGTACTTGTTCTTCACAGTCACCTGGTTCAGACACCAATAATCCACACACAACCTCAAACTCCCATATGCCTTCTTAGAAAAAAATTGGGGCTACCTAGGGTGAAACATTGGGTCTCATGAAACCCTTGCTCTACAAATCCTCCAATTGCACCCTCAACTCATGAAGCTCTGTGGGAGCCATATGATACACTGGTGAGGAAATTGGTTTCATCCCAGGGTGTAAGTTGATGCAAAAGTCAATCTACCAGCAGAGAGGTAGTCCTGGAACATCTTCAGGAAAGACGTCCACGTACTCTGCCACTACTGCTAGGAACTGGAAGCTTACAACATAAACTACTCTGAGGGTAAGGATATCCAACTCATGAGTGATTGACTTCATCCTCTTATGCATGATCTCATTATGTGTTGTCTAGTTCTCCTTTTCACTAAAAAAGGAAAACCTCATCCCATCACTGCAGACACACCGCACTCTTCACCTAAAGTAGTCAATCTGGGCATGGACCAAAGATAACCAATCCAAACTGAGAATGACATTGTAAGGCATCAACGCTACCACCAAGAGGTTCCAACTGAAACTATCTCCTCCAAGGGTAAGATCACACTGTCTTTAAAGGTTTTTGATCATTGAGTCTCCTCCTGTTGGTATCTCCAAGCATAAGGGTCGAGTCGACGGCTCTACTGGAATATCAAGGTTTCTCACAAGACATGTGACAAGGAAGGAATGACTAGAACTTTTGTCTATAAGTATGGAATATAAGGTACAAAAGACATATATCGTACCTCGGATCATCCCTGGAGTCCATGGGTCATACAACTCGACCGCATCCAGTTGTCCCCACCCCTATCCCCCAGCTCCCTGAGCCTGGTACGGACCTCCCAGGGGTAGTGGTGGAACTAGATTGAAGTGTCTGCCACCACCCATATATCTCCCTACTCCTCTGCCACGTCCGATGTAACGTCCTGGATCCGGGTGCTACTCCATGGGTGACCCAAACCCGGTAGGTCACAAGACCTCAAGCGCATTTCCCCAAACTCCAGAGGCTGCTGACTAACAGTGAGGGCCCAGGTCTGATAGTGGGGAAACTATGCCCTCATTTGTCAAAGTGTAGCGCAGCGGAATAAAATAAATAACATACAACAGTAGCGGAAGCAATAAACCATACACAAATAAACAACTTCATTAAAAGATAACCAACAGTTATATATAATGATGCAACATGCCTCAGGTTCTAAGAAAACAGCCAGAACATGTTACACAACAATATAGGATAGTACAATACAGAGTACATCAAAACAAAACAAAACAGTTGGTAACATCGTGAGCCTAAGCCTGGTACCATGCTCCCCTACTCCTCAACAGCAATCAAGTACCTGTATAGGGACCCTTTCCCTTATCCACACCTTCAGAAATTAAATCTGTTTGGGTTGAAGACAAGACCCAAACAAGGTGTGAGAAATAATTCCCATTAGGCACCCACCAAAGGCCCGTGCTCAACTGTGTGTAAACATGCAACAACAGTATGCAAAGTAAATACAATAACTAAGCAGTACTAAAAGTAACTAGTTTTACCAGTTATATTTCCATTTAAATATTCATTTAATCATTCATTATAAGGAAACCACCATAGTGAATTTCTATGTAAACAGTCAGTGTCCTCAGACACGCAATCCCTTACCCTCAGGTAATCAGAAACGTAACCCGTAGGTAATTTCCCACAGGCATAAAAAATATTGCCCTCATTAATATGAATTTTCACCCTCAGGCACAGAGTCTATTGCCCTCAGGCATGAAAGAAGTTTCCCTCAGGCCGAAATAACCACTGCTCTCAGGCTAAAGGTAACACTGCCCTCAGTCTAAGTAAAGCACTGCCCTCAGGCTAAGAAAGTAACCGGGCCATTCCCAACATATAAAAAAGAAATTCATATACAATTCCTCTTCATGAAAAAGTAATGCATAAAATAAACGTGGCATACCCTCGGGTATCCTGGCCAAACGGCTTAACAGAGGAATGTACCCCCGGGGTGGCCCTGGATCCAAGAAGTGATCCCAAACAGCAGTTTATTATCACATTTAATTACCTATACAATTCTAGGTATTTAAACAGCCAAGGCCTCATCCACACAACACCCCAACATGGGTTCATAGCACAAAATTAAATACAAATGCACAGCAGTTGGAAATTAAACACCAAGCCACCACCTCGATCACCCGTGATCGATATACCTGAACGACGCCTTCTAAAATGTCCAAGAACGTCGTAGATATGAGGTAAAATAATTCTCATTCAACCTCAAATAACTTACCTTAGAGGAATAATTGGAAAGAAACACTCAAGGAGAAGGAATCTCTTACCCGTGCGGTACCAACGTGATCGACGACGGAAGAATCTGATTCCCGAAGTGCGATCGGGAGCTCTTCAAAGCTTCGACCTCCTGTCCTGGCTCTAAAAAGCATCCAAATCCTCCTATTCCAAATAAGGAGGCTACTTCCCATTTTAAGCAAAAAAAAATACACGGCGTGTACTCTCAAGTACACGGCGTGTACTTTCCATTTTTTAACTATTTCGTTGGTGGCTTCTTGCCAGCGTGGCACTGTTCATCTGTCGACATGGGTATACAGTGTTTATGCCTCTCTACACAGCGTGTACTATCGCCTAGCTAGCCACTGCCTTACTATTCGCCTGCCGACTGACTACACGACGTTTAAATACAAACTACATGGCATTTATTCAGTTTTTATACCCTTCATCTCTGACATGGCTACACACCATGTGTACTCATTCCACACGGCCACAAGTACAAAGAGTGTGGAAAAGTACACGGCGTGTACTTCCAAAATTTAGGATTTTTCCCCATTTTCCTTATTTTCTAAAAAATACTTAAGGAAAAGAGAAAAGAAGAAACTCGTACCTCAAAAATAAGAACTGATTTCTTACAAACTTTCCCCCTTAAAGCAATTCGTCCCCGAATTTCCCTTCCTAGGGTGGCAAAGATAAATCCGTGAACAACTCCGGCCACTGAGCACGTGATTAGCCACTAAATGAGGCTAATATTCATTGTCAATATATATAATATTCATGTTCTTTATTATTCATAAACACCATTTTAGTGCATTTTACACTTTGAACATCATTTCACATTATGATTGTAATACCTTCTTAAAATGCACTATTATGTGGTACATTTTTTAACATCATTTGAAGTACCCAATGATTCATATAATTATAAATATTTTAATTTTATATTTTTGGAAATTGATCTACACTCCAATATTATCATGTTTCATTCAGGGATCAATGGAGAATTCATGGAGGATGATGGAGATATTTGGCAATGAAAGGAAGCAATTCTGGAGAAGGCAGATTGGACACCAGCCCACTTATGAGACTGTGGGGGCCAACATACAGGCCCAATGAATCCCAAATATTGTGGGATTCTAAAAGACATGTATAGGAACAAATCTATCTTCAGTATCCAATGATAATTAGGCCTCCATGGTATCTATTTAGGCATCCCAAGTTAGAGATAAAATTCTGGGCCAGATTCTGCGGCCCAGAAAAACAGCCCACCAATTAAACCATATCTCAAAAACCATAACTCCTTTTGGGATGATATTTTACAGGATGTTAGGGGAAATCATGAGATTAATTTAAGTCTGCTATGTCCCACCCAAATTCGGTCATCTAGAAGGTCATCAAAGCTCGACTGTTCGGTAGATGAAAGTTGGCTGCCACCTCGGGTCAAATGTGGAAAAGTCTAAGTTCCACAAGCTTTCCACCACCCTATGGCCTACCAAAATTAATTGAGATGCTTTGTACTGTTTTAGGCTCGACCCAAGGGCTCAAAAATTCCTATTTAAGGCAGTGTTGTTGGAGGATTTAGGAATCTTTGATCTTGTTTTCATCTTAATTTTATGCTTCCAATTTCTCTTTGTAATGTTCTTCCTTCACATGTAAGTTGTTTTAATTAATCCTTGTTTCTTAATAAAAGTTCTACTTATCTTATTATTCTGTTATTCTCCTTATCACTTTTATACCGTTGGTTCAAGGTATGAACTTTTTCATACCAACCCTTGTGATATTATCACACAACGGTGGAGTGATTGTTATTTTATTGCGTTTTTTTTTACTTCTCCATTTCCTCCCTCATGAGTCTACTTTCCGCTTCCATTGAAACCATAGAATCAATGGAGGGCTAACCCACTTATGGGTTGATCCAAGGGAGTAGAAAGGGGCTGTATTGGATGTTATTTATCACCTCATTAATGTATAATCACTTCTTTAATTGAGATTTTTATTTGATTATTTTTAAACTCCATCATCCTTTTTGAATTTAAGGCCACACACTTCAAGTGATAATACGAACCTTTACCTTGAAGTGCTAAAAAATTTGATCCTTCAAGTGTATAGGTGATTAGTATTAAAGGGTGTAGGCATTAAACTAATAAGTGATGATGTTGTTTTATCTCCTTAAATGAACCCATCTCAAATTTAAGAAATTGAAATCATTAAAAAGAAAATACGTCCAATCCACCCCGAGTGATAACCTAGGATCAACTCATTATTTTAAATTTAATTCAATTAAATATATTAGATATCTTTCAAACCCATCCAAAATCAATCCAATTTGGCCACTTCATAGCCAAAAACAGTCCATAGAATGTACGTGTCTATAGGTTTCTTCTTAGGTCTCTGAGGATTCGATAACCCAAGCTAAACTACAAGGACCATTTTACCTTCATCTCTTGGGTAAATTTGAGCGAGAATCAAATTTTGGCATCATTTCCGGGGACCTAAGTAAGTTATCTTAGACACTATCATCCTTTTTTTTCATCCCTATTCTCTGTTCTCACCCCATCACTCCTATGGAATTCAATTTTGAACAAGTCCAAACATGGGACACTTATCCCTACTTTGATCACCCAAACCCACGTGTGATGTACAATGACCATCCTAATTTCTACTTGTGGGATCATCAACAACCTAATGATCCACAATGTTTTTACTCCTATGATCCACAAAACATTCCAACATATAATGAGTTTCAATCCCCACAAATCCAATCGGAACACCCTCCTATGCAATTTCAACAACTTAATTATCCACCTGGAATAGACCATCTTTCTCAAACCCTTTTCCATAATTATCCACAACCATTACTTGAAAAATTGTGTCAAAAAATAGAGATAATGAATTTTGAGGTTTCATCATTGAGTTTATAACTACAAAGCATTAAATATTGTGAGGAACCCATCCCTACACAAATAGTCCCTTCCATAACCTTATGTGAATTGTCTAGTTTCCCATAAACCTCTCATGAATTTAATGAAGAGAAAACCTTTGGATTTGGGGAAGATGAGGAGGATCAATGAATTTTTTATAGGTGTTTAAATCAAGATGAAACTGATTTTTTGTATTCACAAGAGGATAATTTGACATCATGGATTGAGTGTCCTGAATATCACTCCATTGATTCTTCAGAACAAAAAATTACTGAAACATTGGGAGAAATCACAAACTTTGAGTCCATAAACATTCTTAACACTGATATTTCCAATTTTTTGGTTGAATCTTCTATTCAAAAGGAACCAATTTTTTTGAGAAATTTGGAAAATGAAACTAATTTGGATTCAAAATCCCAACCTGTGTTTGAATTACTATCCATCCTGAGCTCAAAATTATTGTCCTTCCTTCCATGATAAACTATACCTTCATAGGATATAACCATGAACATTTAGTTGGAATTAATTCTTCTCTTGAAACCAAAAAATTTGGAATTACCATTGATGTCTTTGGAAAAACTACAGTGGAAACTTGATCAACCACTTCAAACATTCCTTGGATTTTTCCACTCATTGTAGAACATAGGATTGTGAATGAAACAAATTATAAACATAGAATCAATCCCAATATAGTAGAATTAGTGAAACATGTATTCCGTAAAATATTGAAAGTTGGTATTGGGTAAGTTGGGGAGTTCAAGTCGAGCTAACGACCTTAAACAAAGCGCTGCATGGGAGGCAATCTGTGGTTTTCATCTTTGCAAATCATTTTTTTAAATAGGATTAATGAATCATTTTTATAAATAAAAAAATAGACTATTGACCTGTTCTTCTATTATGAGTATGGATTGGTATGAAAGGGGAGCACCATATTCATCCATGTCATGTTGTGTGATCCTTGAGTAATACCTTATCCAGAAATTTAAAAAGAAGACAATGTATCATCAGTTTATTTTATTTTATATATATAATTATATTTTACTTATATATATATATATACTCTTTTGTTTTGTTTGTTTTTTTCCGTTTTCCACTAGGTAACTCTGCAAGCGACATGGATATCAAGGACTAAAAGGGAGCAGCAAGAACTTCAAACTTCAACCACCAGGTGACTTCATTCCATAACCCTCATTTTCAATTTCCTTTTTGAACTTTCATTCTCTACCTCTACCCCCTTTTAAATTTTATTTTCTTTAAACACTGGGGACAGTGTTATTTTAAGTTGGGGGGGAGATAAAATAAAAAAAAATGTTTTTGTGTCAAAAAAAATTGAATGATTTGAAAAAAAAATGTGTAAATGGAAAGAAAAATTCCTTTAACTTTGAACATGGTAATACAAATTGTACACTTTGAAACTGAATATCAAATAATTTAGCATGCCCTGATTCTGATTTTAATCCTTGTATAATTTCATGGGCATAGATTTCGGAAATTGTGGTTGTCCAATGTGATATTTCATTGTTTATATTTTCATCCAAATAAAAAAAGATCACAATGCACGTCCTTTGGATAGTGGGGTATTAGTTTGAGTTCATGGGGTCACCTAAATAAATAGCATAGGTTTGGTGATCATTTTAGTTTAATATGAGTATTCAAAAAAAATTGCCCGTAGAGCAATGAAATGACCTAATGCGTGGCTTTCGGCACTTGGGGATCGTGACTCCATAGTTGTTTGGACCAGAGTTAGTAATTTTATCTCTATTTTTGGTAATTTGAATTTGTTTTTAACTAATTTAACTCGAGATGATGCCCGAGTATGTGGGCTTCACTTGGTTCCCTAAGGCCTTTGATCCTGGGATTCATCGGCAAAGTCTCTCTACAGGGGTTGACTCTTTTGAGTGCAATTTCAATTACCATGGAAAAATTGCAAAAATAAAAAAAAACAAAAAAAACAAAAAAAATTATACAAAAAAAAAATTGAATACTCATCTTAATATTGAAATTTTATTCCACCTAGTGCTTCCATAATTTCCCCCTTGAATAAAGATGAACCCCCATGTCTATTGTGATGCACAATACATCCTCATACTTAATTGATATTGGATGAAATATGGCAATGAATTTGAACAAAGGAATGGGCTTGGTATTGGGATCTACTTATGAAACTATCTTGTATTAAAATATTTGATGGGTTTCATGATTGTTTGGTATATGGTTTTTTGGTGATCATTGTGTATTAAAATGTTTTTGGAAAAGGGAATTCGAATTTCATATTGTTGAGATATATTTTGCTCGGGACTAGCAAAACTCAAGTTGGGGGGTGTTATTATCCACTAAATGAGGCTAATATTCATTTTCAATATATATAATATTCATGTTCTTTATTATTCATAAACACCATTTTAGTGCATTTTACACTTTGAACATCATTTCACATTATGATTGTAATACCTTCTTAAAATGCACTATTATGTGGTACATTTTTTAACATCATTTGAAGTACCCAATGATTCATCTAATTATACATATTTTAATTTGATATTTTTTTTAAATTGATCTACACTCCAATATGAACATGTTTCATTCAGGGATCAATGGATAATTCATGGAGGATGATGGAGATATTTGGCAATGAAAGGAAGCAATTCTGGAGAAGGCAGATTGGACACCAGCCCACTTATGAGACTGTGGGGCCCAACATACAGGCCCAATGAATCCCAACTTTGTGGGATGATAGAAGACATGTATAGGAAAAAATCACTATTCATGGTCCAATGCTAATTCGGCCTCCATGGTGTACATTTAGGCGGCCCAAGTTAGAGATAAAATTCTGGTCCAGATTCTGTGGCCCAGAAAAACAGCCCACCAATTAAACCATATCTAGAAAACAATAACTCCTTTTGGGCTGATATTTTACATGATGTTAGGGGACATCCGGATCTTAATTTAAGTCTTCTATGGCCCACCAAACTTCGGTCATCTAGAAGTTCATAAAAGCGCATTTGTTCGATGGATGAAAGTTGGCTGCCACCTTGGGTCAAATGTGGAAAAGTCTAAGTTCCACAAGCTTTCCACCACCCTATGGCCTACCAAAATTAATTGAGATGGTTTTTAATGTTGGAGGCTCGACCCAAGGGCTCAAAAATGCCTATTTAAGGTAGTGGTGTTGGAGTATTTAGGAATCTTTGAGCTTGTTTTCATCTTAATGTTATGCTGCCAATTTCTCTTTGTAATGTTCTTCCTTCACATGTAGGTTGTTTTAATTCATCCTTGTTTCTTAATAAAAGTTATTCTTCTCTTATTATTATTTTCTTATCCTTATCACTTTGATACCATTTTTTGAAGGTGTGAACTTATTCATACCAACCCTTGTGAGATTATCACACAACGGTGGAGTGATTGTTATTTTATTGCGTTTTTTTTACTTCTCCATTTCCTCCCTCATGAGTCTACTTTCTGCTTCCATTGAAACCATAGAATCAATGGAGGGAGAACCCACTTATGGGTTGATCCAAGGGATTATAAAGGGTATGGATTGGATGTTATTTATCACCTCATTAATTTATAATCACTTCTTTAATTGATATTTTTATTTGATGATTTTTAAACTTCATCGTCCTTGTTGAATTTAAGGTCACACACTTCAAGTGCTAATACGAACCTTTACCTTGAAGTGCTCAAAAATTTGATCCTTCAATTGTATAGTTGATTAGTATTAAAGGGTGTAGGCATTAAAACAATAAGTGATGATGTTTTTTTATCTCCTTAAATGAACCCATCTCAAATTTAAGAAATTGAAATCATTAAAAAGAAAATACGTCCAATCCACCCCAAGCGATAACCTAGGATCAACTCATTATTTTAAATTGAATTCACTTAAATCTATTAGATATCTTTCAAACCCATCCAAAATCAATCCAAGTTGGCCACTTCATAGCCAAAAACAGTCCATAGAATGTACGTGTCTATAGGTTTCTTCTTAGGTCTCTGAGGATTCGATAACCCAAGCTAAACTACAAGGACCGTTTTACCTTCATCTCTTGGGTAAATTTGAGCGAGAATCAGCACGTATGTCAGTCTCCCACTCCCAGGTTTCGTCCTGCACTCAGCCATGCTTCCATAGCACTCGTACGAGAGGAACTGACCGGCCTTGGAGAACCTCTGTTCTTCTATCAACAATACGAATTGCATGCTCCTCAAAGAATGCATCTACCTCAAGCTCAACATCCTGGAGCTGAAAGACGTGAGACAGTTATGAATAATAGCGACACAACTAAGATATATGGAAGACGTCGTGCATGGCTCGGTATCTCTATGGTAACTGCAACTGATAGGCAACTAGTCTGACTCTCTCTAGAATCTCAAATGGCCCCACATACCTCGGTGAAGGTTTACCCTGTCTTCTGATCTTCTTGCGTCCCAACCTCATTGAAACACGCAAGAAAACCGGATCCCCAACCACGAACTCCAAGGGTCATCTGCGGAAATTAGCATAAGATTTCTGACGAGACTGTGCGGTAGCCATCCACTTTTGAATCAACTGGACCTGCTCAGAAGTCTCATGTATGAGATGTGGTCCTAGTAAAGCTATCTCACCTGCCTCTATCCAGCACAAAGGTGATCGGCATGGCCTACCATATAAAGCCTCGTAAGGTGCCATCTCAATAGTTGCCTGAAAACTATTATTATAGGCAAACTTGACTAGGGGTATATGATTCTCTCAAGAGCCCCCAAAGTCTAGGATGCGTGCACGCAGCATGTCCTCAAGCACATGTATCGTACGCTCTGACTGACCATCGGTCTGAGGGTGGTAAGATGTGCTCAGAAGCACCTGTGTACCCAGTGCCCTCTGAAAACTCTTCCAGAAATGAGACGTAAAACAGGTGTCCCTTTCTGAAATGATAGAACGAGGGACCCCATGAAGACGTACGATCTCTCGGATATAAAATTTCCTAAGCTCGTCAACACCGAAGGTCTCCTTGATCGGCAAAAAGTGAGCTACCTTTGTCAGTTTGTCCACAATAACCCACACGGCATCATTGCCTCGAGGTGAACTTGGAAACCCTATCACGAAGTCCATCACGACATAATCCCATTTCCATACCAGAATGGGTAACTACAACAAAAGCCCAGTTGGCCTATGATGATCCGCCTTCACCTGCTGACAGGTGGAACACCTCATAACAAAACCAGCTACATCCCTTTTCATTCCTGGCCACCAGTACTGACGTCTCAGGTCTAGGTACATCTTGGTAACCCCGGGATGAACTGCCCAAGCTGAAGCATGAAACTCCCGCATCATCTCCTCACGTAAATCCCCTGGAACCCACACTCATCCATAGAAATGTAGTATATCACCATCTCCTATCTTCCACCTAGGATGAGGGTCCTCACTTGACACCAACTTCCGTAGTACTAGGCCTTCTAAATCAGATAGTTGTCTCATCCTCACTCTACCCAGGAGGGTAGAGGTCACAGCTAAAGGCGAAAGATAGGTTTTCCCCTGACTGTCATGCACCTCCAAATGCATCTCATAGAACAAAGTCATAAGATGCCACTCACCCCTGGCCTCATGAACTTCATGTGTCTGAGTCTTCCTGGTCAGTGCATCAGCAACTGCATTACCCTTACCAGGTGTATAGGCAAGCTCAAAATCTAAGGACTGAAGGTATTCAACCCACCTTCGCTGTCTCAGGTTCATGTCACACTGGGTAAAGATGTACTTGATACT
Source organism: Viscum album (assembly GCA_963277665.1). Taxonomy (NCBI): domain Eukaryota; kingdom Viridiplantae; phylum Streptophyta; class Magnoliopsida; order Santalales; family Viscaceae; genus Viscum; species Viscum album. The sequence continues at coordinate 1,146,190,618 of OY728130.1, read as the reverse complement.
TTTTTGGTCCGTGAACACCACAAAATGTTCTCCCAATAGATAATGTCACCAATAGCGCAACGCATGAACAAATGTAGCTAACTCGTGATCATGTGTTGGGTAATTCCTCTCATGTGGCCTCAACTACCGAGACCCGTACGCAACTACTCGATCGCCCTGCATCAACACAGATCCTAGCCCAATACCTGATGCATCACAGTAAACTGTATAGCTCTTCCCCTCCTCTGGGAGTATCAGGATCGGTGCTGATGTCAACTTTCCCTTCAGCTCAAGGAAGGTTGTCTTACAAGCTTATGACCAAACAAACTTCACACCCTTCTTAGTCAAAACCGTCAATGGTGCTGCTAAGTGGGAGAAGTCCTGTATGAAGCGTCTATAGTAACTAGCCAGCCCCAAGAAACTCTGTATTTCAAACACGTTCTTAGGCTACTCCCAGGAAACTACTACTCTCACCTTCTCTGGGTCTACTGCAACTCCTTCCTCTGAGATGATATGACCTAGGAAGTGTATCTGGTCCATCCAAAAGTGGCACTTTGAGATCTTAGCATATAGTTGATTCTCTCTCAGTGTACTCAATATGATCTCAAGATGGGTGGCATGGTCGTATAGAGTTTGAGAGTACACAAATATATCGTCCACGAATACTACCACAAAAGAATCCAGATAAGTATGGAACACACGATTCATAAGATCCATGAAAATTGTTGGTGCGTTTGTGAGTCCGAACGGCATAACTGTATAATTGTATAGACCATACCTGCACCTGAAAGATGTGAGAGGTATATCAGATGTTCTAATGCACAGCTGATGATATCTTGATCTCAATTCAATATTCGAGAACACTCGTGCTCCACGAAGTTGGTCAAAAAGACCATCAATACTTGGAAAGGGATATCGGTTCTTAACCGTCAACTGGTTCAAATTTCGATAATCCACACAGAGTCTGAGGGTACCATCCACCTTCTTCGCAAAGAGGACTAGCGAACCCTAAGGAGAAGTACTGGGTCGGATGAAACCATTTTCCTGTAACTCCTCTAACTCTCTCTTGAGCTCCTGCAACTCCGGTGTATCCATCCTATAAGGAGGAATGGACACCGGTGCTGATCTTGGTACAAGCTCAATAGAGAAATCCACCTCACACTCTGGAGGAAGACCTGAAAATTCATCTGGGAATACATCCCTAAAACGATCAACCACTGGAGGGAAATCCTTCTGACAAGTCCCCTGATCATCCAGATATAAAATTGAAATCTGAGTTGTGACTCCACCTCGCCCATGATGCTCTGGTCTAGATCGACTCGCCTGAACATCCCATTCAAACTTGTATAGAAACTCTCCGCCCTCTGGTGACATGAAACTCACCCTGCGAAGATAGCAATCCACAAAGGATCGAAAGGGAACCAATCAGTCTATCCCAAGAATGGCATCATAGCTCTTCATCTCTAAGACATAGAGGTCCCAAAAGAAGTGACACCCACCAACCTCAAGGGGGCACTCCTTGCACTAACGCACACCAGCCATTCTAGTCCCCAACAGAGTGTATAATGTCATAATAGAAGAAGAAGAAGAAACATTGATCCCAAGGCTCTACACAACGGGGACAGATATGAAACTATATGTAGCACCCATATCGAAAAGTACTGAAGATAAGACAGAAGCTACTAGAATAGTACCTATGACCGTAGAAGGTCTAGGATCCTGCTCCTGATGGGCCTGTTGCACTGCATATGTCTACCCAGTGTCACGGCCCTGTGACATAGCCTGGCTACCCTAAGCTATCCCGCCCTGCTGCCTTTGAGATCCTGGTGTCTGGCTACCACAGCCATGACCACCATCTCTGCCTGCACACCCTGATGTATTCCAGTTGCCCGGCTAGTAAGAATCTGTTGGTCCTGCTCCTGCATGCAGAGTCTGTACAGAACCCCTCTCAACATCCACTGGTAGAAACTCCCTGCAAAAGTGTTGCAGATGACCCATCTTGTCGCAAGCTCGGCACTCCACTGGGTCTCGGGGACACTGAGGTCTCTTGTTCCCTTCCTTACCACACTGGTAGCACATGACCTGGACACCTGAAACATTTTTCTGACTGGTACTTCCACCCTGAGAGAAGTCCATCTTTCTCTTCCTCTTACCAGTAGAAATAGTACCAGAAACTAGTGTTGAACTGCCCTGGCCCACACCACTAGCTTCCCACAGGTTCCTCTCTGTAATCAGCGCCTGGTTCACAATAGCATGTACTGAAGGAAACCTGAAAACATTCACTAGTGCTCGGATGTCATATCGAAGACCATCCTCAAAGGGTCTGGCTCTCAGCATCTCATCGCCCACCAGAACGGGTGTAAAACACTGAAGCTCGGTGAAACGAGCAGAATAATCCATCACAGACATAGCGCCCTAATGCAGATTCATAAACTCTCGAGCTCGATCTTCCCTAGGCATCTCTAGGAAGAAGAAGTCACAGAAGGCTGTTTGGAAATCTTCTCACGCCATGTCTCTATGATGATCTGACTGGGTGGTAACATCCCACCACCTCTTGGCAGAATCAAGCAGCATATAAGTCATGAGCTTGAACCTCTGCCCTGGAGGCGTCTCTAGGTGCTCAAAAATAGTCTACATAGACCCCAGCCAAGACTCTGCATCCTGTGGTCTGCCATCCTTTGAAAATGTAGGTGGATGCTGCTACTGAAAGATACAAGTCAGCTCGGCCATTGATTTGGCAGCTGGCGGTGCTCCCTGAAAGGTCTGCATGAACTGCATAAAGCCTTCACAGAACTGCGCCTCCACGCCTGTGTCTGGTATTACGGTTGGCGTTGCATCTGGCTCTGCTGAAGGATCAACTAGTATCCCATGGTCCACCATCTCCGGAGTATACTCGTTTCCGCTCTCCTGGCGAACAACGTGTGACCATCTCAGCAACATGACACTACAATTTCAAAGGCACACCTTAGATCAAGATTATCACAGTATGAAAACGAAGGAACCAAAAGGGGAACAAGAGGAAGAAGGCATTCAAGATTTGCAAAACAAGACTACACGGTGTGTATACTGACTACACGGTGTATACCTGACTTCTCTTCCCTGCTCAGGTCCTTTTACACGACCAAACCACACTGCTCCCGTTGAACAAAACTACACAGTGTGTATATAATCTACACAGCGTATATGGTGTAATTTTCCAACTTCCTATGTCGTTTGTGACACAGCCGACTACTCGGATTGATACTACACGGCGTGTTACACCCACACACGATGTGTACACTCCCCTGTTTCCCAGCCACATGGCTAAGTCCACACGGTCTATCCTTGGACAAGACTACACGGCGTGTCCCACAGGTACACAGTGTGTACTAGATGAGCTTCGCTGACCCGTGTTGTTCGTTACATGGCCGGATACATGGATCCAACTACACGGCGTGTTCAATATAAACACGGTGTGTACACGAAAGGATTACACCGACCCGTGTTGTTAGTTACATGGACAGACCCCAGGTCAGGCTATACGGCATGTTTCATAGTGGACACGGCGTGTATATATTAAGGTATCCCCTGTCCGTGTTGTTAGTTACATGGGCGGACTCCGGGTCAATACTACATGGTGTGTACTTACAGTACACAGCATTGTTTGCCCTAAGCACTTCCCTTCCCCATGTCCCCGCCCACATGGTCTATGACACGGGAAGATACTACACGGCGTGTACTTTGGGTACACGGCATGTACTCAAAAATTTTTCTTTTCTTCTCGAACAGAAGGAAATACATGGCGTGTTTAAGGTACTACACGGCGTTTATATTGGGTTTCCAGACATTATGTCTCAGAAACTTCTCTGGAACCCAGAAAATACTAAAAAACAACACCTAAGTGCCAAATTCTGATCCGTGAGGGACCATACTTCCTGTGAATCAAAGTTTGTCATATTATATGTGTTATAACTGGATAAACAACCAATGATCCACCAAATTTCGGTCAATGAGGGCCCATACTCCCCAAAAACCAAAGTTTGGCATCCATTCTATAAACAGGATCACACAATAATACCCTATCAAATAGCAGGTATCTATCCAAGCAGTTATCACAACAGCATGCTTTTACTAGCACAACATCTATCACAACAACATGCAATTTCTAATGCACCTACATGGCATGGAAACTATGCATGGAATGTGATTTCTAGAATGTGCCTAATTAATGCATGATATGGAATACCCTCATCTTATCAGGTTGCAACTAAATAGAACCTGTGAATAAAATATAAACAGCACAATACAAGTGTGTCACCCTTCGGTGAAAATCAGATCAACTGTAAATTTGCAAAATCAGAAAAATTGAAACGCGAGGTAAATTGGCTTTTCCCTATACACGAGTTAGCTACGCCCGGGAACAGCTTATTACCAACTACCATTCTCATCCTATCCCTAACTAAGGCTCTAAATAGTAAGTCAAAGAAAAGAACTCCTCTGATACAACTTTGTAACGTCCCAGATCCGGGTGCCACTCCACGGGTGCCCCGAACCTGGTTGGTCACAAGACCTCAAGAGCATTTCCCCAAATGCCAGAGGCTACCGACTAGCAGTGAGGGCCCAGGTCTGATAGTGGGGAAACTATGCCCTCATTTGTCAAAGTGTAGTGCAGCAGAATAAAATAAATAACATACAATAGCAGCGGAAGAAATAAACCATACACAAATAAACAACTGCAGTAAAAGATAACCAACAATTATATATAATGATGCAACATGCCTCAAGTTCTAAGAAAACAGCCAGAACATGTTACACAACAATATAGGACAGTACAGTATAAAGTATAGCAAAATAAAACAAAACAGCTGGTAGCATCGTGAGCCTAAGCCTGGTCCCATGCTCCCCTACTCCTTAGCAGCAATCAAGTACCTGTATAGGGACCCTTTCCCTTATCCACACCTGCATAAATGTAATCTGTTTGGGTTGAAGACAAGACCCAAACAGGGTGTGAGAAATAATTCCCATTAGGCACCCACCAAAGGTTCGTGCTCAACTGTGTGTAAACATGAAACAATAGTGTGCAAAGTAAATGCAATAACTAAGCAGTACTAAAAGTAACTAGATTTACCAGTTATATTTCCATTTAAATATTCATTTAATCATTCATTATAAGGAAACCACCACAGTGAATTTCTATATAAACAGTCAGTGTCCTCAGACACGCAATCCCTTACCCTCAGGTAATTAGAAACGTAACCCACAGGTACTTTCCCATAGGCATAACGGATATTTCCCTCATGTGTATGAAGTGTCACCCTCAGGCACAGAGTCTATCACCCTCAGGCACCAAAGAAGCTGCTCTCAGGCCAAAAGAACCACTTCCCTCAGGATAAAGGTAACACTGCCCTCAAGCTAAGTAAAGCACTACCCTTAGGCTAATAATGTAACCGGGCCATGCCCAACATATAAACAAGAAATTCACATAAAATACCTCTCGAGGAAAAATTAATGCGCAAATAAACGTGTCATACCCTCGAGTATCCTAACCAAACGGCTAAACATAGGAACGCACCCTCGGGGTGGTCCTAGATCCAAGCAGCGATCCCAAAAAGTAGTTTATTATCATATTTAATTACCTATAAAATTCTAGGTATTTAAACAGCCAAGGCCTCAGCCACAAGACACCCCAACATGGGTTTGTAGCACAAAAATACACACAAATGCACAACAATTGGAAATTAAACACCAAGCCACCTACCTCGATCACCCGTGATCGATATACCCGAACGATGCCTTCTGAAAAGTCCAAGAACGTCGTAGATCTGAGGTAAAAGAATTATCTTTAAACCTCAAATAACTTCCCTTAGAGGAAGAATTGTAAAGAAACACTCAAGGAGAATGAATCTCTTACTCGTGCAGTACCAACGTGATCAATGGCGGAAGAATCTGATTCCCGACGTACGATCGGGAGCTCTTCAAAGTTTTGGCCTCCTCTTCTGGCTCCAAAACGCATCTAAAGTCTCCTCTACCAAATGATGAGGCTACTTTCCATTTTAAGTGAAAAAAATACACGGCGTGTACTCTCAAGTACATGGTGTGTACTTTCCATTTTTTAACTGTTCCGCTAGCGGCTTCTCGCCAGCATGGCACTATTCATCTGTCGACATGGGTACACGGCGTGTATGCCTCTCTACATGGCGTGTATTGTCACCCAGCTATACACCACCTTACTATTCGCTTGCCGACTGACTACACGGCATTTAAATACAATCTACATGGCGTGTAGTCGGTTTTTACACCCTTCGTTGCCGACATGGCTATACACCATGTGTACTCATTCCACACGACCACAAGTAAATGGCGTGTGTAAAATTACATGGTGTGTACTTCCAAAATTTAGGATTTTTCCCCATTTTCCTTATTTTCTCAAAAACACCTAAGGAAAAGAGAAAAGAATAAACCCGTACCTCAAAAATAAGAACTGGGTTCTTACATCTGACACCTAGTAGGTCTGTATGCTCCACTCTCTACCTCTACCTCAGTGGTCCATCCACCGACTCCCTATCAGCAACTCAATGGGTTAGACAATCTTGATCGAGATGTACCCTACCATCGCACGAGTAGCATTGCCTCTCCCTAGGATGATTGGATCCAGCCTGAGTTCCATGGACTGCCACACCCTTGTTCTGGGTCCTCCTGTGATGTTTCTCATGTCCTGATCACTATGCCTGACGTTGAATCCCTGCTGACAAGGTCTCCACACCTATTTGTCTGCTGCTAACTGCTATTGGCTATTTCTGCTCTGCCAATAAGCTCTCGATAACCAAGTCTCTCTCAAGAACTCCAGCATAAGTCGAGATGCATAGAGACACGACACTGGCACAGATGTCCCATCGTAGACCTCGCTCAAAGGTTTGAGCTCTGAATTACTGATCCATGACCATATCCATCGAGAATCTGGCGAGGTTGGTGAAACTTGATTAATAGTCATCCACCATCAAACTACCCTGTTGAAGCTGAAGAAGTTTCTGGATATGCACTACTCTCAGTGTAACCAGTGAGAACTCCTCCCTAAAGAGTCGCTCAAACTCTGTCCATGAAAGATTCTCTTCATTGTGAGTCTGTGTGGTCAGACTCCACCATCGTCCAGCTAAACCCTAAATAAGGCTCACTCCTTGGATCACCGTCTGGTCTATTGGTGTCTTCACTAGATTAAAAACTCTAGTCACCTCCTCAAGCTAGTCCCATGCCGCCTTAGGGTTGGGCTCGCCTTGAAACCTAAGGGGTCTCTATCTCTGGAACTCATCGAGCATGCTCATCTTGCACCCCTCGTCGGTCAGTACTTCTGGTACTACGTGATGCTCAACTTGTGTTGTTATATCAGGTGCACCACCTGGAGGTAATTCTTGGGGAATTGGTGACTGTATCGAAGCCTCATCACTGAGGGGGTTATCCTCGTGATCGCACTACTGAATCCTAGCAGGTATGCATCGTGAAGGCATCCTGTAAGGAAACAAGATGTACCATGGTCAATGAGTATATCTGGATAGATAACACAAAGGACATAGAAAACACAACCCATTCCTATATGATGGATGTACCATTATTTTACTTCCCCGCAACTGGTTTTTTCATGTACCGAGTCGAAAATCAGGTTATCAGAGTCCTAGTGTATGGATACATCGGTCGCCCGTACCAACACTAGAGTCTCTGGCCTGAAATCCAAGTTCGAAACACTAACACTGTTTCCCCAAACCAATCTCATATACTCTTGGTCCTATGGTATAATTGACCACAACTGATACCACTCTTTCATGACCCATCCCAGTGAGGCTCGTGCCACGACTCCCCAATCCCGCCTCCAATAGGCCAGGGGCTAGTGAATAGCACCAAGTAGGCATATTACTAACATTAGAGGAATTGACTAAGTACATGTACACACACACACATCTCCAAGCCCAAAAATGATAAAATGAAAAAAAACCATTAAGGAACAAAATGCATGCATACAACTAAACCCAACCAAACAGAGTACGATGGAAGGTAAAGTACTAAAAGTAAAATGGGCCAGAATACAAGCCCACCAAAAACAAGAGACTGCAAAAAAAAGTCCAACCTGTAAGCACAAATAGGTATTGGGACTGCTTCTTGTAGCCGTGGGAACACCTCAGCCTGTAGGGAACTCAAAAATATCAGTCCTACCCTGGTCAGCCCTGGACTCCATCAAAAGGTCGTTCGTCTGCACAAGACATGATACGTGCGGGAAAATCCCGTGCATGGGTGAGTATAACAATACTCAGTAGAGGACCCTGAAAACCACAAATCAATACACAAAGGAAAGGTACAGTCATCTCTAAACAGTATATTTCTACTAAACATATAATAGGAGAAAACAATCCAGATATACTCAAACCCTAGACCCGTAGTCTAGAAACAAGTCACACAACTAAATACCCACTCTAGGTATTCAGTTTGAAGATTCTATGAAGCACTAAATGGGAGAACTCACTCCACAAGTTTGATAGCTCTGATGTCGTATATCCAAGAAGTAATGTTCGTCGGGAAAATCCATGAGAGATAGATACACTCATTCTAGGAGAACACACTCCTGAGTGGGGAAATATCATGATACATATATAAGGATCACTGCTAGGGCCTTAGTGGATACCACAACTTATCCGGATTCACCTGCTAGGTAAAGTATTGGCACCCTGTAGGAATATTCACATCAATACCTAACTCTAATTAGGTTCAAGAATAGATAGAGGATCTCGCTCTGGGCCTCTCAGAGGGATACCTACCTCTATCTCAGAAAGTCCTGCTGAAGGGATCATATTCTGGTAGAAGGAAATCATACCTGACCTTCAGGGGAATGAGAAAAAGGGTCACTAACCCAAATGAAACATATACAATATAAGGTGGAAAAGAAGATCAATCCATGTACTAAGAAGTACATGACATGTATGATTGTCACACGCTGTGTCTTCTGACCCCGGGTACTGCCCGTGTACAATGGCATGTGTTGTAAGGCTTGTCGTGTAAAAAGGTAGGTACACGGCATGTAAGACGGACCACACGCTGTGCCCGAGTAACCAGGGTTCGCTCCATGTATACGGCCCTATGCTCGTACATGATTTCAACCCCTGTGGTCCATCCCATGTAACCGATACACAGGGTAAGCTGTGTAACCAGCCTGGTCTGGTCGTGTGGTGGAGTACATGGTCGTGTACTCAACCATGTGTCTATGTATTCCTTGGATACATGTCGAGTCCCACATAGACACCTCTACCATTCCACGTACGGTCTAAACGTAGTGTTCTTTATAGAACATGCCATGTCATCGGTTCATGCACCGCGGAACCCTAGACACCGATGAGCTAGTCCCATACGGCGTGTTATTCTAGATACACGATGTGTTCTTCAAAAATTTCCAGAACCACCAGTTCTTCATTCCATGCCTCCACCGATCCTCTGATATCCATTCTGGAGATCCTATTATCACGAAACTGAAGTTTTGAGGTTTCCCAATCATCCCAAAGCTTAATTTTTTGGTTTCAGGCCTCCGATCAGCCCTGAAACACATTCTGATCCACAATCACGAAGAATGCTCAAAGAACAATAACTCCCGAACTGTGTCGATTCATCTGCCACCATCATTTTCACACCTCCACTAGATCTTCATGATGTCATATCTCTAATTTAGTATTGTTTCATTGTGAAACGGATGTGCAATGATCCGTTTTTCATAACCCCACAAAGAATGCAAAGAACCTGGGGTTGAAAGGGAGAAATAAAAATAATAAACAAAGGAGGAACACACCTCCTCCATTGTTCATCACAGCGTTGATCCTCTCCTGTTAATAGGTTTAACAAGTGAATAAAAATGGAAATTTAAAAATTACCATAAAATAAATTTCTGAATCAAAAACTCTAAAAGAGAAGGAATTTGACACCCTCCCGCAAGAAAGCCCGATCCTCGGATCAACCTGTTTGTGGGTTGATTCGCGTTCATCATTCAATACAAGAATGGGGAAAATAAAAATTGAAATAACAAACCCCTACCTCGATTCGATTGAAGACCGATCACTGTGTCGTGTTCGTTGGTGAGCTTCATCAAATCTGAGATGCATCGATCGATTGTGTCGTCATCGTCTGCCAACAGTTTCTCCTCCAAAGCTCCAAATGGAAACCTCAATTAACAGGGTTATGTAGATAACACTATAAAATTTCCATAAGTAGGTACTGATAGGGTAGGATTATATCACTGTGCAAAAAGTAAATATTCTAAATAAAATTAATTATTATTTTATTTTATTTTCATTAAAACGTCCAAAAACTAACTTTTGAAGCTGACCTGTATCGGCCGTTGTTAGGCCCTACCTAAGGTAAAGTCGCTTCTCTGAATGCAACGGTGACCTCAGATTTCTAATCTAAGCACCCGTTCAAAGATTATTCCACTTTTTCAGAAAAAACTTTTTTCTCACGCTGTTTAAAGTTTAATTTAATTCAAACATTTATTCTGGGCACTCTGGGCCTCGAAATCACACATCGTCGAAAGGTATAGTCTTGAAATAATTGCATATAATATTTAAAAACAATAAATTGAAAATATGAGACATTATAATTAAGACATGATGTTTTATTTTTATGCATTTCCACATTTCATGCTATTATCTAATTTTTTTTATCATGATTATTATGATGATGTTATGTTCACCCCAAGTTACATTGTTTTGTGTTCTTATGTATCCTCTTACTAGCCTTTTAGTTCACCCATTTTTTATGTATATCCTCAAATTACTACTTATACTAAGGAGAATTAAAGATACAATAAGAATCTAAAGAAGAAGAAATTAAATAAATGTTTATGTTTTATGTTTCAAAAGTTATGTATGGTATTAGTTTTCCCAAGACACTAAACCTCTTGATCCTCGTGGTGTAATGTTTTTATGTATTTTATCATTAAAATATGTTAAATTAATGTAAGAAAAATAGGGTCTCTATATGGAAGATTATAATACTTAATTGCTATCTAACCAGATATTATGTTTAGTGTGTGTATGTGTGATAATTTTCAATAAAACCTAAAATAATTACGCATACTTTATGTAAAAATAATTTTCAAATAACTCAAAAATTAAATCAACTTTGCACTATTTTATTTTAAAGGTTATGAATTTGATTTATTTATTTATTCAGATGTAGATTGTGGAAGTTAGATAGAAAATTTACTTCTAGAACATGTCATTTTTTTAGAAAGTATTTATTTTCTTAGTATAGTAAAAAGAATAAAACTATTGAATTATATACTACTGAAGCTAAATATATAGTTGCATGAAGTTTTTGTGAATATATTTTGTAGATGAAACATAATTTACTGGACTATGAATATCAATTTTAACAAGTCCCTATAAACTGTGATAACATAAGTGTGATAAATATTTATAAGAATCTTGTATCACATTCTAGGACATAACATATTGATAAAAGACGTTACTTTTTAAGAGATCATTTTCAAAAATGTGACATAACTCTTGAGTTCATTGGTATTGAACATCGTCTTTCTGATATATTTTCAAACCCTTTAAATGTTTAGAGAATCAATTATATCATGCCTAAATTGGGTATGATAAATTATAACTGTTTTTTCAATTTAGTTTTAATATTTTTAGTTATCTTAAAGCCTATTTTAATTTCTTAAATTCTATTTACTGATATTTTATTGAAGTAACTGTGAAGCATGTTTCACACGATCTATATATATAGTGTGATTTTTTATTCATATGGTCACTATACTTATCATGGGTAATTAAATCACATATTCACTACATGCCTACCATGAATTTTTAATTCATGTGGTTAGTACACCTAAGATGAGGTTATGGTCAGTATACCTATCGTAACCTTTGTGATCTAGAATCCACGATTAGTGTACCTATCGTGTCTATTCTATACTTAGGAAATTTTCATTAAATGATTTGGTGGGATCTTTCTTAAGTTTATTAGTATTTTAATCCCAAAATTATTAATATGTAATATGGATTGGAATATAAATCAATGCATGAATTTCCCCAAAAATCTCTTCCTTTTTCTCAAATTTTTACCCTTTTTCAAACCCCCTTCCTACATCAAAACTATCTTGAAAACCCAAAAATTCTGAGAAATAAAATCAAAGTGAAATTTTTTTAGGATTAAGTGTGTTTTGGATACCACATTTCCTATTTGATCTCCTCCTAAAAAGAAATCAAATAAGGGAAAATCTATACTGAGTGCAATAGTGAATATAAGGAATCCACATCTTGTTGATCATCTAGTTTCTCTAGAAAATGAATTCAATACACAGTGGATAAAATCAAGAAAATTATTAGTTTGGAATGTGATTTGAAGTTAGGTATGGTTTGATTTGTTTATGGATAATGGTAATCCATTGTATCCAAGTCTTATTAAATGATTTTATATGCACCTAGAGTTTTTCCTTTCAGTGAAATGAGATTTCATTAGAATGATGATCAATAGAGAGGTGCTATAGTTTTCTTCAAAACATTGGTAAAAGTGCTTTGGTGTTCCACATAAGTAATAATATGAGTATTACCAAAGATATTGTCTAGTTAACCATGAAAACTTTTAGTTTCAAAGTGCTTTAAAAGAGATGATTGGGAATGGAACTCCCAAGAGACCAACTATTCTTGAGTTTGGAGGAGAATGTAGGCTCCTATTCAAGTTTATATTGCATGTTATATTTCCAAGGAAAGGAGGTTTTAGAATCCTGAGGCATCAAGATATATTTTTCTTTCTTTTGATAAATAATGGTGTGAAGATAAGTCTGTGTAAATATTTCATGAGACATATGTATAATTTATATAACCCAACTTAAAATTTTATTTCTTTACCTTTATATAACCTTATTTAAGCCTTATTAGAGTATAAAGGCTTAGTTTCTTAGGGGGAGGAAATAATAACCTCACCTAATTGTCTTTTTATTACTCAAAAAATCTGTAAATAGATAAATGTTAATTGTAATCTATGGAAAAGGAATGGGTAGATGACCCTGAAAAGCTATATGAAAGGTTTCATTCAATAAATTTTCCTACTATACCAAGGGATCTTGTTGATCCAAGTATTGATACTAGTTAAGTATTTCATTATTTTGATGATGAGATGGTTTTTGGTGAGAAAAAAGTGGAAGTTTAGAAGTTTCAATAAGAAAAAGAAGAAGATGATGATGATGGTGATGATGATGATGATGATGATGATGATGATGAGATGGTAGATCTTAGTGAGGAATCCAAGGTGGCTCATAGTGATGGAAATCTAGTCACTCCTATCATGTCTTATAGATCACCTAAATCTCCTTTACTTTTACCATCACATGTGAAATAGATTCATTCTGAGTATTTTGCTAACATAGATGCATATGTTAGTGGTTATAGGTATGAGTGGGATAAGTCTGATGATTAAAAATATGAGAACAGTTCAGATGGATCCCATATTATTTTAAGTAATCTTAGGAGTCATGGACTAGAAGCACCTTCTAAGGGGGATAAGTCCCCTAGATTTCTTATTTTGGGCCTAGAGTATCCAGATTCAGATGATGATGCTAGAGGTAGTCCACCTAGACATGGTGGACCTACCATCCCTTCTATTCCGAGAGCTCTATAAGGATATCTAAATATAAAATTTGATCTAAAAGATAGTGCACCTATTTATTTTTCAAAGGAAGTTCAACATACTGATCTTGGTTCTTATAAATAATCTTCTACAAAAATTATTAATGAAGATCATGGACATAGAGTTATTTTAGTGGAGGTTGTACTAGGATTAGATAGTAGGCATCAAGCTTATGATTAATCTACATCTACACTTGGACCTTCTATCCTATCTACTTAATATGTAACTAATGATGATTTGAACATTTTAAAATCAAATCTGATAGAGATATTCAAGAAATTGATTCATAATTTTGAAACATCATTAGAAAAAGTGGGAGATGTGGATATCTCTAATGAAGTTACATCATTAATAAATCACCTTCAACCAAGGTTTAATTTCATAATCAAAATGTTGCAGAATGAGATTTCATATTTGAGAGATCCAGTTAGTACTATCTAAGAATATATATTTGATATGATGATCAAGCTAGAACAAATGTTTATGAATGTTGTGTTTAAACCTAATTTTTTTCATGTTTCTCCAATTTCTCATCCTATTCAGCTAGTTTTTGATGAAGAAAATATTATAAAACTCATAAGACATGAGTTGAAGTCTATGTTTGATGAATTAAAATAGACAAGGGAGATAGTGTTTGATGTTTTTCAAATACATACATCCAAAACCTTATACATGTCCAGGAAAAATTATTGATAGGATGGGTAAGATATAGAAACCATCAAAAAGTACATTGATTATTATTTGAGTAGAATATTTACTAAATATGGTTTGAAAGGGATGTTAAGGACCTTGGATTTAGACCTAAATATGCCTCTTTTTACTCATGAATTTAAATCTCAATTTGAAAGGATCAAGTCCCTAGCTCCAATTTTGGAATATTTTATAGAGAACTGAGATGAATTTCTTCAGACATTTTAGCATGGAGATAGGGTATTTAGTGAGTTCGCGAGGATGATGGAACTTTATTTTTATATTGTCAACATAGTTTTTCTAGAAATTCCTTCCATTCTAGTGTCCTTAACCCCTATCATTGTCTCCTCTTTCATCAATCCTTTTATCTTGTCTCCTAGATAGGTATTTGAGAAACTAATACCTTTTTTCAATTATATAGTCATTCATAAACCTGCATCCACATCTTCACCTCAGACTACCTCCTCAACCCCTACTTATACTTCCAAGTGAAAGGATTTTGTCATTACTTCAGCTGTAAGGGACATTTCAGATTCAAATTCTGCGTAGTATTCTAATAGGTCCTTCTTTTAAACCTTTTTGTAATCTCTTTTTCAGTATTCATGAAATAATTTTCTTTATTATTATTTATGTTTATAGTTTTTTCCTATTATTTTCTTTTTATTTTTCCTATGATACACCATTTTTATTGTCTCAAAAGGGGGAGAAAGATAATAGAACTAAATTGAATTTATTTAGTTCATTAACAGTCTGTGAATATATTTAATTGAGAACTATATGTTTTAATTCTATTTGTATATTTCATTTTATTATTGTTTTCAATTCATTTAATTTTAAATTTCATGATTTTTTATTATCAAAAAGGGGTATATTTTTGGCTTAGACAAGAACCTATTTATTTTAATGATCCCAAATCATACTTATAATGTTATTAATGGATTTTAGGTTTTCTGTTAGAAAATGGTTTTCTAGACACACTTACAAAAAAATTGAAGTCTGAAACTTACCTTTCCAACCTTACCACATGTGTAATATACTTACCATGTGAGGAATTGAAACTATCCATGTGGAACCATCTACATGGTTTACTCCACCTGACCACATGAAAATATACTTACCATGAGCTAGATAAGACAATTATTCTGTCTAATTAACGAACTGACCGCACGTTGACAATGATCCTACCATACATTAATAATCACCTAACCGCATGTATTATCATCCAACCATGCGATAGGTAAGAAAAATTTATTTTAGTCTTGTACTAATTGAGTACAACTATGATTGTAGTAACTACAAGAACAACTACCTGACCACGTGAAGATATATACCTATAGTGAGTTCAAAAGAACATATTGTGATAAGTAATGAAGATATTGTGCAACAAATTCAAGTAAAATAATGAAGAAATGAACCTACCAAATGTGAAAATAAACTGACCACATGAAGAAATGAACTGACTATGAGATCAAATGACTGTGTAAAGTTTTTATGCCAACTGACCATTCCAACCATTCGTGATCTCAAGTAACCATGTTTTAAGTAAATATATCTTACCATATATAAGTTAGTAGTGGATGTTTTACAAATATACAACGGATATTTTTGGATCATTAATTACAGAGTCTGTGTAATTAAGGTTGTAATGAATGATCTCCAATGGATACTTTTAGATGGATTTCATTTTAATAAGGAGAAAAAACCATGTGAAAGAAGAGAGAGAAACAAATAATTTTATAGAGAATAATATAAGAACATTCACATGCACCTGTGCTATATAGTATCCATTTAGAACAATTTATGATGCACAGTTTTTATAGAACTGCTGTAAAACTTGTTTGAGATCCTTTTAAAGAAAAATTCAAGGACTCTTGGAAAACTAAAGATATCCATATTGAGATACACTATATATTAACATCTCTCATACCATTCTCTTTCTATTTAGGATTAATATTAGAGATATATTTTATTATACTTTTTAAGTTTATAAACATGGTCTCATATAATAAACTAGATATTTTTTGACACACACACTCTCTCTCTCTTCCACTTAATTATTTCCATTTTTATTCTCATGAATAATTGTAGAATAGGTCATGTGTGACCTGAAACCTTTTATCACATGAAGTACTATGGAAGAGTCTTTGTTCCTGGATAGTTTTATGTGGTGTTTTGTAAAACCCAATCTTGGTTATGGATTTGGTTATAATTTTATAAACTACTAGGAAGTAGATAATTCTCAAGTGGAGGGGATTAATTCTCATATTGATATTGAAACCCTTGTTTAAATTTTTCTATGTGATTTTCTAGTTTTTTATTTTCTTTATTTTAAATAAAAAATGTGTTTCTATTTTCTATACCGTAACAAAACATTGATTTGATAGTTAGTCTTAATTTTATATATATATAAAAATTGTCTGATTAAGTAAATTAGTTTCAAAATTTAAAGTGTTGAAAAATGTTATTTTAATTGAGACTTGATCTCACTTTTGAAAATCTATTTAAAAAATAAAATTATATATTTCTATAGTTATGATTAACTGGGAAAACTTTGTAAATTGGATATTATGTTTTAAATTTTTATTAATAGAAATTTTATTTCAAACTCAATTCACTCCCCTCTTAAGTTACTCACTCTGACCAAAAATCCTTTTCTTAGAATTAATAAATTTATTTACCATCTAAACTAATAATATAAGGAAATATACTTACTTTATTAGTATAATTTCATCCTTTAATAAATTTTCACCAAAATCTCATTTTTTTTCTTCAAATGATGAGTATTAAAGGTGAATTTTTCATGCCTAAAGAACTAAAATTAACTTCTAATGGATCACATAATCTAAAAAAGGATAACAATCTATTCCTTATATCTTTAGACATTAACCAAAACCAAAAAAGGGTAGTACAAGGTAAGATAATTGCCCAAAATAATAAACCATCATATGAATTAATACATTATTAATCTCCAAAGCCTCAAAAATAACACCCAAAGTTCAACTTAGATCATTTGATAAATAAATAACCTCAAAATTCATCAAAATATTCCCAAAAAAGTTCAAAACCCAAAAATCAGAAGGATTTGATCACATATTCTTCTAATATTAATTTAACATTTATATAAAATCAACATTAGTCACTCAAAAATTCATATACCCAAAAAATAATATTCCCTAATAATATAATCTCTAAAATATGATAATCATTTCCTTAAATAAATTGAATTACCATAAATCCATATATGCTTTCCAAAATATAATCCAACCTCTATTCCTCAAATAAAATCCCATCTTATCCAAAAAATATTTTCATTTACCTTAATCATATAAGGTTCCCAAAATAGTGAAATTATTATAAAATACCACTAGTCACTTAATCATCAAATCAATTATCAATCCCATGGTTATATATATGATAAAACATATGTTCCCAAATTGTAATAACCCATAATTACCTCAATATCAAAGATAATACAAACCTTAAAGGTTTTTAATAACTTTAAACTTATATACACAAAATTAAAAGTCATTCTTCCTCAAATAACATTTTCTTATGTTAAACTTAAGTGTTACGTATACCTAAAATGTCTATAAAAATTCAATAAATTTCTTTAAAAATTATCTCCTTTTTGTTACACCATATGTTTCCAAATTTTGAAAACAAAACATATTATAGGATAATACTTAGGTGGTTCATGATTTTCATAATATTTATAATATATCATAATATCATTGATAGGATACCACTACATCCTAATTCGTAAAAATTGGTATATAAACACATCCTTCATTCAACATCCTTCTTAAACTATTAACCATGATTTTTCATCTTATTCCTTAATACTTCATTTCTAAAAATTAAATATATGAATTATGTCCTTATGTTTCATCAGAATCAACCCAATTAGGTTTCATAATTTAAACATAATAAAGATAATTCATACCTTAAACCCAAATATCAGGGTATTCTTTTATACTATTGATATCCCCTTTCTCTTTCATCATGAATTCCATATCTCCAGAAAATAAATAGTAAAGTCATTGGTGATATTTTTGTGGCCAAATAATATGGAATAGTTGAGATTTTAAAATGAAAAGAAAGATATTCCATAATCTATAGAAATTTTGGAGAAATAAAAAGGAGTTAAATAGATCAAATAGTTTCTTATAGGTGATTTGGAGATTAAAAGGGCATTAAAAATCATTCAAATAATTTTTTCTATGATAGTGATGATTAAATCATCTGGAAGGGATAAGAAGTTTGTGTGAGATACTTTTCCTTCCATATTGATAAATGATCTTTAATCTATTAAAAATAAAATCATTAAAACCAAAGATAAATTATTCCATGTTAAAATAAAAATTGTTCTTGTGAGTAAAAAAATACACATATAAGTTCTATAATAATTTAACCATCAAATCCATTAATCCTAGGTTGATTATCCTTATAAATCCATTATATAAAATAAAAATATGTATCCTTAACATTCTAACCCCTAAGGTTATATGAGACTACTAATTTGTGATCCCAAACCAAAGTATTAACCCCTAAAGTGTTAAGTATTTTAATAATACACTTCTAAAAACATCATAACCTATAAAGTTATATAAACATTTCTTCTAATTCCAATTGTAAGTATCCAGCATTAAACATTTCATATTTTAGTATCTTTGCACTAAAATTTACTTTATTTCATTTCTGGGATCCTTTAAGGTTTATAATTTTATATAATTAGGTCATAAACCTTATATAACAAACCCATATATTACAAGTATTCATTTTAACTGAAATACAAAACTTTTAAAAAGAAACACAGTTTCTTTTCATAAAAGATATTCGCAGTTATAATCTTGAGGTCCTTCTTGTCCTTATTCATCCTTAAAACCCAGTGAAAATGATTTTAAAACATGTTATGAGCACAAAAATATCAGTAAGGTACTTCTAAAGAGGGATAGAAAAACCTTCCAGTCTATGAATATTTAGAAAAAAATTCCATTATCAAAATAAAATTTTTCTTACCCAAAAAATCACCTTCTCTTCACAAATATTTTCATAAAACATTTCATAAGAAAACTTAAAGTAAAATTAAAACTAATAAATTTTTCTTTTTAATAATTAAAAAATCATGAAAACTTTTCAAAAAGTTATACCTTTCACCCTTAAAATAAAATCTCATTATATTACCATGTAAAATAATAAGATTTATATGAATAACTAGACATAAAAGATAAAACATGTAGGTAACTTGGGAAATTATTTCTATATCACTCTTATAATCACTCTTACAATTGGAATAACTAATATGGTAAACTTACATACCCAATTCATGGGAGGGCTATCACAGACCCACTCATCCTTGGTTTATAATAGAACCACCCATACTTGGTTCATAATGGAACCACCTATCATCATAACAATTCCTATGAACCATAACATAATCAAAAGATATAAAATCTTGAAATAAATAAAATGAAATATATTCCTTTCACCCATAAAAAACATTGAAATATCCATTCCATTTTAAAACCCTTTTTTGAAAATAACCAAAACATAGGTATAGAGAGTTTTTCTTTGAAGAAAACATGAAAACATATAAAATAAGTCAAATATAAAATAACAGTTATAGCATTGGGAAAAGAAATTATCACCATATACATTAAAATAGAATCTTCCTTTTTTTTAAATAAATTCAAAAATGTTCCATTAAAAATATTTCTTTTGAAAACCTTTGAAACAAAGTCAAAATAGAAAAAAAAATGTCCTTTATATTATTTTATGTCTATATAAATATGTTAATAAAAATAATTTTAAAAAAATGGGTATATAATAAAAAAATTTGAAAGGGAAACTTTAAAATATGATTTTTTTAAGAAATTCCCTTAGTTAATTTCTAACAATTTCTAAAATATTAAAGAAAATATTTTCTTTAAAAAGAATTATGGAAAATTATAAAGTAATATTCAAAGCATTGATTGGTCATGATGGTGATAAATTATATTCATTCCATTTTTGATAAAAAATATTTCTTTTACATTTTTGGTAAAAATTTAAAGTTACCTCATTCAAAAAATGACAAGAAGATTCATGTTAAACTATTTTGTAAAAAATAAAACATGGGTAAATATGAATTTTAACAATAATAAAATAATAGTAAAAAATTATTGAGAATTGTTTTTGAAAAAATTGATATTGAATAAAAATATTTAGAAAATAAACCTTTAAAACATTTAAAATGAGGTTTTTAAAGTAAAGTGTCTCTTACCTTGAGTCTCACTCGTCACATACTCTATTTAACTTACTCTTCTTTGAAAAATATCCTTTTCTTTACACATAAATCCATATAAGGTTGGTATAATGCCTAAACCAAGACCTTTATAATGATAGGATAAATTATAGGAAGGCCTTTTTTAAAGATCCGGAAATTTCAAGGAAATATTTTTCTTAAATTCTTTGAAATTTTAAGAGTCTCCAGTTTCTGATGGTGCCTGATTCCGAGGCCCGGTGTCCCCGGAATAAATTTATAAAGTTTTGTTCAGGTACGTTTAGTAAACGTACGTGTGGGTTTTTCTACCTTTCAAACCAGTGCTCGGAATTGAAATCAGAGGACACTGATGAACTTGTAGTGCCAGTATTTGCTTATGGATACCTCTACCATAGTTTCATTTGGTCGAGAGTGGAATTTAATTTTTTGTGTTCCTAAATAAATTAGATAAAAATATGTGTGACATATTTTTATTTATTTAGGTGGTGGTTAATTTCTCAAAAGGGAAGTTGGATGTGGGGCCCACTCCCACATAACCTTCCATGGGAGGATAATATGTGGTGGGGCCCACACTTGCATCTAACCCTTCAACTCTCCTTTAACTCCTTGAAACCCCCTTTTAACTTTTGAACTCTCACATTATGGTGGAGCCTCTCCACCTCCCTCCCCTTAATTGTGCCAACATAATTAATTAATGCCATAATTAATAAATTTATGGTGTGATGAATTCTTTTGAATTAATTTGAATTGCATGGCATCATTAAAATAGAAGGGAGCCTATTTTTTTATTGTTTTGGAAAATATTCTGTTGGGAGGATTTGGAGAATTAGAAGTAAAGTGTTCTTCCCACGAAGAACGCTTCACGTCTCTGAAGGACTTGAAACAACATCTCCTCCACTTCTTCAACCAGAGCAAGGAAAGGAGGCACCCTCGCCCACGAAGTACACCGAAGGAATCATCTCTACACGACGTTCCAAACTATTTTTCTTCCAGTGTTGATGGAACGACGACTATCTTCCGTGACGCCCGACTTCCGTGATGCTCGTCTTCCGCGGCTCATCAATCTACAACATCAATTACGAGGTAGGGGGAATTTGGTTTATTTATTTGAACGTGTGAATTATACCCTCATACTTTGGAGATTATATTTGTATTAACGGTGGACAATTATTTTGTTATCACTTAATGCAGTGGGCATGGGCCGAACAAACACGGCCCGACGACCCTCCGTTGATTCCTGATTGTGCTAACAATAGAGGCGGAGCCGGAAGGGCGCGGTGTCGTCGCACCGCGCCAGAGCAAGAAGACCACGGCCATGAGGCGGCGGTGACCGAAGGCGGCAGAGACTGAAGGCCACGGCCAGGACGGGTTGAGGTGGTGGTGGACCGACACCATCATGCCGACCGCGTGGAGGAAAACCGCAGCCTGCATCTGCGGGCCGCTCAGTCCGGAGAAGAACCGGTCGGCCTCATGTTGGTCGGGATGGAAGAACCATCCGGATATAGCCGGCCAGGTTGGAGGTTCACGGCGCCAACCGTGGGCTGTTCGCCAGGCGAACCGGCCGGGCTGAAGAACCACGGCCTCGCTTGGCGCCGCGTGGGAGGAACAACGGCCTACTGTGCGGGCCGCTCGCGCCGGAGAGAATCGGTCGGGCAGGGAGAGGCGGCGTCGCTCGGCACCAACGGGTGAACCGAATCAGCCCACTCCATGGGATGGGTCCGCAGGTGGGTCAGGCTGACCCCCCAGCTGGGTCGGACCCGCCGAGTCGGGTCGGGCTGACCCACCAACCCACTGGGCTTGACGGGCCAGGCCCGACATCGCCTAAATGCGAATATCTTCAAGACCGTGCGTCCGAACAATGCACCGTCTGTGGCATTGGGACCCTAGCGATGAGGCGGTCCTTTTGAGATACTCTAAGTAAATTTTGGATGACATTGGAAAACGTCCGGGTTTGGATCGAGTGTAAATCCAACCGAGACCCTGGAACAGAAAAGCCTATAACTCTCAGACCAGGCGTCCGATTGACGCATCGTCTGTCGTGTTGGGTTTATTTTGATGAGACGGAACTTCGGGATACATCAACTCAGGACTTCGTGATAGTTGATGTATCAACACCCCTTTGCTCGAGGAGAATACCCTCTCAGAATAGAGTGTGCTATGTACGGGAACCCTAGAGCTGGCTGCGACTAAGATAACTACTGTACTGGAATCCTCCGTGGGTTCGACGATGATGACTACTATACCAGAATCCTATGTGGGTTTGACAGTTCTGACTTCTATTCCTATATCCTATGTGGGCCCGACAGAATAGCTGGCTTGTATCCTGTGTGGGTCTGATAGCTTAGACGAGATAGCTGGCCTGTATCATGTGTGGGTCTGACAGCTTATACGAGATAGCTGGCTTGTATTTTTTGTGGGTCTGACAGCTTAGTTGGTCCTGTATCATGTGTGGGTCTGACAGGTTAGATGATCCAGTGGCTATATCTAATCATATATATCTCTCTACTATTATGGAATACCTGTGTGAGTTGAGTCATGTCTTTGAACCATTATCATCATGGTGATTGACTTTACTTCCTTTGTGGAATTGGTTTGTGCTTGGTCTCGAGAGTTGGATTTGGACTGAGATTGGTAACTTAGGTATATGTATGGGCATATACCTAAGTAGGGTTGGTTGATACTTCTTGATTGTATCTTTCTTCTTTTTTTTATCCTTAGTGGATATTGTGAGACCTTGTGGGTCTCGGGGTCCCTACTGAGTATCATTATACTCACCCCTGCACGGGCTATGCTCGCACCTCATTGTGTTGGATGCAGACTACAGACAGCGCTGATGGAGGTCGAGAGCGCCACAACTGGACGGTACCTAGAGGTGGACCTTGCGATAAGTCAGCACACGGAGGAGATTGACGGACGTGAGTGCTGAGGTGACCATCTGTACCTACCGTTCAGGTAGGAATCCCGGAGGATGATCCATGAGCTTCTCTTTACCTTCACCTATTTTTCACTTTTTACTTGTACTTGTTGTTCAGTTGGGTTTGTATACTAGCCCATTTATTTCTGGCACACTCTTTTGTATTTAGTTTTACTTAGTATTTAGTTCTTGTTGTGTAATTTGTTGTGTTTCTTTACTTTTATAAAGTCAATGCCTTCCCAGCTTAGAGATTTATGCCTTTGGTGCTAGTTTCCAGCCTCTGGCCTATGGAAGGCGGGCTTGGGGTAGTCACGGCATGGGCCCTGAGGACGGGTCGTAAGTAATTGGTATCAGAGGAGTCAGTTCTACCGCAGAACTCAAGACTTTGATCATTCTTTTCTGTGAATCAATAGTGTTATGATTATTGAGTGTGGTTTTCAGTATAGGGAGTCTGGTGTTGGTGTGGTAGCCGACGTATCCATACACTAGGAACCTGACCTCTGATTTCTGACTTAGTGCATGAAAAAACTGATTGCGTGTGTATTTCCTTTGAAAAAGTTTTCTTTGTGATTACTTTGTGTCAGCTCACCAGGTATACTGTTTTAACCGTGGCACACCTATTTCTTTTTAGGATTGCCCCACTAAGGCATCCAGCTAGGGTTCCGAGTTACGTACGAGATGGTATCCCACCGAGCGATGAGGTCTTGGTGCAAAGCCCCATCACAGCGGAGGTACCAGTGGTACCACTACCCGCTGGGCCACTGATACCACCAGCTCCAGCAGTAGAGAGTGCACGCCTCCTGAGTGCGTTGCACGAGTTCCAGTGCCAAAGGCCACCTAGGTTCCTGGGAGAGACGGACCCAAAAGCAACTGAGGATTGGCTGGAGGCTGTCGTGAGAGTTTTCAGATTGGTAGGGATACCAGCCGACCTTATGGTGATCCTTGTCGCGAGTCTCCTGCACACATCGGTAGGTAGATGGTGGAGCCTGATACTCCAGGTGCATGATGAGGCATCACTACTCTGGGAAGACTTTGAGAGCCTGTCTGGGCAAAGTTTGTTTTATCCACCCTTCGTGCGGTGCGAATTCAGGAGTTACTACATCTGCAGTAGAGTAGCATGATAGTAGCTCAGTACTCAGCAAGGTTTACCGGCCTCTCACTCTACTCCATGGATATGGTGCAGGACCCATTCTTCAGGGCCCGAACCTTCGATCAGGGACTCAGGCATGAGATCAGGGCTTCGACGATTCCCCTCAGTATTCCAACGCAGGCAGGGGTACTGGAGCGAGCCCTTCTAGTGGATAGTTTTCTCACTGATCAGTCACCAGTGGTGAGACCCACCACAGGGCGACACGTAGTGAAGTCTTCTATAGTTGGAAGTAGACAGATGAAATAGAGGTCCAAGTAGACCAGGCCATCAGGTGGGTGACCCCAGGATACAGGTTCAGTTGTGTGGGCCACACGAGAAAGATTCAACTATACGAGGAGCAGGCAGTGCTATGCATGCGTCGGTTAGGGACACATGGCTCGTGACTTCCGAAACCGCCTTGCAGATGAGTAGTAGACAGTAGAGGGACCTCCTAGGCAGAGGCAGAGGTCGACCGTGGTGGTCCGCTGGGATCAGCCGGACATGGCAGAGGAGCTGGCCAAGCAGCGGGTGATGGATGACATTTCGAGGCTCTACCACCACCACCACTCGGAGGTCCACCCCGACCATAGGGAACTGGCGGGTAGAGGTGGGATCATCTCCGAGAAGTTTAGGCCTATGACCATGGTGCATCTGAGATGATTCGAGGTATTGTCTGTGTCTACTCCACCCTTGCTGCAGTACTCATAGAAACAGGTGCGAGTCATTATTTTATTGTTACTTCCCTTGTTCAGATCTCGGAGATTCCGATGGAGCTATTGGCTCGATCTTTATGGCTAGAGACTCCTACGGGAGTAGAATTGATGATTACGCACTGGTGCTGGCAGTGTGAGCTTAGTCTAGGAGGCGAGAGCTTCAGCTGGGATCTTCTTGTAGCGGCGTTGAGGCCTTACGATGTCATCTTGGGTATGGACAAGTTATCCACAGTTCATGCTCATATTGACTGTATTAGGTGCAAAGTGCGATGTATCTGCATGGATGGGAGTAGGTTCACCTTCACCGGTGAGAAGGAAGCCTTAGCAGTGCAGGATGGACTTACACAGAGGAGGGGGAAGTCGATCACACATTAGTTGAATAGTCTCATCCTCAGAGCGGTTGATGTGTGGAGTCTGAGTTTTCCTGTTGTGGTGGATAAGTACGCGGATGTTTTTCCTGACGACGTTCCAGGACTACCTCCTCGCAGATAGGCAGACTTCTACATTGACCTATACCCCAGGACAACACTGATATCTACTCCAGCATATCAGATGGCTCCCGCCGAGCTTCGTGAGTTGCGGGAATAGCTAGAGGACTTGTAGGAGAAGGGATTTATCTAACCCAGTATTTCACCCTGGGCATCTCCTATTTTGTTCGCCAAGAAGGCGGATGGCAGATTACGACTATGTGTCGACTACCGTCACCTGAATCAGGTGACCGTGAAGAACAAGTACCCACTTCTGAGGATTGACGACCTCTTTGATCAGCTCAAGGGAGTACGATGGTTCTCGAAGATAGACCTCAGGTCATGCTATCACTAGCTCAGAGTTTGAGATGAGGATGTGCAGAAGACAGCCTTCAGGTGTAGGTATGGCCACTACGAGTTCTTGGTTATGCCCTTCGGTATAACCAACACACTAGCAGTGTTCATGAGTCTCATTAACAGAATCTTCCTGCCTTACCTCGATCGATTTGTCGTATTCTTCATCGACGACATACTGATTTAATCAACTACTGAGGAGGAGCACACCTACCATTTGTGAGTAGTATTGGACACACTCTGAGAGAACCAACTTTATGGTAAGCTCTCGAAGTGCCAGTTCTAGATTCGAGAGGTTCACTTTTTGGGTCACGTCATCTTGGCGGCTAGAGTAGCAGTGGATTTAGCGAGGATCGAGGCAGTACTTTCTTGGGAGACACCCAGAAGTGTGATAGAGGTGCGGAGTTTCCTGGGTCTGGCTGGGTACTATTGGAGATTTGTGCCAGAATTCTCCAGAGTAGTAGCACCACTTTTGGCATTGACAAAGAAGGGGAAACCCTTCATGTGGTCAGATAGATGCCAGCAGATCTTTCAGAAGCTGAGGCAGAGGTTGACCATTGCGCCCATCTTGAGGCTACCGGAGGAGGGCGTAGGGTACGTAGTTTACAGTGAAGCATCAGGGACCAGACTCGGGTGTGTCCTAATGCATGAGAGAGTAGTGATCGCATATAGTTCACGGTAGTTGAGACAACACGAACAGAACTACACTACCCATGACCTGGAGTTAGCAGCAGTGGTCTTCACCTTGAAGATGTGGCGACACTATCTAATGGGTGAGCGTTTTATAGTCTACTCTAACCACTAGAGTCTCAGGTATATCTTCTCGCAGAAGGACCTGAACCTGAGACAGCGACGATGGCTCGAGTTCCTCCAGGACTATGACTTTGAGATATTCTATACTCTTGGGAAGGGGAACGTTGTAGCAGATGCTCTCAGCAGAAGATCAGGAATTCAGGTGCTAGGAGAGGTGACAGAGCAGTTGTCCGCGTTGTAGATATCCTTTGTGGATAGAGATGGAGCAGCCTTTCTTCAGTCTCTCACAGTAACTCCTCCACTTCTTCAGCGAGTTAGAGAGGCAAAACGTGGGGATGCTGACTGTGAGACGCGACGTGCTCAGATATCCTCAGGGAAGGAACCTGATGGATTTTATGAAGGTAGGGAGCACGCCATTCTCTTCATAGGAAGTACCATGGTACCAGTTTCACTACAGGAGGAGGTGTTGAGGGAGTTCCACACTTCCCCTCTAGCGGTACATACAAGAGTGTTGAAGATGTATCAGGACCTTATACGATAGCACTGGTGTCCAGGTATGAAGAAAGAAGTAGAAGAGTTTGTCTCTCAATGCCTCACTTTTCAGCAAGTGAAGGCAGAGCACCAGGTTCCAGCAGGCTTTGTTCATCCCTTAGAGGTTCCAGAGTGGAAGTGGTACAGGATATCCATGGCTTTCGTGATGGGACTTCCACGTATATCTAGAGGACATGACTCTATCTGGGTGATCGTAGACCGACTCACCAAGTCGGCCCACTTCTTACCAATCAGAGAGCAGGGCTCAGTAGAGAGATTGGGATGCCTATACATTCAAGAGATTTTATGGCTTCAGGGTGTGCCATCGACTATCGTCTCCGATTGAGATGCTAGTTTCACTTCCCGGGTATGGAAGGGGTTACATGAGTCTTTTTGGACGCAGCTTCGCTTGAGCACCACCTTTCATCCTCAGATGGATGGTCAGACAGAGAGAACCATTCAGAATCTTGAGGACATGCTCCGTGCATGCGTCCTTGACTTTGGTCGTAGCTGGGAGGACCACTTACCCTTGGTGGAGTTTGCGTACAACAACAGCTACCACTCCACCATCGGAATGGCCCCTTACGAGGCATTGTACGGTCGACCTTGCAGATCACCTCTGTGTTGGACTGACCCAGGGGATTCAGTATTAGTAGGACCAAAGATGGTTCAGGCTATGATGGAGAAGGTGCAGATCATCTAGGAATGGATGAAGACTGCACAGAGCAGATAGAAGTCCTATGCTGATAGGATATGGAGACCACTGGAGTTCGATGATGGTGACCACGACTTCTTACGGGTCTCACCTCGACGAGGTCTATGGATATTTGGATGAGGCAGAAAGTTATATTCTCAATTCATCAGACCATTCCAGGTCCTCAACAGAGTAGGCAAGGTGGCTTACCGCCTGGCCCTTCCACCTCAGTTACACTGGGTGCACGACGTCTTCCGTGTATCTTAGGTGAGGAGATATGTGCACGACCCATCCCACATCATTGACTATGGGGAGATAGACATCGATGATGGGGAGACTTTCATGTATGTTCCAGTGGATATTGAGGATTGACAGGAGTGGGTCCTACATGGATGGTCAATTCCTCTGGTGCGCATTCGCTGGCATCACGGAAACCTCCATGAGATCACATGGGAGTGGGAGGCTCAGATGCGTGCTCGGTACCCACATTTCTTTCCCTAGTGTGTGTTGTAGATTTACGGGGACATAAAGCCCTGAGGTGGGGGTAATGTAAAGACCCAAAAATTTCAAGGAAATTTTTTTCTTAAATTCTTTGGAATTTTACGTGTCTGCAGTTTCTGATGGCACCTGATTTCGAGTCCCGGTGTGCCCGGAATAAATTTCTGAAGTTTTGTTTGGGTACATTCAGTAAATGTACGTGCGGGTTTTTCTATCTTTCGAACCAGTGCTCGGAATTGAAATCTGAGGACACCGATAAACTCACAGCGCCAGTATTCGCTTAAGGAGGCATCTACTGCAGTTGCATTTGGTTGAGAGCGGAAGTTAATTTTTGGGGTTCCTAAATAAATTAGATAAAAATATGTGTGACATGTTTTTATTTATTTAGGTGGTGGTTAATTTCTCCAAAGGGAAGTTTGAGATGGGGCCCACTCCCATATAACCTCCTATGGGAGGATAATATATGGTGGGGCCCACACGTGCATCTAACCCTTCAACTCCCCTTTAACTCCTTGAAACCCCCTTTTAACTTTTGAACTCCCAGATGAAGCCTCTCCACCTCCCTCCCCTTAATTGTGCCAACATAATTAATTAATGTCATAATTAATTAACTTGTGGTGTGATGAATTCTTTTGAATTAATTTGAATTGCATGGCATCATTAAAATAGGAGGGGGCCTTTTTTTTATTAGCTTGTCAAATATTCTGTTGGGAGGCTTTAGAGAATTAGAAGGAAAGCGTTCTTCCCACGAAGAAAACTTCACATCTCCGAAGGACGTGAAGCAACATCTCCTCCACTTCTTCAACCAGAGCAAGTAAAGGAGGAACCCTCGCCCACCAAGTACACCAAAGGTGTTGTCTCGACATGATGTTCCGAACTCTTTTTCCTCCGGTGTTGACGGAACGACGACCGTCTTCTGTGACGCCCGACTTCCATGACGCCCATCTTCCGCGGCTCGTCAACATGAAACATCAATTAAGAGGTAGGGGGGATTTGGTTTATTTATTTGAACATGTGAATTATACCCTCATACATTAGTGATTATATTTGGATTAATGGTGGCCAATTATTTTGTTATCACTTAACGCGGAGGGTGCGGGATGAACAAACACGACCTGATGAACCTCTGTTGATTCTTGATTGTGTTAACAATGGAGGCAAAGCTGGAAGGGTGATGTGTCATCGCACCACGCTGGAGGAAGAAGACCATGTAAATTAGGTGGCGACGACCGAAGGTGGCGGCGACTGAAGGCCGCGGCTAGGCCGGGCCGAGGCGGTGGTTGACCGGCGCCGTCGCACCGGCCATGTGGAGGAAAACCGCGGCCCGCATCCACGGGATGATCAGGCTGGAGAAGAACTGGTCAGCCTCATGCCGGCCGGGATGGAGGTTCACGGCACCCGAAGGCGCCATGCGGCAGAGGAACTGAGGCCCACAACCGTGGGCTGCTCGCCGGGCGAATCGGCCTGCCGCCTGCCAGTCGGGCTGAAGAACCGTGGCACTGCTTGGTGCTTCATGGGTGGAACAACGGCCCATTGTAATGGCCGCTCATGTCAGATAGAACTGACCAGCTTCGGCCGGACGGGCAGGGAGAGGTGGCACCGCTCGGCACCACTGGGAGAATCGAACCGGCCCGCTCCGCGGGCCGTGTCCGTAGGTGGGTCATGCCCCACCGGGCCGGGCTGACCCCCCAGCCGAGTCGGACCCGCGAAACCGGGTCGGGCCGACCCCCAGCCAGGTCGCACCCACTAAGTTGGGTTGGGCCAACTCGCCAGCCCACTGGGCTTGACAGACCAGGCCCAACATCGCCTAAATGTGAATATCTTTAAGACCGCGCATCCGAACGACGCGTCGTCTACGGCACTGGGACTCTTGAGATGAGGTGGTCCTTTTGCGATACTCTAAGTTAATTTTGGACGACTTTGAAAAATGGCTGGGTTTGGATCGAGTGTAATCCAACCGGGCCCCTGGAACGGAAAATCCTATAACTCTCTGATTGGGCGTCCGATTGACACACTGTCTGTCGCGTTGGGTTTCTTTTGATGAGACAAAACTTCAGGATACATCAACTCAGGACTTCATGGTAGTTGATGTATCAACCCCCCTTTGCTCGAGGAGCGAACCCTCCCGGAATTGAGCGTGCTATGTGCGGGAACCCTAGATCTGGCTGCGAATAAGACAACTACTGTACTGGAATCCTCTGTGGGTTCGACGATGACGACTACTGTACCGAAATCCTGTGTGGGTTTGACAATTCTGACTTCTGTTCCTATATCATGTGTGGGTCTGACAGAATAGCTAGCCTATATCCTATGGGGGTCCGACATCTTAGACGAGATAGCTGGCTTGTATCCTGTGTGGGTCTGTTAGCTTAGACGAGATAGCTGGCCTGTATCCTATGTGGGTCCGACAGCTTAGCTGGTCCTGTTTCCTATGTGGGTCTGATAACTTAGATGATTCAGTGGCTACATCTGATCATCTATATCTCTCTACTATTGTGGCATACCTATGTGATCTAAGTCATGTCTTTCAACCATTATCATCTTGGTGATTGACTTTACTTCCTTTGTGGAATTGGTTTGTGGTTGGGCTTGAGAGTTGGAGCCGGACTGAGATTGGTAACTTAGGTATATGTATGGGCATATAGCTAAGTAGGGTTGGTTGATACTTCGTGATTGTATCTTTCTTTTTTTTTATCCTTAGTGGATATTGTGAGACCTTGCAGGTCTCGGGGTCCCTACTAAGTATCGTTATACTCACCCCTGCATGAGCTATGCCCGCACCTCATTGTGTTGGATGCAGATGACGGACAACGCTGATGGAGGTCGAGTGCACCATGACTGGACGGTAATCGGAGGTGGACCTTACGACAAGTCGGCACACGGAGGAGACTGAAGGATGTGAGTGTTGAGGTGGCCATATGTACCTACCCTTCAGGTAGGAATCCTGGAGGACGATCCAGGATCTTCTCTTTACTTTCAGTTGTTTGTCAATTTTTACTTGTACTTGTTGTTCAGTTGGGTTTGTACACTGGCCCATTTACTTTCCAGCGCACTCTTTTGTATTTATTTTTACTTATTTTTTACTTCCTGTTGCATACTCTATTGTGTTTGTTTACTTTTATAAAGGAAATTCCTTCACATCTTAGAGATTTACGCCTTTGGTGCTAGTCGTCAGCCCATGGCCTATGGAAGGAGGGCTTGGGGTAGTCACGGCACAGGCTCCGAGGATAGGTTGTGACACCTTTGGGCAAGGATTAGCTGAACCAAAATGATTTTTGAGTGTGATGAGAAGAAGAGAGGGGTTCCCTTTTATAATGAGGTGAGGGAAATTCTTGGAATTTATTAAAGTGTTAAATTAATATAAATTAATTTTTATGTTCAAATGGATCCAAATTGATATGATTAGAGATAAGTATGAGTATAAATCCTCTCATACAATAAAATTTGGACAAGTTAATATTATATATTTACCCTTATCTTTTTTTAACCCACATTAACCCTTTTGATAATTACCATGATAACAAAGTTTTTTACTCTTTAGTGGGAAATATAGATACCATAAAAGGAAAATTGGACCATAAATGTACCATGTTTAATATTTTTTAACCATATCCCAAACAATAGTCCAAAAATAGGATTTTTTGGAGTTTTAAATCATTTAATAAAATATTATTTATTATAAAATAACATTAATGTCAATTTTGAAACTATTCATTAAATTTGACTTTTAAAACTATGAGCTCGAGAAAATAATAAAATATAAATACAATGCATTAACAGCACTATAATATGTAATTTTTTTAAAAAAAATCATGGTACACTATAACTCACTCAAATAATATTATTTTTATTGTTTTTAAAATCATTTTATTAATTTTTCTATTGCTTGAACAATCACTATGTTAGTGTTGCATAAGCATTTAATGAAATTATTTCTTCACTAAAAATTAGAAATAAATTAACATGATAAAAAAAACATTTATATTTAAAATTAATATTTTGAACCAAACATATCTTCTGTTTATCCCTATGTTGAAATTCATTAAATAATAAAACAATGAGAATAACATTTTTTTAATTTTCTTTATATAAAGTATTATAAAGGTCAAAATCAATGAAAAATGAAAAAAAAGGCCATATATTCAACTATTGGATGATTAAATATGAGATATAATCATCCGATAAAATTAATTCAAGTTTTATAGTCATTATTTAGTCCTTATAATATTATTTTTAACCTTAATTACCTGATTTACTATTTACAATGTTAACAAAAATTACTAAGGTTACTATTCATAATGTCCAAAAATAAAAGGAAAATATTTAAAGAATTTATAATTACTGATTCCAAATATAAAACCATTTTTAAAAATTTAATTCACATAAGTGGAAGAATTTAATTTAATAATAAACATGGAAAATGTGATAAAAAGTATTTTTTTAGAAAAATGCATTTTTAAGTATAAAAATGTTTTTATACTAAATTCGTGAATAAATTTCATTCCAAAAAAACATAATTATATTATTTTTAATTAAAATTAACTAATGAAAATTTTAAAATAATTCAAAATAAAATTGAATTTTTAAATGATTTAAAATAAAATATTGTTTTCAATAAAAATTGATATTTTTCACTCTTCATTGAAAAATCAATATTTTCATAAAAATTCCAAAAAATCATGCTAATATAATTTTTACATGATGATTTAAAAAATAATATCATTCATATGAAATTCAATTTATAAAAGTTCTAGAAATTAATTATAATATTTTCTCCCAAAAAGTAATAAAATCATTTTTGAAGAAAATGTATTTTTGAAAAATAAAATGCCTTTACTAAAAATTAAGTGCTTATTTAATAAGAATTAATCAATACATTTGAATTAATTATGACCTATATATATATATATAATTTGTTTATTCCTATTCATACACTCCAATTCAACAGCTAGGTTATAACGGTCATATTTAAATAATAAAATTTCATGGTCATTTAAGCTCATTGTTGTGTATCGTATAAACTATCAAAAATAATGTTCTTATTTTAAAATATTAGGGTGTTATAGTCCTATTATATATTTTGTTTTTCTTAGTTCATTCATTTTTTAAGACCAATCTAATATGAGTAACTAACATATGGGGGGGAGTGAAGCCGATGGAAAAGGTTGTGTGTAACATGTTTTAATTCTTCACCATTCGTGAGTTGATCTCAATTAATAGTATCATGTAATAACTAAATTTAATTTTAAAATTAATTATTTAATTATTAACCAGTAATGTTTAATAATGAATGAAACCCCAAGGAATTAAAGATAATTAACTCATAGAAATTGAGTTGGGATATCGTTTTTCACTTTCGATCTAAGATTAATAAACTTTAGTTATTTTGATTATTGTGATTATTGGGGGTAAAATTTTCATATTATTATTAATTAAAATCAACCATGTTTATTTTAATTACATTTATAATCATGAAAATATGGGTTTTATTAATTTCATGAGTGAATATGAGTTTTATTTTTAATAAAAACCTTCCTTGGATATTGATTCCCCATCTCTTTAATCTATCTTTTCTTTATTATCACACTAACTTTTATTTAGTTTAATTTAGATTTTAATTAATAATTTTAAAAAAAGTATGAATATATAACAAAAAAATAAGTTATAACTAGGATTCCTACTTCCTTATGGGATCGACCTTATGCTTATGTTATTCTACTCCTTAGTAGTTAGTGTTGGTAAAAATGCACTTATTGGAATTAAGGATTCCTCACAGAGGACCAAATTTTTGGATTTTTTTATGGGAACAAAGGAAAGTAGTGAACAATCAAAGATTAATTGATTTTATCAAAGACTATTTTTACACCATTTCTATTTTTTAATTTTTAATTTAGGATTTTTTTCATTTTTACATGCTTTTGTTTTTCATAGTGGTGTATATAAGATAGAATACATGATGAATGGATATTATGGTACACCCTTAGACTATACATTCCATAAAGAGGATACTTCTTCATAGTTAAATAAATATTCTTAAATGTGGTCACAATAAGGATATAGATAGAATTATACTTATTCTTAAGGATGTGTTCAATTCCAGAATCAACAATATAATGAAACCTACAATAAACCATACAAAGGATATCTTGTATTTTAGATCTACCAAAGCTATCAATGGAATTGGTAGAAATATAAATTAGATCCTTTATCTCAAGTACCATGATAGAATAATTAACAATAAGGATTGATGGAAATTATTTTGAAGTACATTGCATCAATGAGGCTAAAATCAAATAATAAGAATCTTTACACATGAAATAAGAAGAGATTACCAAAATCATAACTGAATCATGTAAGAATTTATAATCCATTTTTAATAACTTATTTTAACATCATTATATAGGGGATGAAAAAAATAATATGATAATATATAATAAGAGATTCTATTTTAAGTGAAAAATAAAATGGTGGGCATTGAATTCATAGATTTAATTAAAATATTTGAGGAATAAGAACCTCTAACACGTGATAAAGAGGATGATAAAACTAATGAAAATAAAATTTGTGTTATATTAATTGAATATGAATAATAAAATAATGGGTTTTATTATTATTATTACCATGTTTAGTCAGTTTTTAAATTATTTATCATTTCATTATGACATTCTAAATCATGGTTTACCACTCAAGAAAATGTCAAACTATAACCAAGTAAAAGAATGAGAACACTCACTTTGGGTAATCCAAATTTAAATTTTAGATTAAATATAGACTGGTCAACTTATTTCCATTCCCCTATTATGTTACACAATAAGCTAAGTTCTAGATAAAATACCTTAAAAAAGTGTTTACGAGAGGCAACCCAGTTTTTATTGATTTCTTAAGCATTAGTTTTATGAATTATTCTAGGATTTCTCTTAATAGTTGATTCTAACTCCAATATCCTTTTTATCTTTAAATGGACTGAAACTTTTACTTTTCATGTTTGTTGTTGATATTTTATGTTAAAAATAAAAATAATCCTTAGAAAAAGAAGAATAAAATAGGGAATTTCATGAAAAGGGGATTATTATTTCAACTTTTCTATATTTTTTACTTTCCCTTTATTATCATATGTTTTTGAAAAAAAGTTATCATGAAATAAATTAATTTAATTCACCCATAGAATAATTATATTTTTTCTTTAATTCATTTACCTAGGTCACACCATCATTTATGAAATATATTTTTCTTTTTTTGTAGAATTTTAATTAAGCAGAGTCATAAATGTTAAAGATATGGGTGTAAATTTTTGAAAGTTACATTCTTATTCTAATTTTGATATGTTTTAAAGTGATTTATGATATGATATGTATTTTAACAAAATATTATTTTATTTTATTTTTTATCAATTAGAGGAGTGGTGAAATCATTCTAAAAATAATTTTGGGAGACTCTAGTGTGTATAGGTTTTAGTGAAAATGGATTAGTCTTAGTTTTGTAAGAGTTATTAGACTCATTTACATAATAATTATTCTATCAATAGATGAAAAATGGAAAAGGAATCATTATTTAAGAATAATTTAGAGTTTTATAAGGATGATATGGAATTATATAAAGTCATAAAAAATTTCATATGTGTCGTTTCCTTAGGGAAACTTGACAAAAGAAAAAAATGAATCATTTAGAAATACTATAAGGGTCATCAGGACTCTGTAAAATTAATTGGGAATTCTGTGATGATCATATGAGGCTTATTAAGATTCATTTTTATAATGTAAGGATCATTCAATGGAAAAAAAATTTAATGATCATTTATTGACTCTATAAGGTTCATTTCGGGCATACTATAAGGATTATTTTTCACATTATAGGGGTCATTTCCTTTGTGATTTTATTATAAATACCCATCTTGAAGACAAAAATAACCTTGTCAAGTATAATTAAAATGTTTTTGGGAAAATGGAGAATATCATGCCTAATTTAAAGGATGATTATGTTATGATACTAATGGTGATTTACAATAAAGAAATTATGCAGTCTTAGTTGTTAACTAAAATCACACTACAACTCAATTCCTCGCACTTCATTTTAGCTATCATGGAATACTAATCATAATACATAATTAATAACTTGGTCAAACTAAATAATCGAAGTTATAGATTTTTTGGTAGAATACATATCATGATTTAAGAGGAAGGTGGCAAAGATTATATAACTATGGCATCCCACATTTTTATCACATAAACTTTCATTACATTATACAAAACTGAGGATCTTTAAGGTTTAGTGTCTTGGAAACCAGGAACTTAATACATGACAATATAATAAAATTCCTCTTAAACACTTGAAAGGATTCTTAATTGTTCATCCTAAGTTCATTACAGCATCTCATAACCTGGGAGAATACATCAAAGGAAAGGGTGAGAAGAAGGCCCAGTAAGGGAAACAAGAGAAACATTTTACATGAGAACTTAAGATACATCAATAAATTCATGATAAATAACTTTAAGGCATGATAAAGAGATCAAGAGGTATATAACAATAAAAATAACATGTTTCATAACTTGAAGATATGGCTACAAAATTTAACTTAGACAATCATTTCCGTATCACCAAGGTCCATCCCCAGGGTGTCATTAAAAAATTACCAAGGTTATTCACCAAGGTATCATTAAAATGGTCATCTCTAGAGATTAAGTATTTACCCAATGCATTAGAGCGCTATCAAGGCGCACCCTTAATTTGTTTTTATTATCATGTGATCCACATATATAATCATCAAAAATTTCATAAATAACCCATATAGCATAAAATAAATGGGTTTCATTTCATAATCATAACGTTTTAAAAACTGCTTTTAAGACATGATCTTTATGTCATTTTAAACCCACGGAAAAGTAAAGTGGGTTTCATGTATGTAAATACCAGAATTTAAAATATAAAATTTTGATATATATGTGAATACCCCTATAGAAGAAATATCTTTGAGTATTCACCTAATAAAATAAAATAATTTGAGAAAAAGAGAGAGACATTTTGAGACGAAAATTCTGCTGCATAACGGCTATGTTTCAGGGTTTCAGAAAACATTGAAAAGAGAAGGGACATGGGTTACCCACTCATAAATGATACAAAAAATAGAATAGGGACATAATATAAAGGATATAATAACATGGTAATGAAATTTTAAAGACATACCATATGAAATGAAAAACATGGAAGGAAGACAAAAATAAGATTTCTCTTATGAAAATTCGGCAGCCTAACGACGTCACTTAAAACTTCAAAAAAATGAATTGATGAGATAAAATAGGGTATCTCATCATATGAACATAAAAGAAAAGTATTATGGATATATATATATAATACTACAACATAATAAAAAATAACTTTAAATACTTGACATGAAAATAGAACTTGAAAATTAGAAGGGTGAAAGAATCCCTTACAAAAATTCAGCAGCCTAACGGAACCACTTAAACATTCTTAAAATGAATTGATGAGAACAAGAGGGGGTCTCTCATAATATGATAATGAAAATGACAGTAGTATTAATAAAAAATAACATCCCCAATATAAGAACATGGAGCTTAAAATAAATGACATAAAGGAGAATACATGAAAAGAAAGAGAGAGGTAGGATTCCTTACCTTGAAGAGTAACTTTGAAATCTTGAAGTTTGGGACCTTGGGAGGCTTGAGGACACCTTGGGAGGACTACTTGAGAGGACTCCTTGGGAGGTAAAGAGACCATAACTTTGTTGAGGAGGATTTTGGAATGTAGAGGATGAGAGAATGGCTTGGTATTTATAGGGGAAGTGAGGGGACAAGGCATTAATGGCTAAGGGACACCTCATTGGTGGTATCGAAAAAACCATGGGCTTGCCCATGGTATTTTCCACTTGGGAAAAATAATAACTTATCTTACTATTCGAAATTCTACCATAATTATTACATAATTATTACATCCTTAATGATGTCCTTAAACACCCAAAACTCTAAATTGAAAATTCACTATTCACTGAAAATTCAACTTTTTCAGAAAAATCCCAAAAATTAATCTTAACATAATATCGATGATCTGAATTCAAAAATGAACTCAATTTTATAAAAATAATTTTCTAACTATTTTTAATTTAATTTTTAAATAAAAAACACTATTCACCTGAAAAAACTAATACTTAACTAATAATTTCTGAAACAGTTACTTACCTATTTTATTGAATCACATTACTTAATCAAGGTCTGTAAATTATATTAATACTTTATTTAATTGATATTGCTAATCCATTTGGTCACATTACTAATCCTAAGCGTAAAATCACTATTCATAATTTACTATTCATCAAAAATTAAGTTGATCTTATTATACTCTAAATTTCATACTGAACATAACAGTAGAAGACCATTTTTCGAAAATCATTACACATTTTTAATTATTTAAGGTATACATAAATATTTTAAAATGTCCTTTTTCCAAAATTCATCAATAATATACATCCTATATATATCCGGACACTTGGGATTCACAAACTTCACCATAAGAAGAAATCACAATTTTTATTTAAATCAAAGGATTACACAAGGTAGTTATGGTCTCGTTACATATCCCCTTATAACACCAGCATAGGAACTAAGAGTAAGGTGTGCTAGGGTGATATAATCTTGGGGCGGCTCGGCAAACATTGCCCGAGTATTGATTTATATCATCTTGAACTTCTCGCAAAGGTGATTTTGTTCCATCTTCACACGATGAAGTTCGGCTTGGGTTTGGTCTAGAGCAAAGCCCAAAGGTGCAACCTCCTTCCCGAGTTCCGTCAGATGGTCTTCGATCAGCCCTATACTACTGGATGGGGACATTGAATCTTTTTTCTATATTAATTAATCAAGATCACTTGTATTTATAGAAAATAATTATAACATTTAGTTTCCAATGGTCATATTGACCAACGGTCATATAACAGTTGAAACCCAATGGTCTCATTTTAATTATACTCATTTTATTAAATGAAAAATAAAATAACCCACAAAAAATTAGGGAACAAAATTTGCTCAAAAAAATTTCGGGTCGTTACAATATTTTCCCATTAAGAAATTGCATCCTCACAATTTTAAAATTTGGCTTGGAAATTTTGTTGAAAGTCCCACATCAGAAAAAGAGTCAGTAAAAAAATTACTTTAAAAGAAAGAAAGGGAAGTACAATGGTCACTTGAGTTAACCCATACTAGGATTCCATGTAAAAAAACATAGATATGGAAGAGAAAACAAAGGGTCAAGTTCTGATGGAGAGTAATAGAAAACATGATTAGGAGAAAATTAACCACAAAAAGATCACAAACTTAAGATGTGTTAATCAGTCTTTGATTACCCAATAGGAAACGTACACCAACAATGTTTTTGTTTTACATTCTTTTTCATAATTTTGAGGAAATAATTTACTACATACAATAAAAACATAAGGAAATATACTTACCTTCAAGTAGAGTTTCATCCCATAATTAGTTTCCACCAAGACTAATCTTTTCTCCAAAAAATGAGCATTTAAAAGGACTTGGTCTCATCAAAAGCACAAGAATCATCTTCTAGAGAATCACATAATCCACAAAAGAATAACTATATTTTTCTCTTGTATTTAGTCGTAAACTAAAACTAAAATGGTTAATATGAGATCATATAATCCCCAAAAAGGATAATCCTTTATAAAAAGAAATATGACTATTAATCTCTAAAATTCAACAAAAGTACCCAAAGTTCCAGAAAGACCATTCAATACACAATCATCCTTAAAATTCTTCATAATAATCCAAACTAAGATTGGAACCCAAAACTCAGAAGGATTTAATAACATAGTCTTCCAATATAAACTTTATCACTCATCTCCAAACAACATCAACCAATCTTAATGTCTTATAACAAAAGTAACTAACCTAATCACATTTTCCCCAAGATAGGTTAATCGTTTCCATAAGTAACCTAAATTTCCATAAGTTCGCCTTAAATTCATCGATTCTTCAAAATATAAGCCAACCTTTACTTCTCAAAGAAAATTATGTAGTAATCTATTTACCTTTATCATATAGGGTTCCCAAATTAGTGAACATCTTCCAAAATAATATTCATATTTTAATCCCCTAATCATTTTTTTCAAGAAGAATAGCTTCACAACATCAACATGTGATACGTAACAATAGATGTTTTCCTTAATGATATAAAACCATCTTAGGTAGTGACTCGATGTTCTTAGAAAACATTAAAGATATGCTCATAGAGCACAAACTAAAATACAACATGACATAGACAATTATTGCGAAGAAGTTTCATGTACTTCAGTCATCATGATCTATCTTAGCACAGGACTTGCATTGTTCCCTTGTCCTTGAAGATTGTTGATGCTCATCATGCTTCTCATCCTTTCTAAGAGAGAATTTCGTTTGATAATGTCCAACTTCTCCAAATTTACGATATTGAATAGTATAAGGTACATTAGATTGAACCTTATCTTCATTCATCACATTATCCATTTCTTTAAAGCAATTGGCTACTTTATGCCCTATCATCCCACACTTGAAACATCTCCCAGTTTCTTTGTGACATTTCCCTTAGTTCCTCTTTCCACACTTTTTGCACAAAGGAAATTGAGTCTTCTTTCCCTTATCACCTTTATTAGATGAAAATCCTTTAGACTTCATCTTCCTCTTCCTAGATGAATTTGGGCATTAAACTAGGTACCAATTATTAATTGTGATTTTTGATAGCTGGTTTGGCATAATCACAATATGTTCAACTTGATCTCTCATCATCTCTGTCATATTAATAGGGAAATTGTCACATTTCCTATCACATTGGTTGTTGGTACATGTTCTTCTATTTCCCTCCATTAACTAAGAAAAGAAAGTATAATTAGGGGGCTTAAATACTTAGCCAATAATCATGAAAAGAAAACTTTAAGCATAGAAGTATAAACTTATAGAAGAAAAGTATATCCTAACTTGTGATCCCCTAGGTTCCAATCTAGGTTATCCGTGATCAAATATTCTGATGTGAATCTTTATTTTATTTTATCTTTGTTCCTTTAATCATGGTTCATACTAAGATTATGAATTTACCAAAGCATATCCCCCGGGAGTGTTAAACCAAGAGTGCATAAAGGCTTGTTGTCATGCACCAGGTTACCCAGGGTCAAGCCCAAAACACCTTGTCAGAGTTTCCACTCCTAGGTATATATATGCCAGAGCCACCTCTACTTGTTCGTATCCAGACAGGGATTTATTTTTTTGGAAACCACTTACTCAATACTTCACCAAAATACTAGGATGTTTTCCTATATTTAATATTTTCATCAATAAGCCTTGTAAAGTTTTCAAATCCTAATTTCCACAAATAACTAAACCTCACTTTGATACCAACTATGGAATCCTTCCTTTTTATCACATAAACTTTCATTATATTATACAAAATCGAGGATCTTTAAGGTTTAGTGTCTTGGAAACCAGGAACTTAATACATGACAACATAAAAAAATTATTCTTAAACAATTGAAAGGATTCTTCATTGTTCATCCTAAGTTCATTACAGCATCTCATAACCTAGGAGCATACATCAAAGGAAAGGGTTAGTAGAAGGCCCAGTAAGGGAAACAAGAGAAACATTTTACATGTGTACTTGAGATACATCAATAAAGTCGTGATAAATAACTTTAAGTCATGATAAATAGATCATGAGGCATATCATAATAAAAATAACATGTTTTATAACTTGAAGATATGGCTAAAACATTTAACTTAGACAATAATTTCCATATCACCAAGGTCTATCCCCATGGTTTCATTAAAAAATTACCAAGGTTATTCACCAAGGTATCATTAAAATGGTCATCTCTAAAGATTAAGTCTTCACCCAATGCATTGGAGCGCTATCAGGGAGAACCCTTAATTTTTCTTTATTATCATGCGATCCACATATATCATCATCAAAAATTTCATAAATAAACCATATAGCATAAAATAAATGGGTTTCATTTTATAATCATAACGTTTAAAAAACTGCTTTTAAGACATGATCTTTATGTCATTTTAAACCTGCAGAAAAGGAAATCAGGTTTCATGTATGTAAATCCTAGAATTTAAAATAGAAAATTTTGATATATATGTGAATACTCCTATAGAAGAAATAGCTTTGAGTATTCACTTAATAAAATAAAATAATTTTAGAAAAAGAGAGATACATTTTGAGACGAAAATTCCGCTGCATAATGACTATGTTTCAGGGTTTTAGAAAACATTGAAAAGAGAGTGGACATGGGTTACCCACTCATAAATGATCCAAAAAACAGTATAGGGA
Source organism: Viscum album (assembly GCA_963277665.1). Lineage (NCBI taxonomy): Eukaryota > Viridiplantae > Streptophyta > Magnoliopsida > Santalales > Viscaceae > Viscum > Viscum album. The sequence goes on along the minus strand of OY728130.1, from coordinate 1,146,147,665 downwards.
CAGAATATAAAGGATACAAGAACATGGTATTGAAATTTGAAAGACATACCATTTGAAATGAAAAACATGGAAGGAAGACAAAAATAAGATTTCTCTTATTAAAATTCGGCAGCCAAACGGCGTCACTTAAAACTTCAAAAAAATGAATTGATGAGATAAAATAGGGTCTATAATAATATGAACATAAAATAACAGTATTATGGATATATAAATCATACCCCAACATAATAAAAAGAAACTTTAAAGACTTGACATGAAAATAGAACTTGAAAATGAGAAGGGTGAAAGAATCCCTTACAAAAATTCTGCAGCCTAACGGCGCCACTTAAACATTATTAAAATGAATTGATGAGAGAAAGAGGGGGTATATCATCATATTAACATGAAAAGGACAGTAGGATTAATATAAAATAACATCCCCAACATAAGAACATGGAGCTTAAAATAAATGACATAAAGGAGAATACATGAAAAGAAAGAGAGAGGTAGGATCCCTTACCTTGAAGAGTAACTTTAAAATCTTGAAGTTTGGGACCTTGGGAGGATTGAGGGAACCTTTGAAGGACTCCTTTGTAGTTAAGGAGACCATAACTTAGTTTAGGAGGATTTTGTAATGGAAAGGATGAGATAATGGCTTGGTATTTATAGGGTAAGTGAGGGGACAAGGCATTAATGGTCAAGGGACACCTCATTGGTGGTATTGGAAAAACCATGGACCTGCCCATGGTATTGGCCACTTGGGACACCTCATACCTTATCTTACTATTCATAATTTGACTAGAATTATTACATAATTATTACATCCTTAATGATTTCATTAAACACCCAAAACTCTGAACTGAAAATTCATTATTCACCGAAAATTCAACTTTTTTTAGAAAAATCCAAAAAATTCACCTTCACATAATATCGATGCTCTGAATTCAAAAATGAAATACATTTTATAAAAAAAAATTATAAATTTTTTTAATTTAATTTTTAAATAAAAACACTATTCACCTGAAAAAACTAATACTTAACTAATAATTTCTGAAACAGTTACTTACATATTTTATTGAATCACATTACTTAATCAAGGTCCATAAATTATATTAATACTTTCTTTAAGTGATATTACTAATCCATTTGGTCACATTACTAATCCTAAGTGTAAAATCACTATTCATAATTTATTATTCATCAAAAATTAAGTTGATCTTATTAGACTCTAAATTTCATACTGAACACAACTTTAGAAGACCATTTTTTGAAAATCATTACACATTTTTAATTATTTAAGGTTTACATAAATATTTTAAAATGTCCTTTTTCCAAAATTCATCAATAATATACATCCTATATTTATCCGAACAATTGAGATTCACAAACTTCACCATAAGAATAAATCAAAATTTTTATTTAAATCAAAGGATTACACATGGCAGTTATGGTCTCGTTACATAGCCCCTTATAACACCAACATAAGACCTAAGAGTAAAGTGTTCTAGGGAGATATAATCTTGGGGCGGCTTTGCCAACATTCCCTGAGTAGTGATTTCTATCAGCTTGAACTTCTCACGAAGGTGATTCTGTTCCATCTTCACACGATGAAATTTGGCTTGGGTTTGGTCCAGAGCAAACCCCAAAGGTGCGACATCCTTCCCGAGTTCCATCAGATGAGATTCAATCGGCCCGAGACTACTGGATAGGGCCATAGAATCTTCTTTCTATATTAATTAATCAAGATCACTTGTATTTATAGAAAATAATTGTAACATTTAGTTTTCAATGGTCATATTGACCAACGGTCATATAACAGTTGAAACCCAATGGTCTTATTTTAATTATACTCATTTTATTAAATGAAAAATAAAATAACCCACAAAAAATTAGGGAGAAAATTTTACTCAAATAAATTTCGGGTCGTTACAAGAACATTAAATGAAAGGGTTTTTCAAGGTGCATACTTCATATAATTTCCATAATAAAAATATAAAAAATATCATGTAGTGAATATGAAATAGAATAAATAGAATTTAAATATGGTTTTTATGGGGGCTTCCATACTTGAAAATATTTAAATATTTTCAAATAAAAAAATGTTTAGAGAATATAAAAAATAAAAGGGATAATTGGATGGGGAATTCCTACTGATATTGAAAACAGTTGGGTGGGAAAAGAGAGAAGGGCTTAGTGTGAAGACGATAAATAAAAGGGGAATGTGTCTAAATATATGGATTGAATATATTGAGAAAGAGAATAATTGCAACACCCTTGTTTTCTAGTGTTTTTCTTTAAATTATTAGACAATATAATATGTGACCTAGGAGTTGTCTTTTTGTATTTCCTTGAATTAAGCAGTGCACAAGAGCTCAATAAGAGAGAGTGAACCTATGATTTATAGTGAATTAAAATTCCTAGAAGGTATAGTTGATTCTTCCAGGCATTATCAGGTTATATATTTATTGTTCCCAAACTAAACTCGACTACAAATGCCTAGTAAAGTGGTAGTGTGGGGTCTAACCCATAAAGACAACTGGTAAACAAGTAACCTAGTGATTCAAACCCTATATAAGGATTCCTCACATTCACTCTCAAGATGGTTTTTTCTAAAATTATATATCTTGGATTTAAATCAGATAACAAATAATGGATCAGGGTCAGTTTCAAATCTTTAGGAATAAGAATATCCTAAATCTAGCTTAGGATAGTCTTATGGCTTTGGATGTAAAGCAGTGCAATGGTCACCAATTGGTTATGGACAAAAAAAATGGATCTACCTATGATAAAAATATCCCTTGGTCAAGTTATAGATAATGAACTATATGAATTAAGCTTAGATTCTATGGAAGAAAGAGTCACAAAATAATTCTCGTAGCCTAATCAACTCAAATTAGGTTAGGTTTGTTCAATTATACCTCCCATGGTTAGGATTGTGCAAGATAATGTGATGAATGGTTGTTTTTAACCTAATTATAAGCCATAGGTTTACCATGGTTCAATTCATGGATTCATTGGGCTCAGAGAAACCCCTACTCTGGACCCTTAACCCTAATAGGATTATCTACACATAACGGTGTTAATCAAAAGAAAATGAATACTAAACATTCTCATAATAATCATGAAACGATTGAGAAATAAGAAATAAAAAATTAAATTAAGTAAGAATCAATTAAAAAATTAATATGAATAAAGAAACAATAAATAATAGTGCAAATGTTGAAGTTCAAGGACAATCAGTGTTGAAACAGGTGACAAAACAGAAAAAAAAAGTGCAATGATCAAATGAAAGATGAAGAACGAAAAGGAACAAAAAAATTATTTAATAAAAATGAGTAAAGGAATGAATTACATTAAGTTTTTAATAAAAAAAGAAAATAAAAAAGGGAATAAAATTATAGAAAACAAAGTTCCATAACTCGTGTGTGTGGAGAGAACCTTCAGAATATTTATAGTAATGAAAGATACATGACGTGTAAATCATTCACATCATGTATTTTCTTTAAGTGGATTTTGTCTCAAATTTTACACAATGTAAAATCTTTAAATTTCATATAATTAAAATCCAAAATCACCTATAAGAATCTTAAATCTTGAAGATTTCTCAAGCTATATCTTTGACTGGATTGGATCTGAAACTTTTTCATATTGCATTCATTATTCATGTTGTAAAATTTCAGCGGGATTTGAACTTTGAAAATCACATGATGCGTAATGCATTTAAATGTCATGTAAATGCTTAACATCATGAAATTTATCATGGTCTGGCCTTTGATCCATAGGGATACTATGAACAATGAATACACATCATAACTCCTTTCACAATGTGTAAAATTGGTTTTCCATTTTTCATCATTTCTTCCTCTGAGTCCAAAATTCCTAATTCTTACAAGAACAAGCCAAAACCCAGTAAATTGTCAAATAAAACATGGATAAACCTTAGATAAATGTATCCAATATATATATATATATATATATTCATCTTATCAAATTCCTCCATACTTGAACAATTTCTTGTCCTAGATAAAAATCATCTCAACAAGGATTCCAAATGAAACAATTTTTAAAACAAGAAACATGTATTGATCTAGGAAAATAAAACCAAGTATAATTGGAAAAAGAAACTCCTTCAGAATCAATCATATAGAAATAATCAATCATGCCTCATAGTTCAGTTATTTATTTAGATTCCTAATTCATTTAAATACAATTTAATAACTATTCCTTAAATGTTATACCCATTTTTCAATTTACCTCATAATAAATTTTCTCTCATAACTTAAGGTAAAAAAAAGAACTGGTGTTATGATCATACCCTGAATACATGTTCCTAACCATAGGCTTAATGTGGTTCAATTATCTCCACCTAATAAATACAAATACAAAATCAATCATGAGGGCTTCAATAATAATTTTCAAATGATTATAAGGCTTAGAGTATGTGGAAAAGTGGTAAAAATAAATCTCAAATAGGAGGGTAATCTCTAAAGTATAATGCATAAAAATAAAAAATAGTGAAATGAAGTGACTCCTCTTGGAAAAAATATTTTCATGCTCTAAATAAATCAAAGTGTATCTATGAATGTGTCAAGATAGTATCAAGAATATACCATGTTCCTTTCTTTTTTATTTTTATTATTTTTTAAAAAACATGTCTAGGATAGATCTCACATCCATCACCTAACCACATATGATCCATCATAGGATTCATCAGTCTGGTAATAGTAATTTTTGACCTTTCTAATACATAACCAAATATTATATATATATATATATATATATATATATTTCTTTTCTAAAAGTAATAGGGTAAGAATAGAAATTTCCAAAAAAGAATCATGGACCACATCATATCAATCTAGTGAAAGGGTCACCATATCTCTCCTCAATATTAACATCTTGTGTCCATTGGTAGTAAAAATTCCCCCAAACTTGCTCAAAGTAAAATCACGCATCATACTAAGAGAAAGGTAGGAAGGGGTAATAGTCTAGAAATGGTTCCATCCTAACAATGTTATTCATGGATACCACGGGCTAAATAAGGAAAGATGTATAGGTGGGTATTAGAAAAAAGTGACTCATAAAGATTAACTCAATCATTTTAAAATTGTATTTGTATAGTTATAACCTCAATAATATCTCAATGCAAGTTATTATAGGTTTATATATCCCAAAGTATCTCTCAAGAAATATGATCAGAAAATAATATGATAATTTAATTCTAGAATCCTCTCAGAAATGGGAGTATAAAAGAATAACTGGAAATCACTCAAGTCATAATATCCAGTAATAAGTAAATCAAAATAAATTGCAAGAATCTAGAATTACAATTAAATTACTCAACTCAATAATCATGCTAAAAAATCTAAACATGAATAAAACATGTATTTCAATAGTCTCTAACCTAAATTTTTATTTTCTTTAAATGGGTATAATGAGATTTCAAGTTTAAAGAATGATTTCAATAAAAAATGTCTACTAGACCAGTGAAAATGGGTAATAATCCAAGTGTATCCGCAATAAATCTCAAGAAATTTCCCCCAAACACACTTAAAATGAGATAATTTCCTCATTATTATGAAAAGAATCATGGGAGAGATATCAAATATATCATAGAATGAAATGAAATGGGAATTGAGAGTTGAAAAATAAGAAATTGAGAGCTCCCTATAATGAATTTCATTCCATGGGGAAACTTTTTGGGTGGTGATTGTAAATTGGGATACCTATATAAATTGTTAGAAAAAAATAAATCTACTAGATAAACCATTATTCTGTAGGGGTTAAACAATTTTTAAGCAGAAAAATAGGTAGGTTTACATAGTTGAAAGTAAGGGAAAAAAGCTCACATAAATGCAAGAAGGTGAGTACAGTGAAGTTTGGGTTGTCCTATGAACAAGAAATTCTAGTAAAGGGAAAACGTAGGTCTTAATCACTCAATGAAAATAAATGAAACAAAAATATGGGATTCCTCTAATAAATTACTAACTATGACATCGTCATCCAAATGGATGGACAAAGGAATTAGTCAGTTTCATTCAACAACTAAGAGGTCTATTTCCACCTATAGGAACTTGTGGTTGTTTCATCGATATTATGGGGATGTTGGTGAGATTAAACACCTTATAAATAGGTTGATCGTGAAAGATCTCATAGGGGATTAGTAGTTGTCATGAAATTCATAGAGGATGGTCCTACGGAGGACGGATATAGAGGTCGATCGCCTCCAAATGTCTTTGTATGTTGGTGAATTGTAGATAAATCTCATGAGGGGTGCGAGATGGTGTCATGACTGACTCTTCAATGATCATAGAATACATATAAGATCTAGAAATTTCTAAATAGATACAGTAGTAAAATAAAAAAAATCTATCAAGTAGTAAATCCAAAACAAACTAAATCCCATATATATATATACAAGGAATGTTATATCTTCAAATACAAATAAATACATAAATAGACACCCAAAATAGTATATAAAGGGGGAGGGTACTGGTAAATTACTATAAATAAATGATAATGTCATTGATATATACATTAGGAGTCCCCTCCCAAATAGTGGGTGTCTGTAGCTAATTCTTCCTATCAATTTCATCTATGGATGATGGAGCTGGTGGATCAACCATCTTGGTGGGTGTCGTGGTGTTTTCATCAAGCTTCATTGAGGATAGAGTGGGTAAGGTTCTAATCTGTACTAAGTCCATGTTTCTGGCAGTAGGATTGAATAGGGGAACCTCTGAGGAAGATGGGATGGAGGTCCCCTTACCTTATCAGGTCTTCTCTAAACGGTACTCCTGTTGTGCAATAGGGTCAGTAAGCTCAAGATGTAGGTCATCCATAGTAAGATGTTGTATGGGGAAGGATGAGGTGGGTGAAGATGCATTAGGGGTAATGGTGGTGGTGGTAAAAATAGAGGGTGGGGCTACAGTGGTAGTGGGGATAGAGGTGGTGACAGGGGTGGTAGAGGTGATGGCAGGGGTAGTAGTGGTGGATGCAAGGACATGTCCAAGTGAGCCTAGGTTGATTAAATTATAGGAGGGTGCCTTGTCATCACCCTCAACATATCATGGTTCCCATAATTAGATACTCCTTCTCTTCATCAATAGCCTCATATTGTGGAGAAAGTGGAGGTTGATACTCTCTATCTGGTCGAGGGAGGTGTGTGGTCAAGTAGCGTAGAAGGCACTAAGATTCATAGCTACATGGTTAATAAAGTTGCCTCCCATCAATGTACCTTGGTTCCTCCTCACCTAGCATAGGTAAAAGATTCCAAACCGCCTACCCATGTTGATGGTTGGGTCTCCCATGGATGAATCAAGAATTATCACCTTAATCTAGCTAACACTCCTATGAGCATCACCTCAAGCTAACTAGGAATGATCTAGGGCTCTATTAAGAATCTGAAGTGAAGCACCTCAAATATGGGTTCTCTTCATCATACGAGCATTGTAAAGGATCTGCAGGTATCTGGATATCCTCACCCAAATCCATGCAGCATCCGCCTTCTTTTTATTGAGCTTTAGGGTCAAAAAAACTAAGGATTCAATGAATTTGATGGAGTAAATATCAAGGCCAACACCAAATCCACCTAGGGTGATCTATCATGGCCTACCTATGAGTCTAAATCTAACACAGCTGATGTCCAACTCAAAGGTGGTCAGGAACTCAAGGAAGATCTCCCTGAATTTCTCCTCATGCACTTAGGTAATAGGTGAGAGGTGCAACTGGTCAATGAGGTCAATACATCCTAATAAATATATATCCTCTTGAGCATGATGAAGTCCAGGGTTTTATTGTTCATCATAGGATTTTCCTAGAGATGGACCAACCAGAACTGGTGCTCAAGTGTTGAGAAGTGAAAGTAGGTATAGAGTTACAGGCGTAAAACACCTTGTGACCCCCTGGATGAAGACTACAAATCATTATAGACTAAATAGGAGGTTGAGGAAGAGGTGGAATAGGAATTGTAAGGATCTTTGAGTAGTGGAGAAGGATCCATATACTGCTTGGATGGAGAAGGCATCTCATCGTGCTCATGTGCACATTTGGAAGAGAGGTTCAGATGATTTTGGTGTGGGAAATTTTGGATAACAAGGATGGAGGTGGAAGTGATGATAGACTAAGAGGAGAAGGGTGGAAGGTGACCGATAGCAAGTAATGAAGAGGAAGGATGGCCAATGGGAGGAGGAGAGGAGTTTTGGTATTATAAGGGTCATGCATGGTAGAGAATAAAATGGGGGGTATGTGCCATGAACCTAGGGTTTACAAATTTTAAAAGTTTCTCAAAACTTACATGTTTTGTAATGAAAACACGACGTGTAAAGATCAGATTTTATTTTTTTCAGAACTTTTCATTTACAAAAAGTGTAATGACTATACAGTGTGTATTTGGAATTTTTTACCACTTTTTGAGGTTGACCCTCTTTATAATATTTCAACAGCGTTACCTTCATAAGATCAAAACTTACCTATTATTCCTACCTTAAGTTTCTTATCAGTCAATACTTTATTTAACATTGAGAGCTTAAATCATTTTAGTTTAGGTGAATTTGAGAGTGATGTTTCACCCCTCATGGAATTTATCTTATTATATCTTTAAACTATTCCTATTAACCTTTAATGTTGGTTCTTTTCCATTATTAATTTCAATTTCTTCATATGGGAAAAACTTAATGAATTGGTAAGGACTTGACCATCAAGATTTTAGATTTCCAGAGAATAATTAGAATCAAGAATTTAAAAATATAACTTTATCCCCTGGTGTGAAGATTCTTCATGTAATGCACCGGTCATGCCACTTATTCAAATTTTATTTATATATTCTATCATTCTCATAGGCATATTTTCTAATTTCTTCCAACTCATCTATTTATAGAATTATAAATTCTCTATCTTTTTTAGTATACATGCTCAATATTTTTATTACCCAATAAGAGCAATGCTCTAATTCCACTAGTATATGGAATGGATTTTTGTACACAATTCCTAATGGAGTAGTGTTAATGGGTGTTTTTTATAGTATGAAATATACCCAAAGTGCATCATTCATTTTGATACTCAAATCCTTTCTACTAGTGTTCACTATCTTCTCCAAGATTTCTTTAATTTTCTTATTTGAAAATTAAACTTTCTCACTTCTTCATAGGTGGTATGGATTTCCAATGTTATAAAGAATTCCATATTTTTCAAGTATTAACTTGAGGTAATTATTTTCAAAATGTTTTCCCTAATCACTAATGATTAATCGGGGGAATCTAAATCTTGAGAAGATATTTTTCTTTAGAAAATTCATGACCACTTTTGTTGTGTCATGAGTGGTCACATAAGATTATACCAATTTTGATATGTATTCAATGCAGACTAGGATATAAACCTTCTAATTAGAATTAGGGAATGTTCCCATACATCAAAGAGTTAGACATCCAGGATGGTATTTTTGGGTCATTTCATTTATTTTCCTTATGGTTCCTGTCTGCTAGCACCAATCGCATCTTTGACAAAAGTTCTTTGCATTGTGATGAAACTAGGGCTAGAATAATCAACTTTGAATGATTTTGTCATGGTGTGTTCAATTCTATGATTCCCTCCTACTAGTGACATATTAAACATGTTGATTACACTTTTTATTTTTTCTTCTCAGTTGCAGTGCCGTATTAAGACATCAACACAGTGTTTAAAAAGTGACAACTCATCCCAATAGTAATGTGAAGCTTCGACTAAAAATCTCTTCAAATACTAAAATTTGAGGTCTGGGAAGAGTGATCCCATAGGGAGATAATTTTAAATATTAAAGAACCATAGTCTGTGTTGGGTATTTATCACGAATAGGGTTTCATTGGGGAATTCATCCTAGATCTCAAGATTATTGTCATCCTTAATTTTGGGCAGTGGAAGTTAGGTTAAATGATCAGGAATAATTTTATTAGTTCCTTTTGTTTCCTTGATTACTATGTCAGACTATTTTAGAAGTAGGATCCACCGTATCAGATGTGGTTTGGCATCCTATTTATTCTGTAGATATTTAAGTGTTGTGTGATCATTGTATACCACTACTTTGGATAGTACGAGGTTTTATAGAAACTTTTAAAATGCATAGACAAATGGAAGATGGTTCATTTTAAATGGTTGTATAATTTTCCTAATCATCATTCAGTGTGTGAATGGTATAGTAAATGGGATAATAGATATGTATGAATAGTTTTCCTAAGACAACACTAACGGTTAATTTGTTGTCATTGTACATCAGCTCAAAGTCCTTATCCCAATCTGGGGAAATGATGATAGGAGCAGCCACCAAGATTTTCTTTAGGGTAATTAATGCCCTTTGATGCTCTTCATTGAACTCAAAAAGAGTTTCCTTAGACAATAAGTGTGTCAAGGGATGGTTTTCTCTCAAAAAGTCTTTAACGAGGTGATGGTAGAATCCTACATGGCCTAGAAATCTCTTTATGCATTTTACTTTTGTAGGCTCAGTAAAGTCTTTTATTACTTTGAGTTTCACTGGATCCACTTTCATGCCATTCTTTGAGATTTTATATTCATGTAATATGCCTCCATGGACTATGAAGTGAAATTTTTCCCAGTTTAATATTAGGCATTGTTCTTCACAGTGTTATAATACTATGTATAAATTATTCAAGCGCACCTTAAAGAATCTTCCATAAATCGAGAAATCATCCATAAATATATCTATAAACTCTACTTCCATATCATATAATATATATGTCATTAACCATTTAAAATTATATGGTTCATTACACATAGCATATTATATACATCTATAGGTGAAGGTTCTGAAGGGGAAAGTGAATATAGTTTGGGAGTAGTCATCTAGGTCAGCTGCAATTTGATTGTATCCTGAATATACACCCATGAAATAATAGAATTTGTGCCTTATTATTCTTTGTAGAAATTTATCTATAAAGGGTATTAGAAAATTAACTTTTTGGGTTTTCATATTGATGTTCCTATAATCAACATAGACTCACCATCCAGTGATGGATTGAGTTGATATTAGCTTGTCTTTATTATTTTTCATAATGGTTTGGTTGCCCTTATTTGGAATGACTTATAGAGTATTCACCCATTCAATGTCAAAGATTTATAAAATTATTCTAGTTTATAGAAGTTTCAGCACTTCTTTCTTAACCACCTCTTTCAATAGTGGGGTGAGTCACCTCTGGGGTTGGAATTTGGGTTTAGCACCATCTTCCAACAATATCTTATGGGTGCTAATTGTGGGTTTGATCCATTTAATTTCATCCCCTCACCAAACTATTTAGTTTTTATGACTTTTTAAGACTTAAATAGAATTCTCCTCTTATATTTGAGTTATATATGAACTAATAATGGTTGTAAGTGCAGCAACAATCTCTAGGAATGAGTACATGAGTGTTATCAATAGAGGTTTTAGTTCCAACATTGGTGGATTGATGATCAATAGTATGAATTATGGGATAGTGTCCCTTGTCAATAGTTTAAATTAATTTACATCCTCATGATTAGTTCCTTCATCTTCATTAGATTAAAGGCTCTATATTTTATCCTCAATGGTCATAAACGCATCTCTCTCATCAAAAAAAGATGTATTGGCAGTCAAATGTGTCATCTTTTTTTCTTGGAAGCTTTCACTAAGTCAAAAACTAATTTTTCATCTCAAAATATGAATATCAGACGTCCTTTATTTACATCATTCTATACCTTCCTAGTGGAAATAAATGGTAATCCTAAAATAATGGTAACATATCCCTCTTATTTTAGGTCTAAAATGAGGAAATTCACAGGAAAGATGATTTTTCCGACTTTGACTAACACATCCTCATGAATTCCCTAAGGGCACTTTATTGATAACTTTGCTAGTTTTAATTTCACTCTTATTGTATTTAGTTCTTTGAGCCCTATCTTTTAGAATAAAATCATATGAATTATTTTAATGCTCTCACCTAGATCACACAATGCTCTTTCGAAGTTTTATTCCCTTATAGTTCATAGAAACAAGAAGCTGTCAAGGTCTCTCATCTTAGGGGGAAGATTCTGCTAAATGAAATCAGAGCATTCTTAGTTTAAATAATCTACTCCTAATTCTTCCATATTTCTTTTTTTTGGAAATAAATTCTTTCAAGAATTTTGTGTAGGTAGGCATCTGAGTGATGGCTTCATTGAAGGGTGTGTTTATGTGTAATTTCTTAAACATCCTTAAAGTTTTCTTATAATATCCCTCAATCTTGCCTTGCCTCATTATTTCTGGGAATGTCGTAGGGGATTTATAATTTGTAGGTCCCATATGAAGTTCATATTTTCTATAAAGCTCTTTTTTGGATATTTTTCAGTAGTGTCTATTTTTAGTTTTATTTCTTGACCAATTTTCTTTATATTATCATTGTCATCCTTGTTGATGAATATTGTAAATTTATTAGGTTATCCAAGCCTCTTTTCCTAAACCTTTCATGGTTTATGAAATTATATTACTTTCTCACTCCTAAGAATCACTAACTTTTCCTCTTATCTTGGGAGTGTATCAGTGTTACCAAGAAAAGTATTCAGTAGTCATTCTGATAAGTTCTTTGATATTTGACCCATTTGAGGCTCAAGATTTTACAGGATAGCACTTTAATTTTATATCTTTGTCTCTTGGTTAATCATTCATTGATACACTTTTTGAAAAAATGTGGAGAGAAAGTTTTTAATATTAAACTCCAAATATGGGGGTTGTTTTGGTGGTCTTTATGAAGCTGGATGGAATTTTTGCTGAGCTCTAGGGGGAACGTAATACCCCGAGTTTTTATGGATCATTTTTTTGAATAAATTAAATTTTCAATTATGTCTTCCAATGCACTAAGTAAGACATTCCTTTAAAATGTCACTAACTTTGTGTATGTTACATGGAATCAACTCGATGTATTTTATACATGGAACCAACTAGGCATATGATACATGAAACATTGACTCGGTGTATGTTACATGCAACACCAACTTGGCGTACGTTACGCACAACACCAATGTTTCTATAAAACATCATTTTGTTGTTATAATTATTTTAAACGATATAATTATAACCTAGATGTTAATATTAGTGATATGAATATTAATAAATACTTTTCAAATATTATTTATAATGGTTTTATAGAAATAAAACATATTGATAATGAAAGATATATTTTTTGTTAAAGTCCTTTTATGTATAAAAATATTGTTTTCTCGAATGAACCTATTTTAATAATAAAATTATTTTTATACACACATATAAATTAAGTTTTATAAAATAAAATTTATTTTTTAATTTATAATTTCAAAATTAGATTCGGGTGAATTTTTAGGGTTTTTCTGAGAAACTTCATTTTTAGATGAATAGTGAAAAATATCGGATTTTAATTCAAAACTGCTTTTTCATCTAATTTATTTATAATATTAATTTATATTTTAAAAAGGTTTGAATGTTTAATTATATAATATTTTTATAAATTAATCCAATTTGGGTAATTTTAACCAATTTCACATTGATATTGGATAAAAAAACTTAGCAAACTTTTGATCATTTTTACTTTAAAACCCTGCATTGTCGACCCGACTGCGGGATTAATTTTAAATTAATTTATATCACTTATATTTTTGGAATTTTTAAAATTGGATTCCATATTTGGAATCATAAAAATTAAAAATTTCCATTAAGTTCAACTTAGTTTTTGACCAAAAATATTAGTAAATGTAATTAAAATTAATTACATCGATTAAGGTAAAATTAAGTTTAACTAAGGATTAAACCTTAAATTTAAGACCCAAAAAAACCTATAAACTTGTCTAAAACCTATTTTATGACCATATTTATACCCTATAATTACTTGGATCTACTATTTACCATTTTTTTATCCACTTTCAACATGAAAAACGTGGGTATAATTCTCTCTTAAAAAATTAACAATAGTGTCACTCCTCCTCCAATATAAAAAGGGATCCTTTACTCCCAATTAATCACACCTATCAAGACCCTTGGATCACCCAACCTCTGATAAAATAATCTCCCAAATTCTCTACCTTCCTTCTATAATCCTCCCCTTGGGAATACAGCTATCTAAGGAAGTCTTTTGGCACAAACCAAAAGGAGTTACCCGATTAAGAGGTAACATCTTCTCTCAAGTCCTTTCTTTTATTTTCTTTCACCACCCCATCCAATTTATTTTTTCCATTATTTTATAAAAAAACAATATAATAAATATACTATTATTTTTTATGCTAATGTTTTTACCTGCACTTACACACACCTCCATCTAATGGGTAACGAACATACTTTTTACGTGTACGGTGAACTACCGCCTCACTAAACGATGATTGTTCAATTTTTCTTACCGCCTTTCATGGTGGAAATTATGATGGAAAATATATTTATATATATTATATATTATATTTATTATGTATTTAATCCTATATATTCCTTTTACAACACATATCTTTTTACTTTCCATTAGGTGTTAATATGATAATTTTGTTTAAGGAAGTGTGGACTACCACCCCCTCAAAGCGATGTGATTCGTTCACACACTACATGGAATGTATTAAGGATGGGTTTAGTGAACTTATATGATATAATAATGATACTGTAATAATGATATATATATATATATCATTTACCTTCTTTCTTTCAATACGACAATAAAAGCGGAAACAGTGTTCATGCGTACGTACGGCTTACCGTCTCCATGAATGGTCTATTACATTTCATAATTCTATATTATATAGATTATTATAAAAAAAATATGCTGGATATTTATGATATTTATGTCGTGGTTTACATTCTATAATCATGATATAAGTATAAGGACCAACAATATAAAAAATTAATACATATACGAAGAACAAAGATATTATTGCCCGAAGTGAAACCTTAACATAGGATGGTTAACAAGAAGGCAATATAAGGTCAAAATAAAACCAAATTTTGTATTATATATAATAATATAGATATTTAAAAAGTTTTAAAATAAATTTATATTTATTTTACATGTGTTTTGAATGAGTAATATGAAATTCAAGACACAAGGTAAGGGTATTTCATCTCACTTGTTATTTCCGTGAGATACATGTTATGTTCGCCACTATTTCCTTCTATGTGGTGTATGTACTGCCCATGATTTTATTATATGTATCTTATAATTAAATTTATGGGTATTCACATGTCCATTTTATGATATTTCTTTCATGGGGTTTAAATTTTAAAATTTACCAAATCAGTAAAATAGGTTTGTCCCAATTTTCCTTCTTTGAGACTCGTGTTTTGTTATGAACATATTTTTTTAGGTGTATATACTTCCATTTTACATGATATATCATGAATTTAATTCTTTTAATGATATTTTATGCTTCATTTAAGTTTTTTATTACATGGAGAGTTTTATCTCAAGTTACCAAATTATAAGAGTTTATCAAGATAATCTCATCTCTTTTTTGAGATTGTCTATGTTTATTCTTCCTTTGATGAAATCTTATGATACATATCTCAAGAAAACTCATGAGCTTCCTTATACTATTTTTATTCAAGATATACTCATGTATTAGTTCCATTTTTCCACTATTTGGTAAATAATATAATGTTTTTAATTAAAATCTGACTATCTCTCTCTAATCGGAAATCTATTCGATTCAAAAACCATGTTTTTAAAAATGTTTTTCAAAATGTTTTCAAAAGACCTTTGAAGCCCAATTTCAAGTAAAAATTATTTTAAAAACATTTTATGGTTTTCAATTCCTCCTTTATAAGTTTTCAAAGATATTTTCAAATAAAAAGTTTTTCAAAAAGGTTTTATGTTTTAAAAATAATTTTCAATGCAGAAAGGATATTTTACTCAAGAAATGTTTTTAAAAGGTATTTCAAAATTATTTCACATATAAGATAACATCTTTTGGTGTTACTCATGCATTTCTGGGGAAATTATTCAATGTTTCCATTCATGTTCTTTATATTAATGGATTATGTTTTGATGGCCTGATATTGATGAAACTCATTTCTCTTTCATAGGTTATATGATTTTTAAACACACTTTTTTCACGGCTTATGTTTATAATGAAATTATTATGAAACCTTCCTTTTTCACAGGTTATGATATGATTACATGTTTATAATACCCATTTAATTCCATGGGTTATGATATGATTATTTATGATCTTTTGGAACATGTATGTATGATTTCATTATGAGATGGTTGGGACCTATATCTCCCTACAATGCATTGGGTAAAGATTTATATCTCACGAGATAGACTAAGATAGTCTTGGTAATGAACCTTGACTACTAAAATGACCATGGGAGTGAACCATGACTACCAAGATGGTATGAGGAGTGAACCCAGGCTACTAATATGGCCATGTGAGTGAACCATGACTACCAAGATGGTAAGGGGATTGAACACATACTAATAATATGGTCTTGGTAGAAATGCCTTGTCTACTATGAAAATAATATTATTTTCTTATGTGTCTGCCATAATTCCATATTTTATTTCTATGTTATTCTTTCATGGATTATGTTCTTTATTTACTTCTGATTCATGTCTTATGAAATTCTAATATTTATTCCATGATTCATGTTTATGATCTTTTATATGCAGGTTAGGATATTCTATTTTCTTGATCATGTTCTTATACCCTTATGCTCATGATTATGCTTACATGTCTCCCTTTCTTACCCTTACTAAGAATCTAATCTAAACCCTTTTTATATTTCCTTTCTCCTAGGTTATAAAGATATTTATTATGTTTGATGTGTATAAGAATGGTTATATTCATGAAGAACCTAATGGGAGATAATGTAGATCATTTATGTACCAGTGTTTATGTTTCCATGTTTCCAAAAGAACTAGACTAGTACGGTCTTCATGCGTCTATTTGTGTAATGTTTTATGTATTCTGTAAATGTTATGTAATGTTAATGTATGTCAAGACTAGGTCACTATATTTGGTATTAGAGAAATGTTTTAACTAACCTTTGGATTCTAGGATGATAAAACCTTAGTGAGAACCCTAAGGACATGTCTAGGGATAATTCTAAGAATAAGGATAAGTATAGGAAAATGTCCTAGAATTTTGGTAAAGTATAGAGTGAGTGGTTTCTTAGAAATACATCCATATCTAGATACTACAAGTGGATGTGTCTCTGGAATAGATATACCTAGGGGTAAAAACTCCAATAAGATTATTTGGGCCTAACTCGGGGTAATTGGGTACATGACAATGGGCCTTTTTGTACACCTAGTTTGATACTCCTGAGGGATAAACTTTGGAAATTCACAAACTCTTCGCGAACCATCATGAATTATTTAAAAATAAGTTATCTATGAATAAATTAGGATAAACCTAAGGTGTCACAAATTAAGGAATGTTTCATAACTTAAACATCATATAGGTGAATTTTCATGATTATGTGGTTCTTCATTGTGATAACTATTTCTTACTCTATGATTTTGGTTTTAGTCAATGGTTGGAACCTGAAGGAACTGTGTTAATGGTTATTATGATGGATAATCCAATTATTTTCCTCCTGAGAAACCGAATGTTATAGTATATGGAATGAAAAAAATTGTGTCTATGATCACACAGCTTTCTCAAGCTTTGAATCATGGTGGATTTCTAAATGATAAAAGGAGGGAACAACATTATGTTGAGTATTTCATAAAGAAATGTACACATTCTTTCAGAGGGTGTTCTGATCCACTTTTTTTGAACAATGGATCGGTACTACTAAAAATATATTCTCCATTCTCTAGTGTTTGGAACCTGAGAAAGTCATTTAGACTGTCTATCAATTAGAAGGTGAAGAAGACTAGTGGTGGACTCTAATAAAGAATACAAGGAATCAAGATGAGATTCAATCCATGTAATGGGATGAGTTCAAGAAATTATTTTTCAATAAGTACTTTCCTAGGATTCTTCGTACTAATATGGAGAAAGAGTTCCTTGAGTTGAAGCAAAGGGATGATGAATATTTTGGTACCTATGAGGCTAATTTCATGAGACTTGCGAGGTATGCTTCATGAATTATCATCCAACCTGAAATTAAAGTTGATAGGTTCTTTATTGGATTAAATCCAAGTCTTACAATGTAGTTGTCCATGATAGAATTTATTAGCTACAAAGAGATCATTCATTATACAATCAAGGTTGAAATGGAGGTTAGCTTCATGTATCAATCTCGTAGTTTTGACAAGAATAGGAATATGGAGTTTAAAGTAAAATCTCAAGACCATGAAGAGAATAAGATTAGCTTCCTTTTATGAAATAAGGTGGGAAGAAGCATGGAGGAAATTTCCTTAAGGGCTCTAATAAATGGTTTGAGTGTAGAAGGGATGGACATCAGTCATTTGATTGCTGAAGTGATGGGAAGAAGTTAGCTAACATTTTGAATGGGTAAAAACAACATAGAATGAACCTCCCATGATTTAGTGCTACAAGTGTAAGTATAATGGGAATTATTCTAACCACTACCCAAACCCAAGGGGTGGTGATGATAATCAATGTCAGCAACCTCTTAAGCCAAGGGAAAAGGAGAAATCTCATGCAATCACTTTTTCTGATGAGGGTTGCAGTAATGACGTGATAAAAGGTACACTTACCATCTAATCTAGAACTATTAATGTCATATTTGATTCTAGATCTACCCACTCTTTCATATCTAAATAATTTTATAAGGGTGTTAAGATTCCACCAAAATAATTAGATTTGGAATTAGCAGGGATACCCCTAATGGTATGATGATTGCATCTCATGTATATGATTCCTCTCCGATTGAAGTTTGTGGGAATTTGCTTCCTGAAAATCTCTTAATTCTTATTTTGGATTAATTTTATGTCATCTTAGATATGGATTGGATTTATCTGCATAAATCCCACATCAATTGTCAAGGAAGGAAAGTTACTTTTGATATTTCAAACCCTCTTATGATCATCCATCCATGTGATGATAAGTATGAACTTACTATGGAGATTACATCCAGTGTATGAGTATTAATTCCCATTCAAAAGGGTTTTTTATCTCAAATGTTTGGGGATAAAATCAATATCAATGATATTCTTGTTGTTCGAGAATTTTTGGATTTCTTTCCAAAAGAGTTGTCTAGTCTTCCACCAAAACATGAAGTTGAGTTCTCAATATAACTTATACCTAATTCTACACCAATTTACAAGACTCATTATAGAATGGATCCAATTGAGTTTTAGTAATTAAATAAGTATCTATAATAAAACCATGATAAAGGATTAATTCATCCAAGTGTGTCACCTTGGGGTGCATTGGTTCTTTTTTGTGAAAAAGAAAGATGGATCAATGCGACTATGCATTGATTATCAGGAGTTGAACAAGATCACAATTAAGAACAAGTATCCTCTTACCCATATTTATGACTTGTTTGATTAACTATTCATAGCTCAATATTTCTTCAGGATTGACCTTTGTTCTAGATATCATCAATTGAAGGTCAGGAATGAGGATATACCTAAGGCGACATTCCTTACAAGGTATGGACACTATGAATATATAGTGATGCCTTTTGGCCTTACTAATTCTCATTTTATCTTCATGGATTTAATTAATAGAGTCTTTAGAGATTACCTCAATCATTTTTTGGTAGTCTTTATAGATGATATTCTTATTTATTCAAATAGTAAGTAAGATCATGAATATCACTTAATAATTGTACTAAAGACCCTAAGGAAAGAGAATATATATGAAAAATTTACAAAGTGTGAATTTTGGCTGTAAAAGATTTCATTTTTGGGTCACATAATCTCAAGAGTGGTATAGTAGTAGATCCATAAAAAACGGAGGCAATTTAATGTTAGTATAGACCAACCACAATGACTAAGATTCATAGATTTCTTGGTTTAGATGGATATTATCGATGGTTTGTGGAGAATTTCTCATGACTATCTAATCCTCTGAATAATTTAATTTGGAGGGGTGTCAAGTTCCTCTGGACATATGAATGGGAGGAAAATTTCAAGGAACTAAAGACAAGGTTGGTCAGCGCACCTGTGCTTACATTACCCTATAGTGGATAAGGGTTTGTAATCTTTAGTGATGTATCCAATAAGTGATGGGGATGTGTTCATATTCAGAATAACATGGTTATAATTTATGCCTTGTGGTAATTGAATATTCATGAGAAAAATTACCCAACTCGTGATTTGGAGTTAGCAGCTGTAATTTTTGAATTAAAGATATGGATACATTATCTTTATAGAGAAAAGTGTGATATATATACTGATCATAAAAGTATAAAATATATATTCACGCGGAATGAATTGAACATGTGTTAGAGAATATGGTTGGAATTGATAAATTATTATGACTTATCAATACATTACCACTCTAGTAAAGTGACCAAGGTGGCTGATACTTTGAGTCGGAAGGATCATGATAGCTTGTCCATGATGAAGATCACAAAAGATCCAATATTTATGGATTTGGAAAGTATGGATCTATAAATCCTGAAGGAAGGGGTAAATATTATCTTTCTAAAATGAATGTCCAAACCTCTATCCAAGTAAAGATAAAGTAGGAACATAAGGAAGATTTAGATCTATAAAATAAAGTTAGAAATGTTCCTAGGTTTAACCTTGATCAAGATGGAATGATGAGGTTTAGGAACCATGTATGTGTTCCTTCCATACCAAATTTAAAGAATGATATTTTAGAGGAAGCTCATAGTTATTATTTCTCTATTCATCCTAGAAGTACAAAGATTAATAGGTAATTGAAATAATACTTCTGGTGGGATGGCATGAAGAGATATATCACAAATTTTGTATCTCATTGCTTGGTATTCCAACAAGTTAAGGCTGAAATACAAAAGTCAAAGGGGCTGTTGCATCCATTACCCATAGCATAATGTAAATGGGGTAACATCACTATGGATTTTGTAATTGGACTACCCAAAACCTCTAAAGGGTTTAATGATATATGTTTGGTAGTCGATCTCCATATTAAGTCAACACACTTCAACACTATTAGGGAATAATTCTCTTTGGATCATAGTTCCATGATATACATTAAGGAGGTGTTAAGATTTCATGAAGTACCACATTTTGTTATATCATATTGGGATCCAAGGTTTACCACAAAGTTTTAGTGAAGTCTTCAACAATAACTTGATATAGAATTGAGTTTTAGCTTATCATCGTCAGACATATGGTCAGTCTGAAAGAAAAATTAAAACCCTATAGAATATGTTGATATCTTGTTCTTGGGATTTAAAATGTTTTTGGGATCAACACCTTACTCTAGTTGAGTTTTCATACAGTAATAGATTTCACCCAAGCATTTAGATGGCAAATTATGAAGCCCTTTATGGGGAGAAATGTAGAGCTCCAACATTTTGGGATGAAGTTGGATAAAGAAATCTATTAGGACCTGATATTACTGAATAAATGGTCGATAAGGTTAGAACCATTCAGCATCATATCAAGGAACCTCAAAGTCGGTAGAAAAGTTATGTTGATAACCATTAGTGTGATCCGAAATTTGAATTTGGTGAAAAGGTGTTTTTATGAATCTCACCTTGGAAGATAGTTATGAGATTCGGGAAGAAAGGGAAACTAATCCCTAGGTATATCATTCCCTTTGATATTCTTGATCTTATCAGTATGGTAGTCTATTACTTGTAACTTCCTCAAAATCTCTCTCAAGTCCATGATGTGTTCCACATATCTCGCCAGATGAAGTACGTACCTAACCCTTCACATGTACTAAACTTAGAGTTTATACCATTGTAGCAGGATCTTTCTTATGATGAGCAACCAGTTGAAATTTTGGACCAATCAGAGAAATTTCTACGAAACAAGACCACTCAGCTAGTCAAAATTTTGTGAATAAATCACCAGTTAGAGGAAGCTGTGTGGGAACTTGAGGATATGATGAAGCATAATTATCCTAATTTTTTTTACCCTAGTGATTAATTTTTAGGGTGAAATTCATTTTAAGGTGGGTAGAATGTAACACCATGATTTTTTATAGACCTTTTTTTAAAATAAATTAAATTTTCATTTATGTCTTATAATACACTAAGTCAAAAATTCATTTCACACATCACCGACTTGGAATATGTTACAAAACACCAACTCAACATATGTTATATGTGGTACCACCTCATCATATGATACACGCAACATCGAATTAGTGCATGTTACACGCAACACCGACTTGGCGTATGTTACATGCAACACCAATGTTTCTACGAAACATCATTTTATTGTTATAATTATTTTAAATGATATAATTATAACATAGCCGTTAAGATTAATGATATAAATTTTAATAAATACTTTTCAAATATAGTTTATAATGGTTTTATATAAATAAAACATATTTATAAAGAAATATATAATTTTTTGTAAAGTACTTTTTTGTTTAAAAATATTGTTTTCTTGAATGAACCGCTTTTAATAATAAAATTAATTTTCGACACATTTATAAATTTAATTTTATAAAATAAACTTAATTTTTAAATTTATAATTTCTAAGTTATATTAGGGTGAATTTTTTGGATTTTTCTGAGAAACATCATTTTTTGATGAATAGTGAAAAATACTGGATTTTAATTCAAAACTGTTTTTTTATATAATTTATGTATAAAGTTACATTATATTTTAAAATGGTTTTAAAGTTTAATTATATAATATTTTTATCAGTTAACCCAATTTGGGTAATTGGAATCAATTTTACATTAAAATGGGATATAAAAACTTATCAAACGTTTGATCATTTTTACTTTAAAAACTCGCATTGTCAACCCAACTGTGGGATTAATTTTAAATTAACTTTTATCACATATGTATTTTTAATTTGTCAAAATACATTCCATATTTGGAATAAGAATAATTTCTAATTTCTAATAATGTCAAATTAGTTTTTGACCAAAAATATTAGCGAATGTAGTTAAAATTAATTACTTCGATTATGGTAAAATTAAGTTTAACTAAGGACTAAACCTTAAATTTAAGATCTAAAACGACCTATAAACTTGTCCAACACCCATTTTTTGGCCATATTTTGACCCTATAATAACTTTTATCTAATATTTACCATTATTGGATCCACTTTCAGTATGAAAAACGTGGTTATAATTCTCTCTTCAAAAATTTACAAGAGTTTCACTCCTCCTCCCCTATAAAAAAGGATCCTTTCCTCCTAATTTCTCACACCTCTAAAGCCCCTTATCTTAAACAAAATCTAATAAAATAATATCTCAAATTCCATTAATTATTCCTAGAATCCTCCCCTTGGTCATAAATCTATCTAAGGAATACTTTTGGTACAAACCAAAAGGATTTACCCAATTAAGAGGTAATGTATTCTCTCAAGTCCTTTCTTTTATTTTCTTTCATCACCCCCTACACTTTCTTTTTTCCATGATTTTATAAAAACAAAAGTATAATAAATATACTAGTATGTTTTTATTATAATTTTTTTACTTACATTTACACACACATCCATCTAATGGGTAACGAACATACTGTTTACGTGTATGGAGAACTACTACCTCACTAAATGATGATTTTTCAATTTTCCTTACTGCCTCTCATGGTGGATATTATGATGGAAAATATATTTGTATATATATTATATATTATATTTATTATTAATTTAAGCTTATGTATTCTTTTTAAAACACATATCTTTTTACTTTCTATTTTGTGTTAATATGATAATTTCGTTTGAGGAAGTGTGGACTACCGCTCCCTCAAAGCGATGTGATTTGTTCTCACACTACATGGAATGTATTAAGGATGAGTTTAGTAAAATTATATGATATATATTATATAATAATTATAATTTAATAATTATATATATATATATCATGTTACTTCTTTCTTTCAATATGCCAATAAAAACGGAAACAGTGTTTATTCGTACGTACGGCTTACCATCTCCATGAACGGTGTATTCCATTTCATAATTATATATTCTATAGATTATTATAATAAAAATATACTTGATATATATGATATTTATATCATGGTTTACATTCTATAATCATGATATATGTGTAAGTACCAATAATATAACAAATTAAGACACATAAGAAGAACAAAGAAAATATTACCCAAAGTGAAACCTTAACATAGGATGGTTAACAAGTGAGAAATATAAGGTTGTAATAAAACCATATATGGTATTATATATAATAATATGGTTATTTAAAAAATTTATAATAAATTTATATTTATTATACATGTTTTTTTAATGAGTACGATAAAATTCAAGACATAAGGTAAGGGTATTTCATCTCACTTTTTATTTCTGTGAGATACGTGCTATGTTTGCAACTCTTACCTTTTTTACGGTGTATATAATTCCCATGACTTTATTATATGTATATTATAATTAAATTTATGGGTATTAACATATCCATTTTCTTATCTTTCTTTCATGTGGTTTAATTTTCAAAAGTTACCAAATCGGTAAAATAGTTTTATCTCAATTTTCCTTCTTTGAGACTCATGTTTTGTTATGCACATTTTTTTAGGTGTATATGATTTAATTTTACATGTTATGTCATAAATTTACTTATTTTAATGATATTTTATGCTTCATGTAATTTAATTTTCTTATATATATAGTATTATCCCAAGTTACAAAGTTAAAATATTTTATCAAGATAATCTCATCGCTTTTTTTATATGATTTATGATCATAATTACTTTGATGAAATATTATGATCCATATCTCAAGAACACTCTTGAGTTTTTTTATCATATATTTATTCAATATATCCTCATGTATTATTACCATTTTTTTACTCTTTGGTACTTAAGATAATGTTTTTAAGTAAAATATGGTTGTCTCTCTCTCCGGTCAGAAATCTATTGTATTAAAAAACCATGTTTTCAAAAATGTTTTCAAAAATGTTTTCAAAAGATATTTGAATCCCATTTTCAAGGAAAATTATTTAAATTTTTTTATGGCTTTCAATTATTCCTTTATAAGTTTTCAAATCTATTTTCAAAGAAAATTTTTTTCAAAAATGTTTTAGGTTTTAAAAAGTGTTTTCAATGGAGAAAGGATATTTTACTCAATAAATATTTTTAAAAGATAATTAAAAATTATTTTCCATCTAAGATAACATCTACTGGTGTTACTCATGCATTTTTGGGAAAATTATTCAATGTTTCCATTCATATTATTTCTCTGAATGGATTATTTTTTTATGGTATGATATTGATGAAACTCGTTTCTCTTTCATGGGTTATATGCTTTTGAAACCTGATTCTTTTCATGGGTTATGTTTATAATGAAATGATTATGAAACCTATATCTTTCCATAGGTTATGATATGATTACATGTTTATAATACCCATTTCATTCCATTGGTTATGATATGATTATTTATGATCTTGTGGCACATGTATGTATGATTTCATTATGATATGGGTGGGACCTATATCTCCCTTCAATGTATTGGGTAAAGATTTATATATCATGATATAGAATAATATGGTATTGGTAATGAACCATGACTAATAAGATGACCATGGGAGTGAACCATGACTACCAAGATGGTATGAGTAGTGAAATCATGTTACTAAGATGGCCATGGGAGTGAACTATGACTACCAAGATGGTATGGGGAGTGAACCTGTACTACCATGATGGTCTTGGTAGTAATACCTTGTCTACTATGAAAATAATATTATATTCTTATGTGTCTGCCACAATTCCATTTTTTATTCCTATGTTATGATTTCATGGATTATGTTCTTTATTTCCTTGTGATTCATGTCTTATAAAATAACAATATTTATGCCATGATCTGTGTTTATGATCTTTTATTTTTAGGGTATGATCTTATATTTTATTAATCATGTTCTTGTGCCATTATGTTCATGATTAGGCTTACATGTCTCCCTTGTTTACCCTTACTGAGCATCTGAGATCACCCCTTTTTATGTTTCCTTTCCCCTGGGTTATAAAGATAGGTATTATGTTTGATGTGTCTAAGAAGGGTGTTAGTCATGAAGAACCTATTGTGAGATAATGTATCTCTATTATGTACCAATGTTTATGTTTCCATGTTTCCAAAGGCACTAGAATAGTACGATCTTCATGCGTCGGTTTGTGTAATGTTTTATATATTCCACAAATGTTATGTAATGTTAATGTATATCAAGACTGGGTTTCTAAATGAAAGATTTGTTGAGGTATTTTATGTTGGGGTCAAGGATATAGATTTTAAAGAGGGGACCTAGGTGGTGGTTGATTTCTTTATGGTTCTTGACCACTCCTCTGCTGATAATACTACTGATTGTGTTGTTGTTGTGGATGATGAGCCGATCTCTACTAGTAGTATTGTTATTGTTTTTATTGTTGAGGTTGTTATAATTATTATCCTTGTTGATTGTAAATGAAATAATTAAAATCATGGTATTGAGGTTCATCAATCCCTACTCTACAATCTTGGTATGGTTTTGGGCCTCTATACATCTTGTAGAATTGGATTTCAATCATAGGAGTAGAAGGGGGGTGGTGAAGCAAGTAACAAAAATGACTCGAGATTATTTTTAATGGATTATACTTGTAATGTTAGGTAGGTTATCTCCTATAGTTGATGTATTTCATGTTAATATGGTCCTCGATCAGTCTTACAAGGAATGGAATTATGGGAGACCTCATATAGAAGTGCTTAGTTGACTTCTGGCATTTTAAGAATTAGTATGTGATCAACAGCAACATCCACTAAAGTTCATGTAGTAATTTGGAGTCCTTGGTAGAATATATGAAGCTAAACCCACACATCAATTCCATGAGTTGTTAACTTTCTTTTGATCTCTTTAAAACAATCTTAGGCTTCTCGATCTAACTTTCTATCTGTTAGGGAAAAGTTCTGGATGTCATTTTGGAGCTTCCAAGTTTGTATTAGTGGGAAGTGCATATATAGGATCTTCTTGGAAAGGTCATCCCAAGTCATGATTGACTTAGGAGTTTTTATTTTGAGCCAATACTTGGCTCAGTAATGCAAGGAGAACAAAAAGACTAATAATATAATTACATTAGATGACACGCACTGGTTGTGAAATGTATTGCAGACCTCTAAAAATTTGGAAATATGTTTATGCAGGACTTCACTTTGAATCCCAATGAATTGACCCATTTTTTTGATCATATGGATTAATAAAGGTTTGATCTCAAAATTATGCATCTGGATATGATGGCACATAATGTTAGGTACAACACTATTTATAAATGTAAATCCATAACCTATAATGGTGTGATCCTATAGTAAGAGTTTCTCTTCTTGATTGACAGGTGTCACATATTCCATATTTTTTGGGTGTGGTGGTGCAATATCATTGTTCTCAACCATTGTTAAGTGGTATCATGTAGCTAAGGACCGATCAATCTCGTGATAAAAAGGAAGTAGTTCTTTGATTGTAAAGGCTCCTTGAGTAAGTCATAGGGATCTGACTCATGCACTAGTCGAATGAAAGAAGGATACAGGTGTGTTCTAAGTAGAAAAATATAAAAAGAAAATGGTGGGAATGTGTGGTAATCACAGGTTTTATCTGAAGGCTATTGTGCCTAGGAAACGTTGGTCTCTGTAAAAAATTCCAAAATTTGACACACCCTAAAGTAATCATTTATTCCTCTTGGAATGATCAGATTAGATATTTATTATTCATAAACTACACTCGACCACAAAGGTATTGTAAAGTGGAAGTGTGGGGTAGAACCCAAGGGGAAAAATAGTAGACAAGAAACCAAGTGATTCAAATCCTATATAATTATTCCTTACATTTACTCTCAAGTTGGGTTTTTCTAAAATTATGTACTATAGATTTAGATTTAGATTAGATAAAAAAGAAGGGATCATGTTCAATTTTAGGGCTTTAGGAAAAATATAACCCTAGATATTTCTTGGGATAGTCCTATATCTTAGGATAAAAAGTGGTATAAGGTTCGCTAATAACCTAGATTCATTACGCTTAGCTTCTATAGAGGAAAGAATCACAGGCTACTGGTTATAGCTTGCTCAAATCCAATTAGGTTAGGCTCATTCAATTTCACCTCCCATGGTCAAGGATTTGTAAGAGAATGTGATGAATAGTTTTTTAACCAAATTACTACCCATAGGGTTACAAAGGTTCAATTTATGGATTCATTAGGCTTAGAAACACCCCTAATTTCATCCCATAACCCTAAGTGGATTAGCCACACATGATGGTTTTGATCAGAATAAAAGGAATACTAAAAATGTTCATCATAATCATGAAATTATTGATAAATAAGTAATAAAAAATTAAAACAAGTAATAATCAATTAAAAACTTATTACTAACAAAGAGATGACTAAGAATAGTGCAACCGTTGAAGTTGAATAGAAATCGGTGTTTAAATAGGAATTGAAATAGAAATAGAAGTGTAATGATCAAAGAATAGATGAATAATTGAAAGTAATGCAAAATGATTTAATAAAAAAGAGTAACGGAATGAATTAAAATGAGTTTGGAATGAAAAAAGAGAAGAAAATATAGAAGAAAATGAGAGAAAATGAAGGTCCTTAACTCTTGTTCATGGATTTAATCACCAAAATATTTATAGTAATGAAATATACATGATTTATAAAGAATTCATGTCATGTATTTTCTTTAAGTGTCTTATATATTTACATTTACACAACATGAACTATTTACATGTCATGTACTTAAAATCTAAAATATCCTCTGAGAATCTTGAATCTTGTGTGTTTATTAGGTTGTATCTTTGACTGGATGGGATCTCAAACTTTTTCACATCATGTAAATTCTTCACATTGTGTAATTTCAGTAGGATTTGAACTTTGAAAATCCCATGATGTGTAATGTATTTATATGTTTTGTAAATACTTCATGTCATGAAATTTCTCATGGGATAAACTTTGATCCATAGAGACATTGTGAATAATGATTACACATCGTGAAATCCTTTCACAATGTGTAAAAACTATTTTTTCATTTTTTAGCATTTCTTCCTTTGAGTCCAAAATTCCTAATTCCCGCAAAAATAAAAAAAATCCTAGTTCATTGTCAAATAAAACATGGATAAACCTTAGATAAATGTATCCAATATGCATATAAAAAAATCATCTTATCATGAACCTTTCCCAGATATTTGTAATAACTATAGTAAAGAGTATTACTCCCTTGGTTCATTAACACCCCATTGATTTATACTCCTTAGACTATCCATTAGTGATGAACCAAGTAAAACACTATTTCCTTGTATTCATTTCTTACATTTATCTATTGTATGTTTGTGTTAAAATAAATAGATTTTTTATTCTATTTTTAATATGATAGAAATATCCAAAACATTGAAAATAAAGTTATACCCAAATTTACCCCTACCCTCTTAGGGTGTGTTAAGTTGTGATTATAATAAGTGTTATCATAACCACATGGTACACACAATGATTCTATCTTTCAAGAGTCGTTTATCATGGAGAATATAGTCAATTCCAGCGGAGTTACATTATTCAATGGATTCCAATTATTCAATGGATTCAACTACCAAATTAGGAATAATGTTATGAGATCTCATTTAAGATCTCCCAGGATTAAGTCTTCTCTATATCTATTTATGGAGTATAAGTAAGTGAAATTTCTGAATTATTCATAATAGAGGGAGATATTAATCTACTAGATGTAGATGAAAAATCCCAATATTCCTTATTTAGATATTTATCAAATCAAATATACATGAAAGTGATGATTTATACTACTATGAAGTCCATGTGGTATAATATAGTTAATGCATATCAAGGAGTCAATAAGGTGAAGGATGAAAATCTTCAATATTTTCATAATAATTTTGATGATTTGAAAATTAAACCCAATGAATATATATATGACTTATTCAATCGAATAATATAAGTTGTTAAATCCATTTAGGAACTTTATTATTAAGTGAAAGTTGTTGAAATTGTGAAGAAAATATTGAGAATACTATCACCTATCTATAATATAAAATTATCAGCTCTTTGAGAGATAAACTTATTTAAGTTATCCTTAGATGGTCTATAAATAATACTTTTGGATTATGGGATGCTATTTAATCCCAAATAAATAGAAAATATTACAATCAAGTAAATGGAATTCAAATTCATGTAAAAACTTGACATTAATAAATAAGGTGTGAAAAGGATGATTTTTATGATGAGTTATTTTCTATGGTAGAAAGGAAGTTCAAAAGGGGTAAAGGTGGGTTTGAGGTAAAGTTTCCCATAGCTTGTTTTTTATGTGTAAAGGTAGCACACATCACAACCAAATGTCCTAAAGGGGTTGTTATTGAAGAAGAAGAAATGGAAACTATGTAGAATCCAAGAAGGAAGTTCACTCTGTAAGGGACTTTAAGGAATGAATCTCTTCTATAAAGACATTTCAACGGAAGATCCTTTTGGGAAAGGAAGAAAACACTGGTGAATATTACTTGGAGGAGGAAAAAATTAAGTGCAAATCAGATTAATAAAATGTTATGATGGTCATATTATAATAAAGGAAATCATAAGATAAGAATGTTGAAGAACCTAAGGGTATAGTTGACCTCAAGGTAGAACTGGAGGGAGATCTTTAATATATTTATATTAAAAGAAATAAGAATAGAAAAATTGGTTCATTATTAAAATAATCCTCAGAATATGTGGATCATATTAAAGCTAAAATTGAATTAATATAAGAATAATTTAAAGATCGGTGAGGTCACACAAGTTTTGGGGAATTTCTTTACTATAGACTAAAAATTGAAGAACATATTAAAGATATTGATGATATCAATACTTGAATAAAGTTAAAATAAAGGATAATTGAAGCTATAGAAGAGGATGTGCTTACCAATAAAGGAAAGTTCTAAACTGAAGTAAAATTAAGTGAATCAAAGAAAAATCTATAGTTCATAAGGTTTTCAATTTCAAATTTATTGGAAATGTCTAAAAAAGTCTAAGATAATATTGGGAAAATTTTAGATGGAAAAAGACTTAGGTTCTTGGGAAAGGATGGCATTAGCTATGAGGATGAGACCTCAAAATCTAATATATCATCTGTACAAAAAAAAGGTTAAGTGGAAATTGGAGGATGATCTTTATTCCTCAAAAACTAGTCATTATTCTTAGAACTACACTAAGGTATGATTCATGTAGAGTATTAGAAGTGAAAAAATACTCCCACTCATGAAATGTTAGTTTTTTGGTTTTATTATCTATAAAATAACCTATTACCTAGAGGTTAAAAACTATTTAAGGTGAGAGTTACTTGGTATTAAGAAAATTATAATGACTCCATATAATTTATCCCAAAGAATAAACCCTTTTATAGATATTTTTTAATAGTTTTAGCTTTGGACATAAAGCTATTGACTATGATAAATGGAGCAATAAAAATGACTACTATATATGGAAAAGGAAGGTGAATACGAGGAAACCCATACCTATTCCACTAAGAAATATTTTTTCTACATTAAAATAAAACGGTGTATATAATACTAATCCCTGCACTAGATAATAAGT
This sequence comes from Viscum album, assembly GCA_963277665.1. NCBI lineage: Eukaryota > Viridiplantae > Streptophyta > Magnoliopsida > Santalales > Viscaceae > Viscum > Viscum album. Next base: position 1,146,116,171 of record OY728130.1, on the reverse strand, counting down.
GGAAGTGAATTCTAAAATTCCAACCAAATCTGGTCTCTCTTGGAAAAAAATAAGGATGAAAGAGAATGTGATTTTGGAAAGATTTTCACTTAAAGAAACTAAGAATGATAGAACTTGGATCCTTGATAATGGGTTCTCATCCCACATAATCGGAAATAAAAATATGTTAAATAATATAAATGATAAATTTAGTGGCATAGTTTGGTTTGTTAATGATGGAGCATTAAAAATAAAAGGAAGTGGTATGACATACCTATCAGGCGAAGAGCTCAAGAACCCAGAAGTAATCTTGGTGAATGGATTGAGGAAAAAACTATTAATCATGATTCAACTTTGTGACTTTTGGATTGAGGTTATTTTTAATATCAAAGTATTTTTGATAAAATGTAAAACTAGAAACACTCTTATGAAAGGATAGTGAACTAGCGGCAGCTTGTATCAAGTTAACAGCAAAGAGAACATATGTTTTCTTATTATATAATAATAAAATAGTATGGGGCATCAAAGGTTGGGACATATTCAATAGTAAATGATATAGAATCTATCCAAGTAGAAGGTAATAATGTAAATACATTGTCTTAAGTATGATTCATAGAATACATGTAATGTATTCCTGTGAGGTAATATGGTACATAACCCTTACCGACAAAAAAATAAGAGATTGTCTAACTTACTTAACTTAGTCCACAAAAACATGTGTGACCCAGTGAATCTATCTATAACACTAGGATAAAGATACTTCATTCTCTTTATCTATTATTATAGGATAATGGTGTGTCTGATGTTCATTCAATGTAAGTGATGGGTGATGGGTTGCATGAAGAGATGTAGAAGGAGAGAAGATAATGAAATTGGTTATACCATCAAGGTACTTTGAAATGATAATGGAACTAAATATATGTATATATAATTTTAGAATTATCTTTAAAAACATAGTATCAAGCATGAATTATCCTTGGTTATAACAACATAAAAAAATTATGTGGTTGAAAATCGAAACCTAATGGTGAACAATATGGATAATACATCTCCCATTGAAAGTGAGGTGTCACGGTTTTACTAGAAAGAGGTTGTACAAGTTTTTTTATAGACTCAAAATTGATCTTTTCTAAAACCTAGAGAAGATTGAACTCCCAATGAGATGTTTCATTATAGGAATCCATTACTAAAACACTTTTGGGTATTAATAAGTAAGTGTTACATTCAAAATAAAGAGTTAAACCAAGGTAAATATACTGATATGATGGATAAAGGAGTGTTTTGGGTTATTCAATGAAAAGTAAATCTTATAAATGTATCAATAAAATGTTGGTAAAGATTATATAATTTAATGTTGTTATGGTTATAAAATAGAGATAAGGGAAGAAAACTAGAAGATCGTTTATGGATGAGTTGTGTGGATAATATGATGAAGAAGAAACAAATAAAAAAACTATACAGGGTTCATCGAAATATGAATACATGGAAAATGAATCTGAGGAGGAACATACAGTTGAAAAAAGAAATCCTACATCCTATAGAAAGAATGTGAGGATGGAGGTTGATCCTTAAAATATTATTAGAGATATAACTACACAAACTTAGACAAGAATAATGATATCAGTAAAGCACAATGATATACTTTCAATAATGGAGGCTAAACCATTTGAAGAATATACGAAGGATGAAACATGGGTGAGACCCATAAATTTGTAGTTGGATCAAATTGATATAAACCAAAATTGGTAACTGTTGGAGATACCCTGACATTAAAAAATGATAGAAACTAAGTAGGTCTTCTAAAATAAATTTTATTAACATGGTATTGTGGTTAGAAATATATCTTGATTGATATAAAAAGGTTATGCGCAAGTTGAAGGAGTTGATGAAAAGAAGACTTTATCACCATTGGATCAGCTTGAATCAATCAGTTTTTTATTTAATTTTGATATACAAATGGGATATAGAATATTTCAAATGAATGTTAAAACAGCTTTCTTAAATGGGTTTTTAAAGGGGATGTTTATATAGAGTATCATGTGGGTTTCTTGATTGGAAGCGATGATAATAAAGTGTTTGGATTGATGAAGGAACTATATGGATTAAAACATGCACATTATTCATGGTATGATCAACTTGACTTCTATCTAAAGAATATGAATTTTAAAAGAGTAGTTTTTTATCACATTCATATGTGAAAATTTATAAGGAAGAATATTTCATGGTATTAGTGTATGTGGATGAAAATATATTTGTAGGAAAAAGTGCCAATCAGTAGAAGAATTTTCTAAATTGATGAGCTTAGAATTGTAGATTCTAATTATTGGTGATCCTACTTACTTTCTAGGGTTGCAGGTGATTCAAAATAAGATATATATATATATACAATTGTATCATGGGAAAAGTATACAACTAAGTTGATTAGAAAATTTGATATGTATGATTCAAATCCCATGTCAAATCCCATGTCAAATCCCATTATATTTGGAACCAAACTTGGGAAGTATGAAGATGGAAAGATGGTGGAGACTACTCTTTATAAAAAAAATTATTGGAAATTAGTTTGATTTGACAACCAATTAGACTGATATAGTTTATGCCACTGTCTTGGAAGCTCAGTTTCAAAGTAATCCCAAAGAAGAAAATTTAGAGACAATTAAGAGGATTATAAGTTATATTAGAAGTAATTTTAAATATGGATTACTATTTAAGGTAAAAATGATCTTGAGTTATCAACCTTCACTGATGTTGATTGGAATGGTAATGTGGTGGACAGAAATTCAAAAAGTGAAGGGGATTTTTATATTGGCACTATGTATGTGGGATGGTAGAGAAAAAATTAGGAATGTACATCACTGAGCATAGCTAAGGTATAATACATTATTGTTATAAAGGAATTCATATAGATTTATCATATGATACAAGGACTAAAATAATTTGGTGAGTAATTGTAAAAAATTATGTCCATTTTCTATGATAACAATAGTTTCATTGAGCTTACTAAGAATCCAGCATAATAATCTTGGACCAATCACAATGAACTTAGGTATCATTTTATTAAAGAAAAATTAGAGAAAGTATTTTTCAATATGGAGTTTTTTGGGTCAGATAAATAGATGAATGATATTATTAAAAAACCCTTTTCTATATTGGTTTTTGAGAGACACAAATTGAGACATAATGTTCAACCACATCCTTCAAACTAATGCGGTTTGAAAAATAATCCCCTCTTCACACAAATATTTATTTTTTTATTTTTTATTTTTTTTTTTGATCTATTTAATTTGGTTAATGATAAAGGGGGTACTGTCCATGAGGAATGTTATTGGAAGAGTGAAGGATTAATGTGAGTTTTATGGAGAATGTTGTAGAAATTAACTATTGTTTCTTATTTTCTACAAATAGATTTTTATCATATAGGACTAGAGACAGGGACGATGAATCTTTGCTAAGGAATATAGTTGAAGCGTCAATTTCAATAGTTTTGAAAAGATAAAAAATCCATTGAATTTTATTTTCAAAGTGGGGGTATGATAGTAAGGACAGAGTACAATTGATGGGGGGAGGAATGGAAGTAGGAAACATGATTATGTGAAGTAATTAATAACAAAATCTAAAGGGTGGAATATTGGGACCAAATCTTATATTTTTTTTATTTTTTATTAATTGGTGGAGTGGTAGAATCATTCTAAAAAGAATTCTAGAAGACTCTAGTGTTTGTAGGTTTTAGTTAAAATGGATAATTCATAAATTTTTAAGATTAATTAAACTCATTTTATTAAGAATAAATCTATTAGTAGATAAAAAATGGAAAAGGTTTCATTCCATAAGAATCATTTATAGTTTTTTAAGGATGATATGGAATTATAAAAGAGTCATCAAAAACTTTGTAAGAGTCATTCCCTTTAAAAAATTATACAAAGGAAAATTTTTTATAAATCATTTAAGAATACTGTAAGGGTCATCAGGATTATGTAAGTATCATATAAGTCTCTATAAGATCCATTTTCACGTCATCAGGACTTATCTATAGAAAAGAAAATTATGTAAGGATCATTTTCTAACTCTATGAGATTCATTCTGTAAGGATAATTTATTGACTTCCTAAATTTCATTTTAGGCATATCCTAAGGATAATTTTACACATTGTATGGGTCATTTAATTTGTGATTTTTTATTAAATACCTAACTCAAAGATAGAATAACCTCAGACTATTATAAATCATAATTGAAATTTTATTAGAAAAAATGGATAAGATCATACCTAATTTAAAGGGGGTTTATGTTGTTATATTAATAGTGATTTAAAATGCATAGATTATGAAGTGTCAGTTATTAACTAAAATCATGTCACAACTCAAATAATTATGATGAATGTCATATTGAATGAGTTATTAATCATAATACATGATTAATAATTTGGTTAAGTAGAATAATTTAATCTATGGATTTTGTGGAAGAATGAAGACTTGAATTTAAAAAGAAGATATCAAATATTATGGAACTTTAAATAGAAGGTTTTTCTTAGTGTTGAATTTGTATAATTTCTATAATAAAAATATATAAATCATCATGTAGTGAAAATGAAATAAAATAAATATAACATCATTATACTTTTCATAGTGGTTTCCATATTCAAAAATGTGGAAATATTTTCAAAGAAAAAATATCTATGGAATATAAGAAGCATAATAAGGGAGAAATGAGTGGGGGTTTTTTATTTTTATTAAAAAATATGGGTAGGGAAAAGGGATATAAAGGTTTGGTATAAATATGATAAGAAAATGGGGTACACTTCTAAAGAACTAAATTGAAGAAGAAGAAGAGAAATATTAAAATAACAATACCCTTTTATTCGGTGTTTTTATTTAAATTATTGAATGACATTGTATTTAATATATGAGTTGCACCTTTGAATTTCTTTGAATCAGATAATGAAAAAGTATTCATGAATAAGGAGTTTGCATGGGATTAGTATTAAACCTTTCCTGAATAATTTTAATAAATATAATGGAAATTATTACACTTTGGTTCATCAATACCTTATTGATGTATACTCCTTAAACTATACCTTAGTGGTGAATCATGTAAAACATTGTATCCTAGCATTAATTTTCTACATCTAGCTATCACATGTTTGTATGAAAAAAAAATAGATATTTTTCTCTTTCTAACATGAGAGAAATAACTAAAAAGTGAAAATAGAGTCACACATTAATTTAAACATCCCCTCTTAGGGTGTGTTAGGTTGTAGTTGAAATAATATACATTCTTGATTTTGATTATTGGAATGTTGTATTTAGTAGATTGATTATTAGTGTTCATGCCATTTCTTGATTCACCAATATTTTATTTCCTATTATTAAGAGTTATTTTAAACCATTCTATCATATTATTTCTTATTACCTCTTTTCTAATAGATACTTGGAATATGAATCACTAATAAATCATTTTTATCTAGTTTTATTGAAGTATGAAGATTTTGAACTACATTAATGTGATTGAGGCAATAGATTGATTATTATTTAGCCTATTTTATCTTGATACCTATCCTATGTTTGATCTTTTTTGAATCCATGGAGGCCATGAATTTCTTTGATAGGAAGCTAGATTATAAGTATATTTATTCTACCTTCCCTTAATTATTTAATATTATTACATGATTATTATTTTAATATTTAAAGAGGGATTTTTTTGATTCATGATACTACTAGGTGAGAGTGCCATAAAATTAGTGTGGGGGTGTCTCTTGTTCATTTATTAAATTTTTTCACAAGCTATCTTGTATTTTTATTGCATGGATCCAATATCTGTTAGAAGAAAATTTGAAATAATGGGATGATCTTAGATATTCTGATTATCATCTACACTCAACCCATAATCTTTTTATAACTATTATAATTAGTATCAGGATAATATCAACAAAGGTATTTTATTGGATATGAGATTTATTCCTTTTATAATTTCTATTTAAAAATAAAAACAAAAATAAATAAAGATAAAATCGTCATTTTATTCAAAGTTCATAATTTTGAACCAATGGGTAAAATATGATAAGGGGGTGGGGATGGTGTAACTTGAAGAAATGGGAGGGGAAGTATTTTTAATTGATATTTTTTTAATATCATTCATTTTATTTTAATAATTCATCCCTCATTTTAAAACCTCTTATTTTAATTTTTCATATTACGAAACACAAACCCTTAACCTCATGTTCATTATAACCTTAATGAAATTATTAATTCTTTTTTTCAATTTTATTTCTAATTAGATATTTAGATGACTTTAAAGCCTATGGATAGAGTGCATATATATGAGATTGTGAATAAATTCAATTACATGATCTTGAGTGATGAGTCAAATAAATTTCCAGTATGGCAAATGGAATGAATATTAATTAAATATTGAATAATGTGAGTAGAAAAGGAAAAAGTGTCTTGAATAAAAATTATACATGAGATGTGATTTAACACCCTTTATTAGGTGAGTTTTATGGTTTTAAAATTTTTATTTATAACTTTATTTTTATCAGCATGATAAATTGAAGGCTTCTTTTATTAAAGTATGGATTCTTTGTGATTAAATACTGATAATTTTCTTGAGGATAGGCAAATGGTTAAGCTTAGGGGAGTTTGATACCTTGATTTTATGTATATATTTTTATTTTATTTTTGATTATTTCATGAAGTATTTTTGCCTAATTTTTATTGTTTTTAATGTTAAATGATGATAAATTACTTATATTATCATTTAGAGTATTTTGGGAAGAAATAGAAAAAATAAATGGAAAATAAAGTTGTTCACATAAGATTAATTTACAAAGGTAATTCAAGTTAAGTCACCTGCATAAGAATAACTCATGGGGGTTGACTCATGTAAGGAAGATAAGTTTATAGGTGATTTTTTAGGCTCATATAAGATAAATAAGTGACTTATTAATCTATAATGATATTAACTCATGTGATAACCTAAGACAGCTATCACTATATAGGAGTAATAAGTTTTTGTGTCAGAATAATTCAAACCATGCGATTCACTACATGAGATTAATCCAAGAATCCAAATTATATTTATTTTTGAATTCTTGATGTTATATTAGATTAAGTACCAAGTTTTATAATTAATGTGATATTAAACCAAACAATCCATTAATGATATCACAGTGTGATGTTAATTTATAGTTCATATGGAGATGTCATTTTAAAATATTACATTGAAGGATAAGAGTGTTGTGTTGTGACCTATAACTTATATGTTTCAAGCACCTAAATGCATGGAATAATTCTAATTAATTAAGTATTTTTATGTTATGGGTATGTAATTTTTACTACAAGGAATGATAAGTATGATAAATAGTTAAAAACTTAAGAATCAAGGGGAGGAAGTTGCACTGTGGGGGGATTTTTGTATTGTGGAAGTCTTCTCATGTCATGGTTTCATGTGGATAAGATGATAATTCTACATGGTAGAATGTGGTTACAATAGGGGGATAGATCTATTATTTTTTGAATCATGTGATAGTGAGAAAGGATATATATTATTATATATTGTTTCATTATGTAGGATACCTTTGCATAGTGAAAATATATCTATGACATATAGAAAACCATGGCATTCTATATGTTTCAAGGGTTAAAGAAATGTTTGAAGGTGATATTACATATAGAATTTTGGATATGTTTTAAGGGATTTATATTGGATAAACTTCTATTTGAAAGGAGATAATGGTATGTGGGAAATGCATCATCCACTTAAGGTCATTGTAGTTAGGTTTTTTCTTTATTTTATATATCTTAGGGTTTTCACTATGTAACTTTGGGATTATTTCATTCTAATATTATTATTTCAAGTAAGTTTACCATTTTTTACTTAGTTTTTTCTTAGTTTTATTTTTTCTATTCTATCTTATACGTTTCTTAGTTTTTTTATTATTAATAATCAATCAACCATGAATGAATAACACATAATGGGGAGTGAGATTGATGGAAAAGGGTGTATATGACATGTTTTAATTCTTACTCACTCATGATTTATAGTATTATGGTGTGAATAAATTGAATTTTCATATTTTTTATTAAATTTTTTAATCAAATGTGTTTCATAATGAACTAACCCTGACATGGTCAGGATAATTAATTTATGAAAATTGAGTTAGATTATTTCGTTACATATGATATCTAGGATTAATTTTCTTTAATTTTTTTGATTCTTATGATGATTAAGGTTCAATATGTTATAGTTTTATTAATTTAAATATATTACATGGATTCTATTTACATTTATAATCATACAACTATGAGATTTATTGATTTTGTGAGTAAATATAACTCATTATTTTTAAGAAAACCCATCATTGGATATTTATTTCACTCTCTTTAATATTTTTATTCTTTTTTATCTCACTAATTTTATATTTATTTTAGTTTAGGTTTAAATTCATATTTTTGAAATTACTCTAAATATTTGACAATTAGTTTTTAAATTATAACTTGGATTCCTACTTCCTTGTGGGATCGTACCTATGTTTACACTACTCTAAACCATAGTATTTAGTGTTGGTTTAAGAATAATAAATTTCTAAACATTGAACACCATTTGGAATTAATGATCCCTCATAGGCGGCCAAGTTTTTGCAACTCTTTTTAGGTAACAAAGGAAACTAGTAAAAAATTTAAGATCAATTGATTAGATCAATATCATATAATAACTTTTATATATTTTTAGTTACGATCACAGATAGTACAAATAAAATCACTTCAATATTTCCTAGTAGATTTAAACTTCTCATACATTTATTTAATAATATTTAAGATATCAAATTCAAGGCTTTATAAATGGATTTTTATTTTTATTTTCCATTGTGAGTAGTCAGTACCATTGATTATGGTGGTCTATTAGAAAAATGACATCCTTATATAAAAAATCTAATATTTATTAGAAAAATATCATGCCATTTTTTGTACTTGATTATGGTCTAAAAATAATAATAATAATAAATGAATAACTAAAGAGATGGTATGGTATTATTCCAAATGTTATTCAAGAAATGTTTTAGAGGGGGTGAATAGATCAGTATCTATTAAAAATATAAAAATTAAATATATGGATCACTTTTGTATTTTAATTTGTTAAAAATAAATTTACCTTCTAAAATAATGAAATGATCGATTTTTAATTTTATAAAAACTTATAAAATAACTTATTAAACTTTGTAATATAATTTATAGAAAATGTAAAACCTATGAAACTATTTTACTCACACAAAATTTCAAACCACACTTGAATACGAAATTAATTAGAGTAAAATGCTATTTATAAAATATACAGGTATTATAAAACATCTTTTATTAAATTAAATTTGGTTAAAAATAAAAATAATTTAAAATCTTTAATATCAATGATAACAAAACTTGAAACAAATAAAAAATAAATATTAAATTAGTACAGAAATAAGAACACAACATAAATAAAAAAGGTGGTTAGATATAATATATATTATAATTCTCCCCACTTAACTAAAACCACAACCAAACATACTTTATACCAATAGTTTGTTTACACCATGTGAGTAAGTCCACAGCCTAAACTAAGTTTAATTAAATAAAAAAGATAACACTAACCAGTTTCTTATCCCATGAAACTCTTCTTCGATTATTCATGGAAAATAAAAAATAAATTAAAAAGGGTTTAAAAATAAAATTCTTCAATACAACACAAAAAGATTCATGATAGATAATAAATAATAATGTGATAATCTTGTTAAAAATAAAATTAAATAGAATAGAAAATACCATGATCTATTTTCTCTTCTTTTCTTCAAAAAAAATGATTGATCATTGGGGTTAATATTCCTTCACACTAATAAATCCTTGTTTAAAACTAGTAAATAGATAAAAAACTTCAAGTTCATGAGATTAGTAACCAATATTAGTAAAAAAATGTGATATTAATAACAACCAACCATATGCATGTGAGACTTTCTTAAATATTTATTCCATCCTTATATCCAAAAAAATACTATTGAAATATCATCTTTAAAATTCACTTATCATACTATCAAGAGAAGGTATTCCTATATTTTATAACCTATATATTTAATTTATAGTAATTAATTCTCTTAATATTAGTTTTTGTAACCCTTGGGAGTGATTAATTTCAAATATTCAGAGATATATCCATGATTAATAAAATGTAATTTCACAATCATTTGGATCCAAATTCATAACTACTTCCATACCTAGTTAAAATATGGGCTTGAAATAGACACAATAGTTTGTTCTATATAATTTATTATCTTATACTATGAGGACAACTTAGCTTTTTCATTATCAATATTGCCTTTGAAAATTAGTCCATGGTTGAATAACTCATTTTGTATGGCAAACTCAGTTTAACTACATGGTAGATTATGAATTCATTCATGGTAGACTCTATTAACTTTATTGATGGCCTAAATTTCTCTATAGGTTTGACTCCATTTTTTTCTCAATAAACTGAGAATGTTAGAAAATGTAAAAAATATTTTTAAGGTTTCCTAGGTTTTTATACATGATCAACCATACATTAAAAAAATCCAAACATTGGATAAGTATAAGAAAATTTCCAATACTTTTAGTGCATTCCTAAAACATATTTTACATTAATTAAACACATTATAAACATAATAATCAATATTTGATGATATTAAGAAAAGGAATCATTAGTTTTACCTGAATATTTATAGAGATTGTATTTTATATTATGATTCAAATTAGATCTATTTTATCAAGTAATTTGAATTATTTTATTATTGGAATTTGAGAAGTAAGAAACATGAGAACTAAAAATGGGTTATTATTTTATTATGAATCACTAGTACAAAAATAGGTTTTTTTATCGGGTTTTTTGGATTTGTAATGTCATTTTTTGGGGAGATGTTATTATAAACAATAAATTAAATATATTTTTAATGTTTATTATAAAAAATTAATGTTAAAATCATTAATTCAAAAAAAATTAATGATTTTGATGTTGATTTTCTTATAATCAATGTTGAAATCCATTTTTTATTTCATTTATAAAAAACAACATTGAAAGTTTCTTTCAATATTGGTTATAAGAAATTCAATGTGGGATGAAAACACAATTGGAAGATTTACTTGTAGAAGTAAAGTTACCCTTGCTCTTGGGTTGTGACAATCAAAGTACAATCAATCTCACCAGGAATCCAGTGAAACATTCTAAGTCAAAACATATCTATATCAAATGCCATTTCATTAATGAGCATGTGGAGAAGAATGAATTAAAGCTGGAGTATGTTCTAGCATTGGAACAAGTTTCTAATATTTCCACAAAAACTTTATCGAAGGAATCATTCTCAAAAATGAGGTTGAACATGGGTGTCCAACCTCTTTATATTCAAGGTTTAGGTATGTGTATCTGTACCCTCTCTCATCTTACCTTTGGATTGTTTTGTCAAGGGGAATAATTGTTTTGTTTCATAAATATTTTGCATAAAAGAGAGATTTGTGGGTAAGCTGTGAATTCAGATTTTTTTATTGAACTATTCTAACTATTTTTTTGGAGTGGTTTTTGGAAAAGAAATTTATTTGTTTTCCCGAAAGAATAAAGAAAAGAAATATTTTGTCATGATTTTTTTGGATATCATGGTTTTTCTATTAATGATTCTTGTTTCCTACAAATATTTAACTCGCATAGGCCTAAAATTGTTGATATATAATACATTGCTTGAGGTTACAAAATTCAGTGATTTATGAAACTTTGTTGACAAAAAAATACAAATGGGGATATTGTTGGGACCAAGCTGATGTTAAAGGTGATGAAGGTTTCAATAGTTTTATTTTTTGTCAAGGTTGGTTTAAAAGAAAATAAATCACTTCACATTGTTTTGGAAACAATTATTTTGGGTTTTTGTTTTGAAAAGAATTGGACTCTTATTTTCAGAAATATTTTCTTCGGGATGAGAAGGAAAGAAAGAAACTAGAATGAATAGAAATTTATGATACTTTATAAAGTTAAATGTGATGATGATTTTCTATTTTGTAATTCTCATAAATCATAAGTAAAGTGGTAGAACTTATGATGCAAGATTGATGGAAGAAAAAGGTAAGTAAAATCTATGAATGCTGGTGACTATTACTAAGCTGTGAATAGTGGTGACTATTGAAAATATATGAATGGTGGTGACTATTGAAAATATATAAATGGTGGTGACTATTGAAAAAAAACTGTGAATGGTCATGACTATTGAAAATATGTGAATCGTGGTGACTATTTCAAAGCTGTGAATGGTGGTGACTATTGAAAATCTGTGAATGGTGGTGACTATTAAAAAGTTGTAAATGGTGGTGACTATTGAAAAACTGTGAATGGTGATGATGATAGGAATAGTCGTGTTGATGGAATAGTCATGCCTATGAAAGAAGAAATTATTCATGTCATGCCAACATGGTAAAGACTTTGTTTTTCATTAGACTCAGAGTCATGCCAATGGAATAGTTGTGCTGATGGAATAGTCGTGCTGATGGAATAGTCATGTTGATGAAAGAAGAGATGATGCATGTCATGCCGACATGGTAATGAATTTGTTTTGCATCAGAATCAGAGTCATGCTAATGGAATAGTTTTGCCTATGGAATAGTCATGCCAATGGAATAGTTATGTTTATGAAATAAGAGATGATACAGGTCATGCCGACATGGTAATGAATTTGTTTTGCATCGAAATCAGAGTCGTATTGATGGAATAGTTGTGCTTATGGAATAGTTGTGTCGATGGAATGGTCATGATGATAAAAGAAGAGATGATGCATGTCATGCGGACATGGTAATGACTTTTTTTCCATCATACTTAGAGTCGTGAAGATAGAATAGTCATGCCGATGGAATAGTCATGTTGATGGAAAAGAGGAAAGAGTCATGTCAATGGAATATTCATGCCGATGAGAATAGTCATGTCGATGGGAATAATCATGCTGATGGAAATAGTTGTGTCGATGGAAATAGTCGTGCCAATGGAAAAGAGGAAAGAGTCATGCCAATGGAAAGAGAAAGTGAAGAGATGATGTTTGTCATGATGATAGGGTACTAATTTTGTTTTACATCAGGCTCACAGGTGAAAGTGAAATAAAATAGATGGTACTGATTAAAAACCATCGTACCTAGAAACAATCGTACTTAACAATTGTACCCACATTTATGGTTTTCTAAAAGAAAAAATGTTTTAGTTTTTGGGAATAAGAAATGGGTATGGAAATACAAATGAAAGAGCTAAAGATTGAGATGAAGTTTTGAGAATATTCGAGAAGCTTCATGAAACTGTGATGAAGTCAAAATGTATCCCATAATTTTAGGGGGAAATTCAAATTTGGGAAAATTTGAGTGAGCGGGAAAAACTTTTGAATTCTCGCAAATTGTAATATATAAAAGGAGGAGGTACATTGTACTTTCTTAAAATGAGTATTGTTCACAGTAGAGGATAGAGGAGCTCCAAGTTTTAGAGATATAAGAAGAGGTTTTGAAATGGTGTCAATTCTATTTGTCTTGACTATTTCATACATATTTTGAAGTGGTGTAAATTATATTTGTATTGAATATTACAAACCTGTTTTGAAGTTGTGTTGATTTTATGTGTCTTGACTATTGTTTACAAGTATTATAATGGTGTTGATTTTATTCTATTGTATTCAATTGAAATATCAGACCGAAAATAATCAGACTTGGAGCATCGTACTCAGGGAAATCGGACTGATTGTTTTACATATTCCAAGAGGTTCTTACCTTTCTTCTGGGTAAGTAAATGAAGAATTGTTTTACAATTAAATACATTTGGTGAATTTAAAATAAGCATAGGTAACATGAGATGTTACAAAACAAATGTATTACCCTATTGTGCAAAGAGGGTGCACTTGCACTAGTTTTATTGTTTCATAGTGCTATACGTGTGTAAGGGTACATCATACTCATTGTAATACAAGGATTTATTTCTAGTGGATTTTATGGTATTGGATCATTTCCAAACCATACCAAGGATATAGTTATTCTTATTAAATAGTGAACCTTTTAAATCTTTATGTTCCTTTGGATGTGTCTTGATTTTTTTCTTAGTAGGGAATTAAAATATTTAATAAGAGGTGAAGGTTGTTTCAATTTAATAAAAATATAAAAGAAAAAGAGTATCACTGATTCATCCCCTCCCCCTCTCAGTGATACAATACTCTAACTGGGCACTTTCAAAGATAAACTACCACTCACTTTTATCTTCATTGTTTTTTTAACTCTCAATTTTTTATCTCCCCATTTTTTTTGTTCCTTTTTTCTATCCCTAATTTTATGATAACCATATATTCATATTAATTATAGAAATAATTTTAAAAAATTCTTATAAATTTACTTTCTCTCTCCCCCTTTGACAACATAATCCAAAACATAGTGGGGTACTTCCTTAAGAGTTTTAGGAAGTAATTGGTATACATTGAACATAAGGTTACAGTCTTAATTATTTTAATCTCTCTATTGAAACAGATTTTTTGAGAACAGCTTCAATTTGATATTTTAAAGAAATATACGCTAACATCACATCTCTACCATAAACTTTCTCCTTAATTAAATGATACTTAATATAAATTTGCTTTCATATTGAATTTTGTATATGATTTTTGGAAATATCAAGGAAGCTATGATTATCAAAAAGTATATTTAATGTTTTAAAAACTTTCACACTCAAATAATTTAATTGAATATTTATCCAGATCATATGTGTACAAGCTTGGGTGGAAGATACATACTCTTCTTCTGTTGTTCTCAAAGATTCTGAACTCTGGTTCTTACTATGTCAGCTCACACAACAATCTCCTAATAAAAAATTTCATCCTGATGTTTATTTTTTATCATTGTAATCTCTAGCCTAATCAAGATCACTGTAACCAAGAAATTTAATTCTACAACTTCTTTTATACAATGGCCCATGTGAATCTATACCTTTAATATACCATGGAATTATTTTTGTAGAAAATATATGATATTCTTTTAGATCACTCTAGTATCCAACATACGATGTAATTTTATAATATTTCAACTAATTACCTACAAATCTTTCTTTATTCTTTGGATTTCTTGTCTCCTGACTTTTTTAAAACTATATTCTTTTTGTTTTTAGATGTTCTCAACAATAATTTGGGAATACTATGGGGATCCAACACTTTTATAAATCCTTTTATCCACCAATGATATTATTATAGTCTTATCATCATTTTTTATTACCAAATTTCCTAAAATATTGGTATTTAATTCCCTATAATCACATTTTATAAGACTCAAACTATTTTTTCCTTGAGTTTTATTTTATCCTACTAAAGACTGAGAACATTAATCTTAATGTGATATTTAAAACATTCACAACATATTATTCCACAAAATCTACTTATTTAAACACTTTCCACATCATAATGTAATTAAAATGTGTTAAAATACTTATAGAAAAATATTTTTCCTTATATGATGTGGGGCGAAGCTTTGCAATGCAGATTCAATAAGAATCACTTTCAATGATTTTTATTTCATAAAGCTTTGATCATGTGCATCATTTAATATATTCATTTTTCAAAATATATAATAATTTGGAAACTCATCATACATTTGGGTATATCATCTCTACCAATATAAAATCCAAGTATTATCAGAGTTACCTTAAAAATACATCTAGATTATATTTTTTCATCATCTAATTACATTTATGTAGTTAGTGAATTTTTTTATAGCCCTTGTGTATGAAACTTCATGTCCCAAAAATAGAGTATATGATACTTTTATGAAACAAAATCTTCATATATAGTATCATTGGACTTTTGAAGTCTTATGATAATCCCTTATTAAAAGTTGTGTAAAGTAATTCATATAAGTAAGGACATATGATCAAAGTCATATTATATAATTTCTTGTGATTAAGTCATACACATAATTCATTTGAGTCAAAATTGTATGCTCGATATCTCTATTTGAGTTTCTTTTTTATTTCATGAATGATATTCATAGTAGGTTCAACCAACATTCGTATCACTTCTAATGGAATATTACACACTCCATTGAAAATTTTGAGGTTCTCATGCTTCATTCATTAGTATTAGGTAGTGAAATCTCCCCCATATCCATATTTGAGCACCTGAGATTAAAGAAAGAATATTCAAAGCACATGTGTATTCATTCCATTCCATATATCATTTCTTAAATCCCCCACACACAACATATTAAAAAAGAAAAGTAGTTTAAAAACTATATCCCACATTGGAAATAACTTTAGGAGACCACTTCCTTATAATAAAACAATATCCATAAGATACTCCTTAAAATCGACCTAGAGTTGGTTCCCTTTAGTGGTATTTCATGTCAACCAGCAAAGATAATTCTAAGAACCCTTCACCTCTCCACACGCACACTGGACCATGCAGGTTCTAGTCACTCTCTATACTCCTCTCAGATAGCTTGAGTCTAGATACCACCTTCATTCTAAGTCGGGTGTTATTTTAATTCTCTGGCTACTTAGGTAGATGTATTGGTTTTAGTCTATGAAATATTTTTACTATGTCATTAGAGTTCCTAATCCAAATAATCCATAGATTATAGTAGAAATATACATCCATAAAATTCTAGGAACCTTAAAATACCTACCCCTTTACATTTTTTTTCTTCCAAGATGTCTATATCTCAATCTAACCTTCTTCATGCACAAAGACACTTTTCTTGTGAACTCTATCTCATCCCTAGTATGATTAGGATCCCTAACACACTTCCAATACATTCTCTTCTTCCACACATATTGAAATCATCAGTCATAAAAAGGTAATAATCCTTATTGACAAGAAATACAACCATCAATCTTGGGATCTTCAATCTCCCCATTTTCTTTTTTTATCAATACCCTAAAATACCTCTAAGTTTGTATGTGTTTATTCTAGACTTTTTTATCTCCCTTTTATTGATAAAAAATACAATGGTGTTTTTTGTGGTAGAAAAATATTATTTAAACAGCTTATCCTTCTAATCCTAATTTTCAATTTAGCTTGAATTAATTCAAACAAGTAATGACACCACATATTTTTTATCTATGATCCTCTAGTTAATCACTCCAATTATAAATGGGAAACCATAATGTATAAAATTATAGTGAGTAACTAGGTTATTCAAAAATTTACATTAATCATCATATATGTGATACCACTCTAAATTCAATACTTTAGGGGATGAAAATTAGATTTATTAAGAAAAACTTTATTCCTACACTCATGTAAACAACCCTGTAGAAATAGTTTGAGTTCATATAGGGTTAACCCCCATTATACTTTTCTTTATAATCAACAAACACCCCCCCCCCATCAACATACTTTATATAACCAATGAAATATAGGAATGTTTACAAAGAATACATCATACTTAAATTAAATAAGGTATGTCTAGAAGCATTAGAAAATGTAGCACCGGTGGCACTATAGAGGTGGTGGGAGTTGTAGTAAGAAATGTAGCAGTGGAAGTACTGTAAAAAGTACTGTAGAAGCCTGGGTATTGTAGCATAACTATTCATCGGTGGGCCTTTGGGTCAAATTTGGGCCTACAATCCATGTAATGGGCTTTCAAGCCCATTATGCCTATGGGCCATATAATGGGCATTCAAGAACATTGGGCCTACGGGACATGTAATGGGATTCAAGACCACTAGGGTTATGGGCCATGTATTGAATAAATAAGGTTTGGTGGTTGGTCTATCCCATGGGGGCATATAGTCTACCTTTCTAGCCTATGTGTGAGGTGTGTGTGTGTGTGTGTTTAAATGTAATTGTACCCCCAATAATCTAATATATATATATATATATATTTACTATTTGAACAAGTGAGAACCCAATGATTGATGATAAGATCATTCTAAGGTTGTTCAAGTATCAACAAGTGGAAATCATCTAATTCCAATTGATAAGTCTATTTTAATTAGAATTCCAATTGATAAGCCTATTTTAGAAAAATGTGGAAGCAATATGTCATCCAAAAGGTCAGGATTATTTAATTTCAGCCTCTATGATCATGGATACATTTTTTAATGAGAAAGAAACTCTAATAATCTTTCAATTTTATATGGAACAAGATGTCACTAATAGGATGGGACATTTAAAACCATTTTTACACTTTTTAAAGAAGTTTGATCATAAATGTGAGTGGAACTTATGTCCATTTCCAGCAAATAATCAGATACTTTTCATTTTGAATGCATAAAATTCAGAGGGGGGCTTTAGATGTTGAAAAAGTGACCAAAACCTGAATCTGGTGATCAAAGTGATAAAATAATTTGAGATAACATATGAAACTATTAAAAATTTCATTGGTTCATGTATTAGAACTATTTAAAACTGTACAACTGTACACTATCATGGTATTATATGATTTACATCTGAAACTATTACAAAGTGAATTGGAAATACTAAAAAATAACTATAAATACTAAATGATATGTGTTTTTTATATAATAGTGTATAGTTTCACACTATTATGGTTATTGATGGATAGATACAATGTAGTTAAATGATATGGTTTTTATTTATGAATTATAGAATATGATCTAGTTATTTTATAATTGGGAACAACTGATGGATATAGACCATGCAGTTAACTGATATGGTTTTCATTTATGAATTATAACATATAATCTAGTTATATGCTTCTTCATTTTATGGATTTATTCAACATATAAAATTTTAATTCATTATAGGTTGTGTTTAACTCCTATATAGCTTAAATTGGTTACTTTAAAATGAGCTTCTCACTATAGTATTAATCTAACGTAGCTTTATCCTAATCTATGATTCCCATTTGATCTTAACTTTCACTTAATCACATATAGATTCATTCCCTTGAATCTTAATCTAATGTGATAATTAAAGTTAATAACACATAGTGAATCACCATTATAATTTAATCTAATGTGGAAAATTTTTAACTTTATGTGAGTAAGTGGTTAATCTCACATGTCTTCACAATTTAATTTTTTTGGTTTTTTTATCAATTTCATATTATTCAATAATGTACTATTATATTAATCAATTTAATTTGTAGTAAATGACATTGGTCATCGAAGTTCGTGTGCCTCAAGCAAAATTATTTTTCTCGAGTAAGAGGGAAAAGGATGGAAGTGTTGTAAATACATAGACACGAGAAAATGTTGTAAGTTTTTTATTAATATTTCAAATTTTGATAGGTAATTCATAATTAAATATCTTATTTATATTTTCAAAAGTGTTCCCTGGAGGTCCTAGATGAGAAATAAGGTGAAAGGTTTGGTCCAAATAATCATTTGAGACAAGTATTAGGTGAGGAGCATAGTGGAGAGTCTAATTTTGACCCGAGAAAGGCATCATATCTACTAGGTATTGGACCTCATCAAGCGTTTCTCAAATCTCTCACACCATCGAGTAATAAAATGCTTGTTTAGAAGAAAAGGCCAAAAAATAGCTATACAAGAGCATGAAAGAGGTAAATTGGTCACCAAATAGTTCCTAAAATCTATGATAGTTATATGTCCATTACTTACATTAGAGGATGATAATGTTTTTGATTTATGTATGGAACAATTTTCTATTTATATGATGCACTGAGTTATGTCAATGAGGGTCCTAATGTTGGTTGAGGTGATGATAATCCTGGTGATGATGATGATGATGATGCTAAAGACAACGATGCTAATATGGATGTTGGTGATGATTATAATGGAACTAGTGGTGATGAGGGGGATATTAATCCCCTCAATTTTTGAGTTTATAGTAAAGAGACATGTGTGGATGATGTTTAATTACTAATATTGATTGATATTGTGTATTTTACATGTCTGTTATATTATTTTAAATGGTTTAAAAATTATTGATAACCATATTTTTAAATGTTAAATATATAATATTTGTACATGATTAAATGTGTGTTGTGGTTTTTAATTTATTTATATATTTTGGAAGAGGTGTTGGATGGTGTTGTTGTTCATTGGGGATAAGAATCTATACCAATAGTTCTATTAACCATTGGTATACATTATTATTTGATGGAAATATATACCCACAGTTTCTTGAACTATTGGTATATATGTATACCAAAGGTTTACTTCAAACCATGTGTATTCAAATTTGGTTGTGAGCTATACCAACAGTTTAAAATAAAACCATTGGTATAGCCCTAAACAAACGCCTATAATCCCCATAGTTCACAGAACCATTGGTATAGGATATACCAATAGTTATGTGGCCTATACCAATGGTTCTAAACTATTGGTATAGGGTTCTTTTATAGTAGTGAATCTAAGGTACTAATATATTAAATCATCAAGCAATTGAGGTGGTAGACGTAGGGGATCTTCTTGAGCTATTGTTAAACTTCCTTACTAAATTGTGTACCTTATTTACTTTTTTTATTTTTATTTATTTATCACTTTTATTCATTTAATTATTCAATTATTTCATCTATCAATATGGTTCTTCATTTTATGAATCATTCTTTCTTTTATTATTTCACTTTTAAAAACTTATAAAGTTTTATCATTGCACTTACAAATTTTCTTTATTTTTTATCTCCTCAAAAGGTTTTAATTATCTTTAATATTTCTAAACTAGATTTTTTGTCTTTAAAAAATTTGTTATTCCCTTAAAAATTTTAAAGGGTAATTCACCCCCTGTCATTTTACCCTACCCCGACCTACATTTGGTATTAAAGGGTTCTTTAATTGCTTAATTGATTTTTTTTCAAATTATTTTAAAAATATTTGGTTTTAAAAATATTCAATAGATTTTTAAAGAAACATTATTTTTATAAATATATTTTTTAAACACCCATGGTGCACCAAAAGGATACTCAATGGGTCATGCTCCCTTTTTATGGTAATAATTATGGTTATTGGAAAACGTGCATGTTTAATTTTATTAGATCTATTGGTTATCTTTTATGGAAAATATTTATGCATGTTTATACTCTAACTACTGAAAAATAAGATAAATTAACCCTTAATGGTATTTCTTATTTTAAATTAGATGGTAAAGCGATGAATACATTTCATTGTGGTTTATACCAAAATGAATTTAATTGAATTTCTATATGAAAAACGGCTCATTAAATTTGGAAAATCTTATAAGTAACACATGAAATAATAAATAATATCAAAGATGAAAGATTAGAAATTTTTAGACAAGACTTTGAAATTTTACTTATGCTCCCTAGTGAACTTATTACTGAAATGTCTACTCGATTTACTAACACTTTTAATGGGTGAAAGGCACTTGGTGATTCTCTTTCTATAGAGACTTTATTCAAAAATATCCTTTGGGTTTTACCAACTAATTTGAAACCTAAAGTCACCATGATCTAAGAATATAAATACATAAAGAACATGGAGGTTGAGTATCTCATCAGATACCTCATGACATATGATATAACTATGAAAAGACAAGATGAAAAGGGGGCATAGGAGGTCAAAGAAACTAAGAATACAGTTGATTTTAATTCAATAAATAATAAAACATCTAAAATCAAAGTAAATATTTCTAATATTTACAAAATTTTGAACAATTACATGAATAATAAAAGATCTACTCAACACCTCAAAAAGGAAAATAAATAAAAGGAAGTTACATACTTCAGTAATAGAAATAAGGGTTACATCAAGCCAGATTTTCCCTTAAACAAAAAGTATAATAATAAAGGTAAGGAAGCTCTAAAAGTTTCAACCTAGAGTAATATTGAGGACACACTTTCAATATATGAATCAAGTGACAAAAGTTTTAAGTTCCTTCTAGCCAATATCGAGTATATAACAAAGTAAATTTTTCATGTTCTAGTTCTAACTCTTCTACTTCATCAACCTATTATTTAAGATATAGAGATCTTATTTATTCTGTGAATAAACTTCAAGATAGTTTTTGTGAACTTATTTCAAAATTTAAATATATTAAAATGAATTAAAATCTAGTTGTTTTTTAAAAAGACTAACTTTTTAAAGAAAAATATGATTCAATTTTAAAACTAAAAGAATAACCTAAAATTGAAATTTTAGAATTTCAAATTAAATATAGTAAAAATACTCTTTATTATTTAACCAAAGTTAAATAAAACTTGACTATGATTTTGGGATCTCAATGTTTAGCTAAAATTAATGTTGGGATTTTTTTTTTCAAGACAGTCTTTCCTTTCTAAAAAAATCCAAAAAGACTGATTTTGTGAAAGGAACTTCTCAAAATAAATTTTGTAAATATTACAAGAATTTAGTCATATCATTTATAAATTCAATTATAAAATTTATAGATATGGTATAATGAATATAATTCATCTCTCATCTCTTATTTCTAATGGAAAAACTTTCTCTAAATAAGTTTGGATACTGATGTCTTTATTAGCTAACTTAAGTAGACCCAGGATTTGGGTACCAAAATAATTAGTTTATTGATCTTTAGTAGGACAAGGATAATGAGATAAAAACCTGAGAATCTATTTGTTATATGGATAGTAGGTGTTTAGGGCATATTTGTGGTGATCCTTTTGAATTAAATCATCTTGACAACTTTGATAGAGGACAAGTCACATTTAGAGATGACTCAAAAGGTAAGATTATTGGTATTGGTACGATTGGTTTCTTCAAATTTACTTTAATAAAACATTCTTTATTTATAAATGTATTGAGGATTAATTTACTATGTATTGGTCAATTATGTTATAGCAGTTTTAAAATTACTTTCAAAAATTATTTTTTTTAATGTTTTTAATTATAAAGGAAATATTTTATTTACCACATATTTTTTTCAAAATGTTTATATTTTTTATTTAAAATCTCTTGCAAGTAAAAATGATATGTTTTTAAGGGAACAAGATAATGAATCCTGTCTTTTTCATTAGTGCATAGGTCATTATAACATTCACTCTCTCATCAAGCTCAACTGTAACTGACTAGTATGATATTTATCAAAATTGTATTTAAAATATAACTTAGTTTGTAAAACTTTCCAATTAGGAAAGAAAAAAATCTTCTTTCAAACATAAAAAGGTATTTTATTCTTCTAAATCCACAAAACTAGTCCACCTTGACCTTTCTATATCAACTCAATTTTCTAGTATCATAGGTAAATCTTTCACCTTTGTAATTATCTATGACTATACTAGATTTATATGGGTTTTCTTCTTAACTTGTAAAAATAAGGGTTGTAATTTCTTTATCAATTTTTTTAGGAAAGTAGAAAATGAAAAAAAAACTACAAACTTATTTCCCTTAGAAGTGACTATGGTGGATAATTTTATAGAAAATACTTTGATGAGTTTCTTTTTTCTCAAGGTTATCTTCACTTTTTCTCTATTCTTAGAACACTTCAACAAATGGTTTTATTAAAAGATTAAATAGGACTCTCTAAGAAACTTCTAGGACTCTATTTAATGAGTTTAACCTTACTCAAATCTTTTGGTATGAGGAGGTAAATATCTCTTGCTTTATTCTTAACCATGTTCTCATAATACCCATATTAGGAAAAACCCATTTTGAACTTTGGAAAGGAAAAATTCCTAAAGTTGGAATCTTTAAAGTCTTCGATTGTAAATTATTTATCCTCAATAATAAGGATAATCTAGGAAATTTTGACCCTAAATATGGTTAAGTAATATTTCTTGGGTACTCAAACTCAAGTAAAGTCTTATGGGCCTTCGATAAGAGGACCAAGACCTTAAAAGATTTAATCCACATCAAATTTGATGAGAATCTTCCTATATCACATCCTCAAATTGATGATGATGTTGACCAAGCTAGTTTTAACTTACTTAAACATCAATATTCTAAATCAATTGAAGATATTAAAGAACCCTATTCTACTCCTTTACCCAAGTCATGGGTTCAATCTAAAGATCATCCCCTTGAGAATATTATCATTGAATTATAATCTGAAACTCATATTATAAGGTTAGACTTAAATGAGGTTCAACATTAAGCTTTTTTCTCTCACCTTGAACCTCATTCACTTGATAATTCTATTAATGATGAGAATTATATACTTTTCATGCAAGAGTGGTTGAAATTATTTCTAAGTAACAATGATTGGACTCATGTGGAATGACCCAATAACCATCCTATTATTGGAACTAAGTGCTTTTTTCAAAACAAATTTGAAGATCAGGGAATTATCATCTGAAATAAGGCTCGTATTATTGCTAAAAGATATAATCAAGAAAAATGTATTGATTATGGTGAAACATTTTCACCTATTTCATGGCTAGAATTCATTATAGTCTTATTGGAATTCATTTCTCATTTTAATTTTATAATTTTTTAAATGGATATAAAAAGTGAATTTATAAATGGTTTTATTTTTTAAATTTTTTTTGGATAAACCACCCAGTTTTGAAAATTCTAAATATATACATAATGTTTTCAAGTTAACCAAAGATTTTTACAGTTTAAAACAATCCCCTCAGGCTTGGTATGATAGGTTTATTAAATTATTTTTATCAAATGATTTCAAAATGGGAAAATCTAATTCCACTCTTTTTCATAAAAAATTAAAATGATTTATTAATCATTTAAGTTTATTCCGATGGTGTTATTTTCATCTCAACTAAATAAACTCTTTGTGATAAATTTTCAAATTTAATGAATAAAAAGTTTTAAATAAGTTTTATGGGAGAACTCAAGTTCTTTCTTAGTTTTCAAATTTCCCAAAATTATGATGGAAATTTTTTAAACCAAATTAAGTACACTAATTAACTTATAAATAATTTCGGTATAGATCATGCTAAGTAAATTACACCACCCATGAGTACAACTTGTAAGATTACATTGAATGAATTCAGTTAATTAGTTGATAACAATTTTTATAGAAGTATGATTGGAAGTCTACTTTACCTTATTGTAACCTAGTCGTACATCATTTTTAGTGTATGCCTTTGTTCTCGTTTTCAATTCAATAAAAAAGAATCTCATTTAAAATCCCTCAAAATAATTTGTCATTGTTTGAAAGGAACTAAAACCTTGGATTATTTTATCCAAAGGAAACCTATTTTAAACTTACTTTTTTCTAATACTGATTTTGAAGTATGTCAACTAGATAAGAAAAGTAATGGTGGAACTTTTCATCTAATTGAAAAATCCATCATCTCATGGAGTAGTGAGAAGAGAAACATTTTTTCTCTTTCTACATTCAAATTGGAATACATGATTACTGAGAGTTATTATGCCCAATTTATATGGATGAAACATATTCTCTTAGAATTTGGGATAACATATTCTCTTATCCTTGTCATGTCTGAAACAAATAGTGTGATTAATATCTTACAAAACCTATCCAAAACTCTCACACTAATCATATTGATTTTAGACATCATTTTCTACAAGATCACTTTAAAAAATGCGATGTCGTTCTTGACTTTATTTATACCAACCTTCAAATTATCAATATCTCCATTACACTTAATCCTCTTGATAACTTTGAATTTATTAAAGTCAATTTGGGTATAACTATCTTGTGATACTTATATATTGACCTTGGAAAGCCTGATAATTTTTTAATTTTCCTTTTAAAAATTTTTCAAATTATTTTTCCAAAATGAAATTTTTTATAACTTTTTTGTTTTCAAATTTTTCATAATTTTGGTAATATTAAGTGAGTGTGACACCATAAACAAAAAAAATTGTTTGGATACAAATAGGTGGATATATTTTGAACACAAATTATCCTAGGGATTTTATCTTGAAAAGAGTTGATTGGGTTTTTACCTTGTCTTCATCTGGGTAATGAGAAGTGGTCTTGTACTACACACTTAGTTTGATGTTCTCAGGGAATTTGTTATATTTTATTAATATAGAATTTTCTAAACCTTAATGATGGAATGATTTTTAAATATTTTATAATCCTTTATTTATTTATTTAGTTTTTTTAATGGTAATGGTCCATTTATCTCACCTAATTCATTATTTAAAAGGGAGTTAATCTTGTTAATACTGAAATGATCCAAGAAGAGACACCCTTTTCAAAAAAAAATCAAAATTTTATTTAACTATTGATATTTTTTGAAAATTACTTTATAAATTTTTTTAAAACTGTTTTCTTTCATCTTTATATTTATTAAAAATATCTCTTTCAAAAATTTTAAGTTTTAAAATTTCCAAATCTTTGTTTTTGTCTCTCTCGAAAGATCATTAATGATGATAAATGTTGTTTTAAATTTTATGTATTTATTATCTAACCCCATTTATGACTCCTTCTTAATAATATAAAAGGGGGATAAGTTTTTTGGTTTTATGGGGGATAAGTTTTTGATATTATTCATGGTGATATTGATAACTCATTAGAAACTCTCTGGTTTTATAGGGTAGAATGTTTTTTAATTTTTAGAGAAAAATATTTTTCTTATAATTAATATATTAATATTTTAATATTAAATGAGTTTTTGTGATCAAAGATTTTTTTAGTTTAATGGGGGAGAAGTTTTTGATATTATTTAAAGGGGTATAAATCTCAGTATCTTATTATAATCCCTTTGTTTTTATAGGGTATATGTTTTTTAATTTGTGGAGAAAAATATTTTTCTTATAAATAATATCTTAATATTTTAATATTAAATAAGTGTTTGTGATCATCATAAAGGAGGATATTGTTAAAACTTTAATTTTTTTATGATCATAATCACTAAAGGTATTTATAACCTTTTTTGTTTAAGTGGAAAGATGTAAGAATGTTAAGGTTTAAAGGGATTTTGGTTTTTACACCTAGTCTAAAAATAAGGAAACCATGACGCAATAATCCCCCACACCATAAAAAGGTACTAGAATAGGAATTATGGTGTAGTGAGAATTACACATCACAACACAACTCGATCCAACTTGGTCCTACTTCTTTTATGAGATTTATGATGAAAATACTAAAGTCCCCGCTGTAGTCAAATATCATATCCTACAAACTTGAGAAAGGCCATATCGCAAGGTAAATATTTATATTGAATATCTTATTTGTAAGAGCCTTCCATGTTTCAGATACCTTGAAATTGGTAGAACCTTTAAAATGATCCTACAAGACTCCATGTTGTTGTCCTAAGTCCTAGGTTACAGAGATCACTTCGATGATGCAAATAAGTCGACCACACCGAAATGAGCTTCGATCCATCCCAAACAAACTATATTAATTTATTATCTTTAAAGTGTTTATTTGGCTCATTGATGTGTTGAATAGACCTTAGAGACTCTTGGATTATATAAATTCTATAAATATAGACATTGGGAGGCTAATAAACATACCTTCATACCTTCACATCCAATGGATAATTCCAATGTGCTACGATAGCAAAATTTCTCTCAAGTTATCTCTTTGCCAAATTGATTCCTTATCCAGTCTAGAGCATGTGCTTATTATAAAAATATTCTCACTCTCATATTTTTTCTCCTTCCCTCCAAGTTTTTCTTTATATTCTTTTGAGATAATCTAGATTTTACTAAAATGTGATTGATTATAATCAATCCACTCTTCTTTCTTTTTCTTTTATTATCGGTGCTCACTACCTTTAAATTGAGGGACTTGGGTTTTCTTTCCATAAACATTAAAAGGTAAGGGAGTATTCTATTTTATGTTTCTAGCTATACCCATTAAAAATATAGTTTCGATTGTATTATGGTTTCTTGTTATAGCTAAAAAGGCAAGGGAGTTTTGGTATCTTGGCTATCGTTAAAGGTAGAGGACTAATACATTAAATCCTCAAGAAATTGAGATAGTATATGTATGGGATCTTCTTAATTTATTATCTAACTTCTTTAAAAGATTGGGTTTCTTATTTAATTTCTGAATTTTTATTTATTTATTACTTTCATTCATATAACTATTCAATCGTTTCTTCTATCAATATGATTTTTCATTTTAAGTATCACCCTTTATTTTATTCTTCTGCTTTTATCACTACTACAAAATAGGTCTCTAACAGCACTGGTCTTTATTAGTACTAGTAAAAAGAGCTGATAAAGGGAACCTTTTATTAGCACTTTTTTTAGCATTGATAAAAGGTACCCTTTATCGGTGCTTTTTTTAGCACTCATAAAGGGTAACCTTTATCAGCACTTTTTTTAGCACTGATAAAAGATACCATTTATCATCACTTTATTTTTAGTATTGGTAAAGAATACCATTTATTAGTGTTTTTTTAGTGCTGATAAAGGTCTAGAATAAAATGAAATAATTAAACAAATAAAAATTAAAAATGAGTACATTAAAAAAATATTAAAAATTTTATTAATTAAATAATTATTGATAAATATGAATAAATTTAATATACATACATATAAATTATAAATACTAAAAATAGAATATATTAAATATATAGACATTTAAAATGAATAAAATGAAATAATTAAACAAATAAAAATTAAAAATGAGTAAATGAAGAAAAATATTAAACATTTTATTAATTAAATAATTATTGATAAAAATGAATAAATTTAATATAAATATATATATATATATATATTATAAATATTAATAAATAGTATATATTAAATATAGATATATAAAATTAATAAATTTTAATAATTAAACAAAAAAATAAAAATGAATAAATTGTAATAATTAAATAAAAAAATGAATAAATTAAACAATTAATAAAAAAATATTAATGAAATAATATTTTAATAAAAATTAATAAGTTTAATATATATATATTAATTATAAATTATAATAAATAATATATATTATTTATAAATATAGAAAATGAATAAGATGTAATAATTAAAAATATATTAATGTCTTATTCGTTTTTAATGGTTTTTATACATAATTATTCATTAATACATTTAATATAGAAATATATTCATATATATTTATATATATATATATATTAATTTATATAATATTTTCTAAAATATGATTTATATAATACAAAATATTTATGCTTTACATTACACTGAAATCCGGAAGGCCTTTGATTTGTCTTGATTTTTTGGATAATCCTCCTTCTAAGGGTTGAGGGAGAACCCTTACAAGACCCGTAATCCCAAGGACCAAGGCTCATACATGACCCAAATTCTCATAAGCACAAGGACCAATACATGACCTTGAAGTCCTAAGAATTAACACACTTGAAATAGGCCATCCCCAGCATCTGCATCTTGAAGGCGCCTAACTCCCCACCTCACATGCCTGATCGGCTAGTATTGCCCTGTATAGAGTTGCACGGTGCCTAGTACCGATGGAAATTGTTATAACCTATCATTCTTACAATATGGTTAGCTCTATTCCTGTGGTTTCTACTTTGCTCTGAATCCTCTTCTGGACCTGCTCTTGTGTGGTCTACCCGGGCTACTTCTAAGTCTCTGTGACCCAAAATCCTGGTGACCTGAAGGGCATTGGTGGTGTGAAATCCCTGTGTCCTGAAGGCCCTTGGTGGCCCAAAGGCCTTGTGACCCAAAGTCCCTAATACCTGTAGGCCCAAACCGGTGTCCCAAAGGCCCAAATCAGATGAATATTTTTGTCTGTTACAGTACCGCACATAACCTACTATAGTAACTACTACTGTAACCCAAATATTTACACCCACCTGGATTTGATCCTGGGTCTTTTGGATGCTAATCAGGAGCCTCTACCACTCGAATACAGGCTCGTTGGCATTAGTCATATATTTAATGAAGAATTTTTTATAAATAATAATTAATAATAATTAAAAATACTGACTAATTGCATCGAGTAATGGATATAATTGAATGTCATTTGATTTTTCAATTTAACATATATCAAACATGTGTTATATTGATTTCACATATATATACGTAATTAATTCATTTTTATATACAACACACACATGAAAATATTTATGTAATTAATAAAATCCCCTCTAAAAACACATACACCTAATATTTATGTAATTTATTCAAATTTTAGTATTCATTTTAGAATTTCATTATAACATAATACATTTAATATATTATGTCTTTAATCGGTAAATTTTATTTATTTATTTTTAATATTATTACAGTTAGGTATTAATTCAATTTTAATATTTTTTATTTTTTATTTTTTATTTTTTATTTTTTATTTTTTTAGAATTTAATCATTTTCTATTATTTATTTATATATATTTATTTATTATGTTTTAATATTTTCAAAATTTATTCATATTTATTTCAATATATATCCATATTTTTTTAATAATTTATATTTAATTAATAACACTTATCCATTTTTTCAATATTTTTAAAGTGTGATTATTTTTAATTATTCAATTTCACTCATTTTTAACATGCATGTATTTAAGATTATATATTAAATAATAATTTTAAAAATATATTTGTAAATATTTATAAATATATATATATATAAGTATATTTACTATATTTATAAATTTATATATTTATAATTATAAATAAAGAAATATTATTTTTTTAAAGGTATTTATATAATTATAAATAAATAATTTTATATATTTAAATAATTATAAAATTATAATAAATAAATTTAAATAATGAATATATTTACTATATTTATATTTATAATTATAAATAAATATATTTACAAATATAAAAATATACATTTATAAATATATTTATAAATAATTATAAATAAATAATTATAAATATATTTATAAATGTATATTTACTATATTTATAAAATTATATATTTATAAATATAAATAAAAAATAAAATTTTAAAAAATATATATATTATTATAAATAATAATTATATATTTAAATAATTGTAAAATTATAATAAATAAATATATAATTATATAAATATATTTACAAAAAAATTATTTATAATTATAATTATAAATCCTTTATCAGCACTAAAATTTTAACGCTGATAAAGATTTCTTTTATCAATGCTTATTAATTTAATGCTAATAAAATGTATCTTTATCATCACTTTTTTGGAAGAGCTGATAAAAGTATCCTCGATCTATTTAAAGAACCCTAACCTGTCACAACCAGTCGTGATATCTTAAGCTTTCCACAGAAGCCACCTATTGTCACCACTTATCCTCATCGAATCCATGCTTGAATCAAGGCTCAAACAAATCTAAGGATTGAATCCAAGCCTCGAATGAATCAAGGCTCAAATGAATCCAATCTTTAGCGATATCTCTGTTTTTTCTCAAATGAATCAAAACTTCAATCCAAGGTATGTTAATTTTTATCTTCCTCCTTACTCGTTGATTGATTATTTGGGGATTTTTTTTTGTGTTTTATTGTTCATTATATCTTGCTATTCATTATCCATCACTTATTTCCCTTCTAGAATGAATTTCTAATTTGGGGTTTCTATGATTTTGGGTTTGTATTGACCCATTAAGGTATGTTCATGCTTCCTTGTAGCATATTAATACTTCCACACACTAATTTCATCCATTTTGGTAGGCGGATCCATTCACTTTCCTTTAAACATGGAACCATTAATGCTTTCATCTTTTAAATCCATGTTTTTATCTGAATTAAATTCTAGGGATGAGTATTGCACTAGTGTATGATCATACTTTGCACTTAATAGGTCATTTTAAGGGATTTATCCTAATTTATCTAATAATTTGTTCAACAATATCCCTTGATATATATTTTATAAATTGATCTGTAAGGTTCTTACATGATTTTACATAAACAATTATTATGGTTCCATTTTATAATAATTGTCTCACATATCATGTTTAAAGGCAAAATGTTTAGACATTACATTATATGTAAAACTATAATCCTTTGACATTGTTGCTTCACTACCATAATTAATGGAAATTAGAGTCATTGGAATATTACATAACTTAAATTCCATTAATAAGTTTATGATTCATTTTTTCATTCTATAATTTGTTAAATTATTAAATTTTTACTCTAATGTCGAATGTGAAATGCCTATTTATTTCCCACCCCAAAAATGACATAATCTCTAAGAGTAAATATCCATCCAAATTGGTATTGATAATCTCCCATTATGGTATCTCAACTTGAATTAGTGCATACTTAATGTATTCAACATATTCATAATATAATGATACTGGCATAAATAATAACCCCCACTATGTATTCTTACTTTAATAACTAGTATAGTATCTATTATTCTAATTTTATTCATTTTAATCGTGGAGGATAAATATTTCTTCATCTCATTAATACCAATCATGTTGTTTTTAAAAATTAATATGTCATCGACATAGATATACATAATAACTTATTATTATTTTTATGAACATTTAAAAAGTACATTTACCAACATTATTATGTAAAAATCTATTATATAAAATAATAGAATCATACTTCTCATATTGTTTGGTTGTTTCTTTATAACCATAAGTATATTTAACTAATTTACATGATTTTTTTAAATATATTATATAGAAAACCTTTATATTATTCCATGTAAATTTCTTTATTTAAATTTCCATTTAAAAATATAATTTTAACATCCATTTAATGAACACAAAAATAATTTATTGAATTTAAAGGAAAATAATATCTTTGTTTTTTTAATTTGAACTAAATGAGTATAAGTATCAAAATAACCAATCCATTCCATTTTTTGAAACCTTTGATTACTAATATAGCTTTAAAAACTTGAATGTTATCATTTGAGTCATTTGTGCTTCTAAATACACATTTAAAACCAATATGATTTGAATATTTTAGAAAATTTGTAAAGATTCAAGTATTATTTTCCATAATAGAATCTATTTTAATCATTAAATAATTCTTTCTAGAAGCAACATATTTTAAAGACAATTCTTCTTTATATAACTTGAGATCATCATTTATGGTTAGCACCGTAGGATATTTTTTAGAATATTATTATTCTTATCTCTATCAATAAGAAAAATAAAGGATTTGAAATATATGAATCCATGATATGGATGTTTCTGCTTTCTAGGTCATGTGCTCCATTTAGGTTCAACTCAATAATCATCTTTATTCTATTCCATTATATCTCAACTAAATAAAACACTAGATCTATGGATATGAGGAACAATTTTATTTTAATTGTATTTATAAAATTTATTCTAAAAATGTATACAACTCTAGATTCAAAAATGAAATTAGCTTCTATGTTTATTATTATATATGATTTATTATTATTTTCCATATAAAAAAACTTATTTAATTTTTTTAGTTTTAGTTTTAGTTGGTTTAGGAATAAAACTATAGAAAATTCTAAGTACCCCCATTATTTAAGATTATAAAGGTTTAGTTTCTTATTATCATCTTTATCTCCTGATCATTTATTATTATATTTTGTTACATGAGACTTATCCACCATTTATTCTATATTTCTTGAACTACTCTAAGCAGTAGTCATCCAAAATGATCACTAGTACCCAATATGGGATGACTACTGCTCATAGTAGTTCAAACAACATAGGTGCATGTCTAGAAAATATGGGGGATAAGTCTTAAGCAACAAAATGAAATAATAAATGTTCGGGAGATAAAGGTGATAAGTATTACAATTATCTACAACTTTCACCTTTGAATGAATTCATAGGATAACACCTACCATAGTGGAGTAATTCTTTTCTTAAATTCAATAACCTATTTCCTTCATAACATAATGAAATTATTTGAAATAATCAAATGTCAGGTTCCCCTTATTAGAATTATCTATAACTTTATCCTTTGATAATGAATATCTTATATGTATTTATTTATTTATTATACAAAATGAATATTTTATGAACATAATAGGATGGATATGAATCAAAAATAGATTCATGTTATTCGTTTGACAAAAGAGTATGAATATGGAGTTAAAGAGTTCATTAAGTTTTCAATATAGCATTCATAAGACCCTTCTCAAATCCTTTTTTCATGTTTCTGTTGTTTTTATTCAAGAAAAATTATTCTAGAATAGTTATAAGAACATTTGATTTGTCATGGAATAGATCAGAGCTATAAATGTTGGACTGAACATAGGGAAAATTGAACATGCACACAGATGTAGATGATACTAAAGTTTATGGATCATTTGATATGAATACCAGTGTAAATGATAATAGAGATTGCATGGAAGAAATGATAATGGAAATTGAAGATGACCTTCATTATTTTCCAAATTTTTTTGAGAAGTTAAATATTATGATAAGATACCATTGCATACTATTTGTATTAAATTCACAACATTATCAGTTTTATTGAAGTTATATAATTTGAAAGATGGAAGCGGATGGAGTAACACTAGCTTTACAGAACTACTTGGTCTCTTGAATGACATGCTACCAGAATAAAATGAACTTTCATGTTGAACATAAAACACTAAACGAATGATATGTCCAATTTTCATGATCTCTAAAATATACATGCTTGTCCAAATGATTGCATATTATTTCACAAGTACCATTAATCACTCATAAAATACTCTAAGTGTGGTGTACATCGATACAAGAAAAATAAATCAAGTCCTTCAAAAGTTCTTTCCTATCATTCCATGGTTTATAAGACTATATGGATGTCAAGAAACCCTAATACAATTGACATGACATGCAGATATAATAATTAAAGAAGGGAACCTACATCATCCAGCAGATTTTACTCAGTGGAAAAAAATAGATTACGAATATCCTAAATTTGGAAATGATCCAAGAAAATTTCGTATTGCATTATCTACAGATAAAATAAATTCTTTTGGTGTATAGAGTAGTACTCATAATACATGGCCTGTCATGATGGTAAATTATAACTTGTCGCCATGGTTATCCATGAATCACAAATATATTATATTGTCTCTTATTATATATAGACCAAAGCAGTCTGATAATGATATTTATGTCTATTTGGCTCCATTGATCGAAAATCATAAATTGATGTGGGATATAGGTGTTACAATGTATGAAACTCATAAAATTTTATAATTTACATTGAGGACCATATTGTACAGGATGATAAATGACTTTCCTACTTATGTAAATTTTTCAGGCTATAGCATTAAAGTGATGTTGGGGTGTCCCATTTGTGAAGAATGCATACACTCAGTTCAGTTGGAACATTCCTCAAAGACTGTGTTTTTAGTACATCATTAATTTTTACCTTGACAATATAAATATTGTTCATGGATGACAACATTTGATGGGAATACCAAAAAAGGCACAACACCATCTCCACTAACGGGTGATAAACTATTTGATAAAGTAAAATATATTGACAATATTTTTAGTAAACTATTTTCAAAAAACCTTACAAAATCAGGTTGGCAGAAGAGATCAATTTTCTTTGAATTACCATATTGGAATTTTTTGTATGTCAGATGTTTTATTGATGTCATGTATATAGAAAAAAAATTATTTGATATTGTTATTAGAATGTTACTAAATTTTCTTGGAAAATGAAGGATGGAATCAAGGTTGGGTTGGAAATGATTGACATGGGGATAAGGGAAGAGTTGGCAATGGTGAAGGGTGATGGGCAGACTTTTATTTATTCATTAGTTTACACTCTATCCGGACATGAAAATTTAAAAAAAAATTCTTTTACTTAATGGTGTAAAAGTTCCAGTGAGGTATCCATAAAATATCAAGAATGTCATTTTAATGACTAATTTGAAGTTACAGGGACTAAAATCGCATGATTGCCATGTTTTGATGTAATATTTAATACATGTTGCTTTATGTTGCATTCTTCCTAAAAATGTATGATATATATTAACTAGACTCTTCTTCTTTTTCAAATCCATATGCAGTAAATTTACAGACCTAAAAAAGATTCCAATCATGAATAAGGATCTTGTAGTCATATTATATGAATTATAGATATTCTTATGACCATAATTATTTGATATAATGGTCCACCTGATGGTTCATTTGGTTGGAGAGGTTCAACTATGTAGTCCTTTTCATTATAGATGGATGTACCAAATTGAACGATATATGTAGATTCTGAAAGGGTATGTTAATAATCAAAGTCATTTAGAAGGCTGTATTGCAGAATGATATATTGTTGAAGAAGTTATTGAATTCTTTACCAATTACCAATTAGATGTTGACAGCATCTATCTCCCAAAGTCTTGTTGTAGAAAATGCCTTATGGGCAAAGGGATTTTCGGAAGAGATGTTGTTATAATTACCATCATAGAGAGGGAGCAAGCACACATTTACATTTTACATAATAGTGAAGATGTTGATCCATACATTGAATCCCACAAACCAATTCTTATAGATTTTAATCCATCAAGGGTTGAAGGATGGATATCAAATACACATAATCAATAGTTTATAGGATGGTTCTGAGATCAAATTTATAAGGAGTTATCTAAAAATATGAATTTAATTTTTAAATAACTTTTATGGCTAGTTAGGGGATTGAATGAAAATTTTATATCTTACACTGGTTTTGTAATAAATGGTTATACGTTCTATACAAAATAATATGATCATTGTCATGTAATGAAAAAAATGGAGTTACGCTTCTAGAATAAGTGATACACATATCTAGTTATAAGGAAAGAAATCTAATTTATACAAATATGTCATATTTTTTCATATTCAAATAGATATATGATTTAGATTATACAATATTTCAAGTGATGATTTTCCATTGCAAATGGGTTGAAAATGGGAGCATAGTGAAAGTTGATGAATTGGGATTTGTGAAGGTGAATTTTAGTGTAGAAGGAAAAAAAGATGAGTTGTTCATAATGACTTCACAAGAAGTGCAAGTATTTTATGTCGTAGATCCATAAAAAAATAATTGGTTGATTGTCCTGTTGGTGATTAAAACAATTGTAGGGTCAGATGAAAATTCAATCAAGGATGACCCTTTCATTATGAGACCACAATCAGTTCATATCGGTCCCAATGTATACAATTTCTTATACGTTATAGGGGAGCACAAATAGGGGATTTTTATTCTTGATAGAGGATCCAAATACCTAAACCTTTAAAAAAAATAGAGTTCAATGAGAAGGTAAAAGTGTTTTTTAATATACTATGTTTTTCCTCATAATATTATTTATTCTCTACTGCATTAAGATAATCTAAATTAAATGTTTGACTACTCATACAGAAAATGTCTTTTACACATGATGATATTACCAATCTCATGGAAGAATATACTATAATTAAGGAAAACCTTTTGGAAGATTTAAAGGTGATGTTATGATATACTTTCTCTATTTTACCAAAAAAGTATATAATGAAACATTAATTTAATTTTCATTATTCCATGTAGGGTTTATTTATTTTAGAATATTTTTTACCATCTTTCATTCATTTATGAATCAAAACTTCCACATACTTCTTCTCCCTCAAAACCTTTTCACCCCTATAGTGTTGGAATTTATCACTTTCCTTCAAGTTACCTTCACCGCCTTTGTAGGAAGAGAAAAAATGTTGCCTCTACTCAATCATAGATGAAATATTGATATTTTCATAGTAAAATCATTATCCATATAAGTAATGTATTATTTCATATTTATGTTTAATTTATTTCTTTTTAGTATTACTCATATAAGAATTTTTTTCTTATACAGATGGATTATTTTTTTTGAGTTACGGTGGTTTGTTTGAAACTGCTCATGCTCATGAGAGATTGGAATTTGTGGCTGTAACTGAGATAATGAAAATAAGTAAATGGGTCAATGATGTATATAACCATCATGAAAATGTGAATTCTTACTATTTATTTAATTAATTTTTTCATCATTTTATCTACTATTTGTAAGTTAATTTCCTTATCATTTTTATCAAATACTTATTTAGTTTTTTTTCAAATATATTTTGGGAAGTCATATTTTTCTTTCAACTATATTCAATAAGCTAGAAAAGAGATAGCATGTTCCTTTTTGGTGGAAGAGGAAACCCCATGCTACCTGAAACGTGAAGTGTTTCAGGGAACATAGTGTTTCTCTTCCATAAAAATGGAATATATTCTCTCTTTTATGGATTTTTGTAGATAGTTGAAAGAAAAACACATATCTCATACTCAATAATTCATACCTAAATATAATACATAGTGCGCTCAGTATGAATTGAACTGTATGTTTTTAGTTTATAATTTACATTTTAGTTCAAAACACACACCACATAATCAAAACCGAGAAAACACATTAAAATATTTTGATACTTTATGATAACAATTCATAATTCGTTTTTGACATTTAGAAATCAATTACACCTCAATATGATGCACGGTGTGCCCGGTATGACTCCAACTATGTCTTTTTATTTAAAATTGATATTAATTTTAGTAAAAAAGACATGTGACATACTGAAGACCTAGAAATTGTGCTCATATTATCTTGATAATTTAGGAAAATGATTCATAATTCATTTTTTACATGTAATAATCAATATCACATCAAACTAACAAATAATGTGATCATAATGACTCAAATTGTGTGCTTCCAGTTTAAAATGAAATTTTAGTAAAA
Organism: Viscum album; assembly: GCA_963277665.1. NCBI lineage: Eukaryota > Viridiplantae > Streptophyta > Magnoliopsida > Santalales > Viscaceae > Viscum > Viscum album. The sequence goes on along the minus strand of OY728130.1, from coordinate 1,146,077,836 downwards.
AACACAAGTGACGTACTCAAACCTAAAAAAATGTATTCTTATTGTTTTGATACTTTATTAAGAAAATAAATAAATCATTTGGTACATGTAGGAATCATTATCACCTAAATCTGATGCATGGTGTGACCGGTATGACTCCAGGTGCGTCTTTTTATTTAAAATTGACATTAATTTTAGTAAAAAATACAATTGACATACTCAAAACCAATCCAATGTATTTGGATTATTTTTATACTTTATAAAAACAATAAATAATTCATTTGTGACATTTAGGAATTATCTTCACCTCAATATGATACATGATGTGTCTGGTATGACTCAAAGTGTATGTTATCAGTTTAAAATTGTCATTTTAGTTTAAAAAGGTGTCACTCACTGAAAACTAAGTAAACACGCTTGTATTTTATTTATGATTTATAAAATTGAATCATAATTCATTTTTGAGGTGTATGAATCAGTCTCACGTCAAACTGACACATGATGTGACCGGTATAACTCAAAGTGTGTGTTTTCAGTTTAAAATGATATTTTAATAAAAAACACAAGTGACATACTCAAAATCAAGAAAATGAATTTTGGTTGTTTTTATACTTTAGTAAAATGATCCATAAGTCATTTGGGATGTATGTAAATCATCCTCGCCTCAATATGATGCACGGTGTGACCGGTATGACTCCAAGTGCGTCTTTTTATTTAAAATTTATAATAATTTTAATAAAGAGGACAATTGACATACTCCAAACCAAGAAAAATTATTTTCATTATTTTTAGAATTTATTAAAATGATCCATAAGTCATTTTCTATATGCAGGAATCAGCCTCATCCCAATTTAATACACGATGGACCCGGTATGACTCAAAGTGTCTATTATTAGTTTAGAATTGACATTTTAGTTCAAAAAGTATCACTCACTGAAAACTGAGAAAACACACTCAGATTTTATTAATAATTTAGTAAAATGATTAATAAGTCATTTTTTATGTATATGAAATATTATCACATCAAACTGACACACAATGTGACCTATATGACATAGAGTTCATGTTTCCAGTTTAAAATGACATTTTAGTAAAAACACAAGTGGCATACTCAAAAACTAATAAAACATATTCATATTGTTTTGATACTTTATTAAAATAATCCATAAGTCATTTGGGACATTTATGAGTCATCCTCACCTCAATCCGATTCACAGTGTGATCAGTATGAGTCCAAGTGTGTTTTTTATTTAAAATTGACATTAATTTTAGTAAAAAAGATATCTGACATACTCAAAACCTAGAAAAAAAATTCAGAATATTTTGATACTCTAGGAAAATGATTCATAAGTTATTTTTTACATGTAGGAATCATCCTCACCCCAATCTGATACACGATGTTCCTGTTATGACTCAAAGTGTTTGTTATCAGTTTAAAATTGACATTTTAGTTCAAAAAGTGTCACATACTGAAAACTGAGCAAATGTTCTTATATTGTATTGATAATTTAGGAAAATAATTCATAATTAATTTTTGATGTGTAAGAATCAATCTCGCATAAAACTGAAACAGGATGTGACTGATATGACTCAAAGTGTGTGTTTCCATTTTAAAATGACATATTAGTAAAAAGCACAAGTGACGTACTCAAAATTGAGAAAATGCATTCGGGTTGTTTTTATACTTTAGGAAAATGATCCATAAGTCATTTTAGACGTGTAGAAATCTGCCTCACCTCAATCCAAGACACAGTATGATTGATATGACTCCAAGTGAATTTTTTCAATATATAAGTTTCATTTTATATAACTCCCCAAAAATCTAAAGTAAGAACCTAGTATTCAACATCATGTATAACACATGACACCAAGCACGTAAGGTAATATAATTTCCTGATACTTTATAATATATTTACTATTTAAAATAGATTCCATATATTTCAATTCAGGAAACATCGAGTTAGATTAAATTACACACAGGAGAGACTTTCCTTGATAGCTTGTGCTACATGCAAGAGTGACCTTCTTAGATGGTTTGTGTTACACGTAAGACCAAGTTTTATTAAACAATAATATATTATTAAAATATAATGAGATATAAACTAGTTATTAAATTAGTATTTATAAATAGTAATAACTAACTTATGAAAATTATGATTTATAAAAATATAGAATGAATTAATTGGTTACAAATTAATTAGAAATTAATACAAGAAGAAATTGAATATAAAGTGAATATTTTTATAGAAAACTATTTTTATCCTAAAGAAGTTTTTTTATGAAAATAGATTAAATTAAATACAATTAGTGAGTGATATTAATGTAATATATATAAATATTATATATTCAATAAAATATTTTTGATATCCATATATTATGTCTGATATTCATAAGATAAGAACAAACTAAATTTTACACATAAAAACATATATTTTTATAAAGGCAATTTTACCACCTTTTAATAGAGAACCCATTTTAAATCTAAATTTTTGACACATTAATTTATTTAATATTTACAAATAAAATTTATCTTTAAAATAGAAACATAATAATTAGTTTAGGGTGAATTTTTGATATTTTTCTAAAAGAATTCATTTTTAATGAATAGTTAAAAATACTGAATTTTAGTTCAAAACTGATTTTTCATATAATTTAATTATAAGGATAAATTATATTTTTAATTAGTTTTAAAATTTAATTAGATCATATTTTTATCAATTAATACAATTTATGTCATTTTAATCAATTTTACTTTGAAATTAATTATAAAAACATAGCATACTTTCGGACGTTTTCACTTTAAAAACTCGCATTATCATCCCGCCTGCGGGATGAATTTTAAATTAATTTCTACTACTTATATGATTGGAATTTGTAGAAATGGATTAAATTTTTTGAATAATAATAATTTATCATTTATAATAAGACCAAATTATTTTTGACCAGAATGATTAGTGAAATTGATTAAAATTAGTTACAATTATTAAGAAAAAATTGAGCTTAATAAAGGACTAAACCTTTAACTTAATAACCCAAATGACCTAGAAACTTGTAAGAATACCATTTTATATCCATAATTCAGACATTAACCTTACATTATTTAGTTTTTTTTGTTTGTTATGACTTTATTTAGGTTAGAACATGTGTACACCTAACTTGTTTCCAAAAATTCCAAGTGAGACTTTTTCCTTCCCTATAAAAAAACACCACATATCCCCATTCCTAAAACCTATAAACCCACTTAGGTTAGGCCAAGATATACCCATATATCTTCCCAAAATCCATACCCTTGACCTTTAATCCTACCTTTTTTTAGAAATACTTCCAAGAAATATTTTTGGTACAAACAAAAATTAGTTACCTGATTAAAAGGTAACATCTTCTTTCAAGCTTTTTAATTTTATTTCCATTATCCACTCCATAAAATATCCTTATTTAATTATTGTATAACAACACAAGTATACTAAATATACTATGATTTTTTTATTATAATTTTTCTACCTAACTTACACACACTTCCATTTAATAGGTAACAAACATACCGTTTCTGTGTACGGCGAACCACTGCCTCATGAAATGATGATTGTTCATTTTCCCATTACCACCTATCATGGTGGTAATTATGATATAAAATATGTTTATATATTATATATATGATATTTATTATGTATTTATACTTATTTAATCCTTTTATTATACCTACATTTAATACTTTCTATTTTATGTTAATACGATTATATCTTTTGAGGAAGTGTGGCCTACTGCCACCTCAAAGCGTTGTGATTCATTCACACAAAACATGGAATGTATAAAGGATGGGTTTAATTAAACATGTGTGGCATAAAAAACCTCTATATTATATTTATTACATAATTACCTTTTTTTAAATATACTATATATATATATCATTTTCTTTATTACCCTTTCACACACTTAAAAAGTGATAACGTCGTTCGTGGACGTGTGGACTACCGCCTCCTTGGAATGATGTGATTAATTTTTCATCATAGGAATTATATATATAATTATATATGATTAAATAATATTTTATTTATGATATAATCATAATTATGTAAAGATATGGTGTTACTTAAATTCTTTACATAATGATCATTGAAAAATGATAATGTCACTCATGTGTACTTACAGCCTACAGTCTCCATGATCATAACGTTGATTCATTTTTCATAACCATATTTAATTATTTATTTAAAAAGTATAATTAGTGTATAAAAATAATTATCATGTTAGGGTTATTATTATATAGAAGTTATATAATGAACCATTTGACCATAGTTGACCTACTAAAGTTATTTTCGACACATAAACTGAGTTTGGTAAAAACACATGACGTAAACTTAATTGTTTAAGTAGTTGTATAAAATATAGTAAAATTGGAATAAAATTAATTATAAACAAGAAAAAGGATCTTAATAAATTATAAAATTAACATATTCTTATCATACATGAAGTAAAAGGGCATTCACCCGAAAGGAAACTCAAGGTAAGGGATTCTCATCTCACTTTTTACATCTATGAAATTAATGTCATGTTCACCACTCACTTATTTTGTGTGGTATACCTAGTAACCATTTTGATATATTATGTAATTATTTCCCTTTATTTCATGGTATTAAACATTTCAATTTATTATTAATATTTCATGGATTCGATTATTCAAAATCTACTCAAGTAGTAAGGGATTTCGTCTCAATTTACATTCCATTGAGACTTATTTATTATAAACCAATTAACTTTTATTTGGTGTATATACTACCTTTTTTATGTTATATCATGAATCCCCTTGTTATATTGATATTATAAATTTCATGTAATGTCATACATTCTAGATATTATGATTCAAATGTTTCAAAGTGGTATGGTACACTTTGGAATGTTTAAAGATTATTCTCCTTAAGAATGTTCTTAATGATAATATTTTCAATGTCACTTCCTTTTGTAATAATTTTTCATTTTAAATTTTCTTGAGTGTCTATATTTTTATACAATGGATATTATTATTTCTTAAATAATCTATCATTTCATATACATTGTTTACTTTGATAGTTATTTTATGAAATGGGTAATTATTGATAAAATATGTATCTTTTATTCAAAATGAATATTTGATAAGGCATGTTGTCTTTTAGTTTAATTTATTATTTGATATGAGGAATGATTTGGACATGAAATTATGGATGGAGCCAGAACTTTATATAGCTCCTCAATGCATCGATAGGTTATCATGAGACAAATTAGTTGTGAAAATCATAATAGTTTAAACCGTCTTATGAAAGGTATTGGTGGTAATATGTTTTTATGTGCCTCAGACATGATGTCCAACAATTAAGAATTTACCTCATTTAGTTTCTGTTATTATTCATCCATGATATTTTGCGTCGGCATACCTATGGATACATTTCATTTCAGTTCATTGATTAAATATCATGTGTTTTAGTTTCTTACCTTTCCATGTTGATTTTTCCTTATCTAGTTATTTGAATCGCACGTGTTTCCAGTTATTACCTTAACATATTGTTTATGCACTTCCTTATCAATTTGTTGATTGCATGGTATGTGTGTTCAATTATTTACCATGCCATAATTATTACTCTCATTAATTAATTATTTATTCCACTATATTTTTCCCTTGCTGAGTGTAACACCCCAATCTTCTATGGTACGCTTCTTTTTGAATAATACAATAGCACGTGTTGTACGCAACTTTGAGTTCTAACACACCACAACCAATCAAACTAGCCGTTATGAATAGTAATACCCAATTTTTTAAATTTTTTAAATTTTATCTTTCAAAATGGACTTCATTTTTGGATTCGTAATATCTAAATTAGCCTATGTTGAATTTTTAGTATTTTTCTGAAAACTTTCAATTTTTGATGAATAGTGAAAAACACTGAGTTGTAGTTTAAAACCGAATTTTTTATTTAAATAATTATTTATTTTATTTAAATTTATTTTAGGAAAAAATAGATATATAATAACTATATAAGTTCAACGTAATTAATTGGATTCAGTTTATAAAAATTTTATTGAACTTTTACCGTCTTTTACCCACCTCCTAGGAGCATTTGCAAATTTACATAAAATTTAATTTTACTACTTCTGTTAGTTAAATTTCAAAATTCCATGAGAAACAGTTGATATTAGTAAGTAAAATTTGGTTCAATAAGATGAAAATAATTTTTGGTGAATAGTAACTTTTTACTTTTATTTACCATGGTTAAAAGTAAATGGGGTAATTAAGGGTAAAAAAGATATTATTATTACCCTAACACATGTATTAATTATATTTTCTAAGTATAATTCGACCAAAAACAACCTTAGGAATAAAATATGATCCTTTAGGTCCACTTGAATTAGATTGAGACATTTATTATTATTTAATTCAAAGAATAGTTAAAAGAGTTAAAATCAAAGTTTAATAACTAAAACATTTTAATATATGGTTACACATAAGATAAATTCAACTATAAATATTCATTAGAAATATAAAAATATTTCTACATAATTTTATTTTATTTATATTTTTTAGACATTAAATAATTTAATTTATTTATGAAAAAATGATGATGCAGTAATTAAATAATTAATGAAATATTAAAATAATTGATATTATAAATATCAAAATAAATGTAATTTGAGACTTTTTATGAATTCAACTAATTTTATAGGTTAATATAACATGTTAGGGTTGGTTATATGAATTGTTTTTGAAGTAATAATTCTGTTATTAATTTAGCAAAAACAAAATACCAAATAGTGTCAAAATTGACATAAAAGAGTTTTTTAAAAACATATTATATTATTAATTTATATTCTATTCCTAAAAATCTATGGTTTGTCCAAAAGACTTATATAATGATATTTGTATCATTAATGAACCACTTGGGGTTCTCTTATAAGTATATAGTAAGTTTATTAACCATATAATATAAAAATACAAAGAGACATGGTAAATGTCAAACTATTTAACTAAGAGTTAAATAAAAAATATAAGGTTAATATAGTGACCCAAAGCTATCTAAAACCTATTGGTTGAGTGGTTTTAGACCCATCCCCACCTTATACTTTAAATAATCCATTTTTGAGCCATTATAAACCGAAAATGATTTTATTATAAAATAATATTTCTAGCTTTTCCTAAGGTGCCCCTCACCCCTCTTATAAAAGGGAACTCTCCCTTATCTCTAATTCACACCTTCAAAGCCATTTGTATTGACCAAAACATACCCAAATACCCTCTCAACTATCCTAACTTAATTCTAGAGGTCTTACTTTAGTTAGAAAGCCAAGCTAAGGAGCCCTTTTGATCAAATCAAAAAGAACCCGAAGAAGAGGTAAATATTTCATCACCTATTTCAAGTTACTTTCTTCTTCCACTTCATATTTATTTGTTGTTTACATTAAAAAATAATAAATACAGTATATCCTATATAATTTGATGTTATTATAAATATGGTACAACCATATTCATTATTCTATCCATCCTTTGAATGATATGTCACCATACGTGCGTACGTACGGCTTACCGTCTCCATGTCGTGGTATAATTGTTATTCAATACATTATTATTTGGATGGGTGTAATAATGATGTGTAATTGATGTAAATAATAAATATAACATGATAATGATTCTTTATATATGATATACCATCCAATTATATATTATTTTAATATCAAAAGAATGATATTATCGCTCGTGCGTACGTACAGATTACCGTCTCCACAAACGCGATGAGATTCATTCCCCATCGTATCCATTCAAGACTAATTTTTATTAGATGATTAAAAATAATTTTTAAAGACTTAATATCATTATGAATATGAATAAGATACATCCTATCCATAACAAACAGTACTTACATAACAATTCATATAAAGGAAAACGGATCGGTTAACACCTGAAACGACGATAATACTAAGATATTATTAACAAAGAAATGTTAAAAGATCATATATGATATCATATTAATGTATATGATTCTTGTATAATTTAATAACAATTATTTCACCATTATACAGGAGGTTAATCTACCCTCAACCAAGGAAAAGTACAAGGTAAGGTTTAATTTCACAATCTCTTTATTATTCGACGTTGTTTTTACGTAAGTATCTACTGGGACCTATTTATCATCCACATTCGTGTTTTCTTAAAAATGTATTTCAAAAAAATTTTACTATTTACTATATTATGGGATAAAGTAATTTATACACTTGTTTTACTTTTTATAAGATGTTTATAAAGGAATCTTTCTGTTATTTTCCAAATAAGGTACTTTATTACCTTTTCAACAAAATTAAGGTAAGAATGTTTTTTTAACTTATACGGTTGGTGCAGATATTTTCCACCATTATAACATCGTTGAAACTTCCCTTACAAGCTTATAAGAATATTTTCAAATATAAATGTTTTCTTTTATAATTACGTGAATTTTAAATGATTTCAAAATATAAAGAGATATTTATCTAAAAAGGTTTTGATTTCATCTATGTCAACATCCTTTGATGGATTTTAAGTTATTTTGAAGTTGATTTATTATGATACAAAACTTCCATATTGTATTTAAGTTTTTGTGATATGTTTGAATGTGGATGTGTTATTTCATACCATTCATGGTTTATGGATAAAGTATTGACATTTTTTATGCCAGTTTTAATACGAATGTTTATGTTATGTTTAAACCTTTTCATATAATGAATGAATTGGAATTAGTAAGTGACGGGTGGAGCTCGCTATATCTCCTCGATGCATCGGTAGGTCTCATGAGAAAAACTAGTGTCTTGGCATAAGGCCTTGACAAAATTTTATTTGTAGCCTTGACACAAGGCCTTGAATATGTGGTTATAAAAGTATGGCATTATGCATTCCATCATTATGAAAGTGGCTATTGATATTGCATGTGATTATTCAAATAGTAGAATATCCATGTGAGTAATTAAATGGAATTATTTTGATTTATATTTTCCATATTATTATGAAGTTCAAGTTTAAAAGTCTTTTTTTAGTCTTATACGTTGCCTTAAATTTTTATTCTTATTTATGAAATTTCCACTATATTGTAATCCTTACTGAGCATCTGAGCTCACCCCTTTCTATGTTTTATTTTTCCCAGGGTGTGAAGAAGTATATTATGACTGATCTACAGGGATATTATATGGGATCTCACAGTTGTCTATGGAAACAATGTTGTTGTATTTTTTCATTTTATGATGTAATGTAAACCTTATGAATGTATCTATTACTTCCAAGGATACTAAAATAATCGATCTTTAGAGACTTGATCTTTTGTGATCATTCCAATGATACATAATAATGCACTGACTCTGGGTAACTGGGGTTGGGGCATTATAGAAAATATTAGAGGAATTTTAGTATAAACCTTGGAAACTAGATTTAGATAAACTATGATTAGAGCACATAGCCCTAAGATAGACTTTGAGGATTAGTATAGAATAACTTCATAGAATTTTAGTATTATAGAGATTTTGTGAGTTTTCCAATCAATACATCCCTGTTTGGATATGAGCAGGTAGAAGCGGCTCTAGCACAGATGTACCTAGGAGTAAAACCTGAAAACACCACTTTGAGCTAGACTCGAACAGGAAATGGTGCACGACAATGGGTCTTGCTGCACTCTTAGTTACGACACTCTCAAGGGATATTATTAGGATAATTCTCATTTTCTTTACAAACCATTATGAAGGGTTTATGAGTATATACTTACTCAAAGAAAACATTTTTTATGATTATGGATTATATTCATAAACTGTTCAATTTATGTGAAGTGTTTTACAAGTTTGGAATTATGTATTTTGATTTATAAACTAATCTAGTTTATGCCATTGTTTAGAAATGGATCCTAGTGGAAGGAATGGAAACTGTATCAATGCATGCACTCCATGTAGGGATTTCCCTCCTACTTAAGATAATTATAGTGGATCTGGTGATGTAACCGGTGCTAATCAGCTAATCACCATACTGGGACAACTCACTCGGGTTATGAATAATAACCTTACCAGTATGGAACACCCCGATCCGCAGCATGGAGGATCAATGTTAGATTTATTCATGAGGCAACAACCACCAACATTAAATGGGGGTACAAATCCACTAGTAGCAGAGAAATGGATAAATTCCTTAGAGAAAATATTTCATGCCTTAGGGAGTAGCGAAAGGGAAAAAGTCATCATGGAAGTTTACCACCTCACTGGAGATGCTGATCAATGGTGGTCATTGATTCAAAACACAAAGGAATATGATGAAGTATCAAATATGGAATGGAGGAAGTTTAAAGAAATTTTCTTAGAAAAATAATTTCCTCATGACCATCGAGTAGATATGGAAAGGCAATTTCTGAGTCTGAGGTAAAAGGAGGATGATAATGTCGCAAAGTATGAAGATAACTTTACAAGGTTAGAAAGGCATGCTGCAGATTATGTACATAACCTAAGAAGTAAGATTGATCATTTATTTGATGGGTTAAAACCATTTCTTCGTCGAGAATTAGTCTCACAATCCTTCTCATCGTATGAAGATATTGTCTCATGTGCTATCAAGACAGAAAAATAATTCTCTAAGTCTTACGACTTTAAAGAAAAGCAAGAGAAGAAGATATCTGTTGAACACTCTATAAATAAAAATAAGGGGAATAAGGGAAAAGTTGAATATCTGTCCTACAGTAAATGTGGGAAGAAATACCCTGGTACTTGCCCAAAAGGAATGGGAGTCTATTACAAGTGTGGTGAAAAAGGCCACTAAACTCATGATTGTAAGGGGAAGAAAGAGGTTGTCGATGTTAAATGCTACAATTATAGAGAAAGGGGGAATTATGCAAATGAATGTCCTAAGTGTCAGGGTAACTTACCTCATAAAAGGCCAAGGGATCAAGGTTAAGCTTATTCTATCACTAATGCTGAGGTTGAAGCTCCAAAAGACGTAGTGGCAGGTAATTTAATGGTTTCCTCAAGTTTAGCTAATGCTTTATTTGATTCGGGATCTTTTCATTGTTTCATATCTTCCCAGTCTGCTAATAAAATTAGATATTTCCAATTTGATTTAACAAAGGAGTTTTCTGTCAAAAATCCTAAGGGAAGTATCATTGCAACAAAGTTTTGTGAATCAGACCCCATTGGGGCATATAAATGTTCTTTATCTATTGATCTCATCATCATACCCATGATTGAATTTGATATAATCCTCATTATGGATTAGATTTTGGACCATGATGTGAAAATTTATTGTAAGAAGAAGGAGGTTACAATTTTTTATGATGATAAGGAGTACCTTATCTTTAGAGCAGAAACGTCACCACCTAATTCTTATCTAGATCCACCCCTAGTAGCTCAACTAAATTCAATTATTAAGGAGGAAGAGAATGAAATAATTGTGGGTGAGGAAAGGAATGTTCAAATATAGGATGTACCTATTGTGAAAGAATATGTTGATGTGTTTCCAGAATATTTACCTAGACATCCTCTAGAACGAGAGATTGAGTTTTCCATTGATTTAATTCCTGGATCAAGGACCATATCGAAGACCCATTATAGAATAGACACTATGGAATTAGTGGAACTAAAGAAACAACTATAGGAATTGAATAATAAGGGATTTATTCACCCTAGTGTTTATCTATGGGGAGCCCATGTCCTTTTTGTTAAAAATAAAGATGGATCTATAAGGTTGTGCATTGACTATAGGGAGATCAATGATATAACAATAAAGAACAAGTATCCCCTACCTCACATTAATTATTTATTTGACCAACTTCATGGAGCTCAATACTTTTCAAAGATTGACTTTCGATCTAGATATCATCAGTTGTGTGTGAAGAAGGAAGAAATTCTGAAAAAATCATTTCGAACCAGGTACAGGCATTACGAGTTTACAGTAATGCCTTTTGGATTGACTAATGAACCCTCTGTCTTCATGGATCTAATGAATAGAGTTTTCAAGTAATATCTTAATGAATTTGTAGTGGTATTTATTGATGATATCTTGGTATAATCTAAAAGCTATGAAGATCATGAAAATCACTTGTGCATTATTCTAAAGACTCTTAGAAGACATGAATTATATGGGAATTTTAGCAAGTGTGGATTCTAGCTTCAGGATATTTCTTTTATTGGCCATATTTTCTCTAAGGATGGAATCTATGTTGATCCTTCTAAGACAAGAGCAATCCAAGAATGGCCTGCATCGATGATTATAACTGAGGTACGCAGTTTTATTGGTTTAGCAGGTTATTTATAGTGATGCATCAAAGAAAGGACTTGGTTGTGTCCTTATACAGAATGACAGGGTTATTACCTATGCATCACGACAGCTAAAAATTCATGAGCAAAACTATCCTACTCATGATCTTGAGTTAGCAACTGTAATATTTTCTTTGAAGATATGGAGACATTATCTCTATGGTGAAAAATGTGAGATATATACCGATCACAAGAGTTTGAAGTATATTTTCTCACAGAAAGAACTTAACATGAGGCAAAGAGGATGGATTGAACTACTCAAGGATTATGATTGCATGATACACTACCACCCGGGGAAGGAAAATAAAGTGGCAGATGCTTTGAGCAGAAAAGATCATGGAGTTTTAAACAAGATGAGAGTTTAAAGGGATCCTATTTTCATGGATCTAGTAAAGATGGATATGGGAATAACCATAGAAGGTGGATCATAAATACTTTTTTAAATGGTTTCTAAACCATCTTTATTAGAAAGGATAAAAATTTCTCAAGCTGATGATGAGGAGTTTCAAAATAAGATTAAAGCTGTGAATGATGGGAGATTGAGTGAATTTGTGTATGAAGATGGAATTTTGAAATTTGGGAAGAGACTTTGTGTTCTCGATATACCTGATCTAAAAAGAGAATTGTTGGATGATGCTCATAGCTCCAATTTCTCTATAAACTCTAGGAGCACCAAAATGTATAGAGATTTGAAGGGACATTTTTTGTGGGACAACATGAAGAGGGATATTGTTGATTTTGTGTCAAGATGTATGGTTTGTCAACAAGTGAAAGCTGGAAGGCAACATCCTGGAGGAGTCATGAAACCTTTTCCCATACCTGAGTGGAAATGGGATAATATTACGATGGAATTTTTCATGGGACTGCCAAAGACTCTTATAAGGAACAATATAATATGGTTCATTGTTGATCATCTTACCAAGTCAGCACATTTTCTTTATATAAGAGAAGATTTACCACTTGAACGTCTATCAAGACTGTATATTGAAGTTGTGAGACTTCATGGAGTACCACTATCGATTGTTTCTGATCGTGTTCCCCATTTTACATCAAGATTCTAGAAAAAGTCTTCAGAAAGCCTTGGATACTGAACTTCGTTTGAGCACTGCCTACCACCCCCAAACTGATGGAAAATCAGAACGGACTATTCAAACCTTAGAATACATGTTGAGATCATGATCACTTGACTTTCAAGGTATTTGGGGTCAATATTTACCTTTGGTAGAATTTTCCTATAACAATAGCTTACATTAAAGTATTAAGATGGCACCATATGAAGCGTTATACGGAAAGAGATGACACACACCAACCTGTTGGGATGATATTGGCGAAAGAAAACTTGTAGTCCTAGAACTTGTGGAGGAAACGATGGAAAAGGTGAAGGTAATCCAAAACCACATCAAAGCTTCTCAAAGTAGGTAGAAGAGCTATGCTGATAACCGAAGGAAGGATTTGGAATTTCATGTAAGAGATCATGTTTTCTTGAAGGTATCTCCATGGAAAGGTGTTATACATTTTGGTAAGAAGGGAAAATTGAGTCCCAGGTATATCGGACCTTTTGAAATTCTAGAACGAATTGGGGTTTTAGCTTATCCTTTGGCAATGCCGCCAAGTCTCTCTAAAGTTCACGATGTGTTCCACGTATCACTGTTGAGAAAATACATGCATGACCCAATGCATGTACTCACCTATGAGGAATTAGAATTGGAAACTGATTTGTATTATTGCGAAGAGCCTGTCAAGGTTCTTGATACAAGAGAACAAGTGTTGAGAAACCAGACGACTCATCTGGTAAAAGTTTTATGGAGAAACCATAAGATGGAAGAGGCAACGTAGGACCCCGAGGAACTTATGATGAAGAACCACCTGAATCTTTTTACACAATAATACTCTATAAATTTCAAGGATGAAATTATTTGAAGGAGGGGAGAATTTAAAACCCCAAGATTCCATGGTACGCTTCTTTTTGAATAATACAATAGCGTGTGTTGTACGCAACTTCGAGTTCTAACACACCACAACCAATCAAACTAACTGTTATGAATAGTAATACCGACTTTTTAAAATTTTATAAATTTTATCTTTCAAAATGGACTTTATTTTTGGATTCGGAATATCAAAATTATCCTAGGGTGAATTTTTGGTATTTTTCTGAAAACTTTCAGTTTTTGATAAATAGTGAAAAACACTGAGTTATAGTTTAAAACTAAATTTTTTATTTAAATAATTATTTACTTTATTTAAATTTATTTTAGCTCAAAATAGATACATAATACCTGTATAAGTTAAATGTAATTCATTGGAGTCCGTTCATAATAATTCAAGATATATAAAATTTTTATTGAACTTTTACCGTTTTTTACCCACCTCCTAGGAGCATTTGAAAATTTACATAAAACTTAATTTTACTGCTTTTGTGAGTTGAATTTCAAAAATCCGAGAGACACAGTTGATATCAGTAAGTAAAATTTGGTTCAATAAGATGAAAATAATTTTTGTTGAATAGTAACTTTTTACTTTTATTTATCATGGTTAAAAGTAAATTGGGTAATTAAGGGTAAAATGATATTATTATTACCCTAACACATGTTCTAATTCTATTGGATAAGTATAATTAGACCAAAAACAACCTTAGGAATAAAATATGATCCTTTAGGTCCACTTGGATTAGATTAGGACATTTATTATTATTTAATTCAAAGAAGAGTTAAAAGAGTTAAAATCAAAGTTTAATAACTAAAGCATTTTAATATAGGGTTACACATAAGATAAATTAGACTATAAATATTAATTAGAAAGATAAAAATATTTCCTACATAATTTTATTTTATTTATATTTTTTATACATTAAATAATTTAATTTATTTATGACACAATGATGATTCAATAATTACCTAATTAATGAAATATTAAAATAATTGATATTATAAATATCCAAATAAATGTAATTTGATAATTTTTATGATTTAAAATAATTTTATAGGTTAATATAACATGTTAGGGTTGGTTATATGAATTTTTTTAGAAGTAATAATTCTGTTATGAATTTAGAAAAAACAAAATACCAAATAGTGTCAAAATTGACATAAAAGAGTTTGTAAAACAAATATTATATTATTAATTCATATTATATTCCTAAAAATCTAAGGTTCAGCCAAAATACTTATATAATGATAGGTGTATCATTAATGAACCACTTGGGGTTCTCTTGGAAGTATATAGTAAGTTTATTAACCACGTAATATAAAAATACAAAGAGACATGGTAAATGTCAAACTATTTAACTAAGAGTTAAATCTAAAAGATAAGGTTAATATAGTGACCCAAAGCTGTCTAAAACCTATTGGTTGAGTGGTTTTCGACCCATCCCCACCTTAGAATTTAAATAATCTATTTTGGAGTAATTAGAAATCGAAAATGATTTTATTATAAAATAATATTTCTAGCTTTTCCTAAGGTGCTCTCACCCCTCTTATAAAAGGGCACTCCCCCTTCTCTCTAATTCACACATTCAAAGACATTTGGATAAGAAAACCCCTGAAAAAATAACCTATAAAATCTCCTACCTTTATCATAGAGGACTTCTTTTAGTCATAAAGACAACCTAAGTATCCCTTTTGATCAAATCAAAAGGAAGAACCTGAAGAAGAGGTAAATATTTCATCACCTCTTTCAAGTTCCTTTCTTCTTCCACTTCCTCTTTCTTTGTTGTTTCCATTATAAAATAATAACTATAGTATCTTCTATATACTATAATGTTATTATAAATATGTTACAACCATATTCATTATTTTATCCATCCTTTGAATGATATTTCACCATACGTGCGTGCGTACGGCTTACCGTCTCCACGTCATGGTGTAATTGTTATTCAATACATTATTATTTTTATGGGTATAATAATGATGTCTAATTGATTTAAATAATATATATAACATGATAATGATTCTTTATATATGATATAACATCCAATTATATTTTTTTTTAATATCAAAATAATGATATTGTCGCTCGTGCGTACGTACAGATTACTATCTCCACAAATGCGATGAGATTCATTCCTCATCGTATCCATTCAAGACTAATTTTCATTATATGGTTAAAAATAATGTTTAAAGACTTAATATCATTTTGAATATGAATAAGATTCATCCTATCCATAATAAATAGTACTTACGTAGCAAATAAAATAAAGGAAAACGAATCGGTTAACACCCGAAACGACAATAATACTAAGATATTATTAACAAAGCAATGTTAAAAGATAATATATGATATCATATTAATGTATATGATTCTTTTATAATTTAATAACAATTATTTAAACATTATAAATGATTTTAACCTACCATAAACCAAGGAAAAGTACAAGTTAAGGGTTAATTTCACAATCTCTTTATTATTCGAGGTTGTTTTTAGGTAAGTATCTACTGGGACCTCTTTATCATCCACATCCGTGTTTTCTTAAAAATTTATTTCAAAAATTTTTTACTATTGACTATAGTATGGGATAAAGTCATTTATACACTTTTTTAACTTTTTATACGATGTTTATAAAGGAATCTTTCCATCGTTTTCCAAAACAAGGTACTTTATGACCTTTTCGACAAAATTAAGGTAAGAATGCTTTTTTAACTTATACGTCGGGTACGGCTATTTTCTGCCATTAGAACATCGTTTAATCTTCCCTTAAAAGCTTATAAGAAAGATATATTTCTCTAAAAAGGTTTTTATTTCATCTATGTCAACATCTTTTGATGGATTTTAAGTTTTTTTGAAGTTGATTTATTATGATACAAAACTTCCATATTGTATTGAAGGTTTTGTGATATGTTTGACTGTGGATGTGTTATTTCATACCATTCATGGTTTACGGATAAAGTATTGACATTTAATATTCCAGTTTTAATATAAATTTTTATGTTATGTTTAAACCTTTTCATATGAGGAATGCATTGGACTTAGTAAGTGGCCGGTGGAGCCTGCTATAGCTCCTCGATGCCTCGGTAGGTCTCATGAGACAAACTAGTGTCTTGGAAAAAGGCCTTGACAAAATCTTATTTGTAGTCTTAGCACAAGGCCTTGATTATGTGGTTATGAAAGTTTGGAATTATGCATTCCATCATTATGAAAGTGGCTATTGATATTTCATGTGATTATTTGACTAGTAGAATATTCATGTCAGTAAGTAAATGGAATTATTTTGATTTATATTTTCCATATTATGTTGAAGTTCAAGTTTAAAAGGATTTTTTTAGTCTTATACATTACCTTAAATGATTATGCTTATTTATTAATGCTTCCACTATATTTTAATCCTTACTAAGCATCTGATCTCACCCCTTTCTATGTTTTATTTTTTCTAGGATGCGAAGAAGTATATTATGACTGACCTGTAGGGATAGTCTATGGGATCTCAGTGTTTTCTATGGAAAAAATATTGTTGTAGTTTTCCATTTTATGATGTAATGTAAACTTTATAAATGTATCTAGTACTTACAAGGCTACTAAAATAATCAATATTTTGAGAATTTATCTTTTGTGATCATGCCAATGATACATAATAATGCACCGACTCTGGGTAACTGGGGTCGGGGTGTTACATTGAGCATTTGAGATCACCCTTATTATCTTTCTTTCCAAGAATCCAAGAAGTTTTATATGAAAGATATGAAGGGATATAGTAGATGGATTATAGTTATCCTTAAAGTTATTTATTTAGAAATAAGAAAAAATTATGTTGTAATGAGTGTAATCCTTTGTAATACAAGACTCATTTATGTATATGGTTTACCAAGACTACTAAACTCTTGGTCCTTCAGGGCTTGATTCCTTATAATCATGCCAATATAATTGATGGAAGACACCAGATCTGGGTTATCTAGGGTCAAGTCACTATAGTTGGTATCAAAGAAAGTTTAGAAGAAACCTTGGGAACTATATTTAGGAAAACATAGGTTAGAGAACATAACATTAAAGTAGAATTTGAGGATAAGTATAGAATAACACACTAAAATTTTGTTAAGGTAGAGATTATGTGGGTCTTCCTATAAATGAATCCCATTTTAGATACTACAAGTGATTGTGGTTCTGGAATATATGTCCCTAGGTGTAGTAACTCTGACAAGGTGTTCCGGGCTTAACTCAGGGTAACCTAGTACGTGAAAACAGGACTTACTGTGCACTTATTTGACACTCTCGGAGGATACACTTAGGATAATTCAAATTTTATTTACAAACCACTATGAAGGATTTTGAAAATGAATAAAATAGGTTAAACCCATGGTATTTTATATTTAAGATAAGGTGTAATGATTTAGAAATCCTATGAATGATATTATAGATAAACCCTAGACTAGGGAAGGACCTATGTGTAAATAAATGGATGAAGTATTAAGGTTGTATTTAAAAACTTTGTTAAAAGTATATTTAGTGATTAACCTTATTTCAAGTATGTCCATCATATTCATTTTTTAAATTATGTTAATTTTGTTTTCGAAAAGTAGAACCTGTAAGCTGGGTGAAAACTAATCAAATCCGTAAAGGCCACGGGTCTTGAAACCATGACTGAAGGATGATGAGATTTTCACGCCAACCACTGGCCTACATAATTCCCTGGTTAATTTTTCATTGTTTTTAGTTAAAAAATTTAATGAATAAATTTTAATGATGAACTAGTAGTATCACTTTTGAGGATTAGAGATTATTTTATTAACCATATTAGTTTTAGAAAATAGTTAGAGAAAAATAGTTAGACTTGTCACTCTTTTATTATCCTTAATATCCTTTAAAAGTTTCTTTTAGTGTTTTAGGAATAAAAAATCATTGTTGTTAATTAATTTCTATGAGTAAAGGAAGGAATTAGAATTTAATCGATGAATAACCAAAAGTTAGGATTGTTCATATGAAATTGAAACCTATCAAGTAAGAATATTTCCTTATATTCTTAGGTAGTAAAATAATTACCCAAAATTAATAGAATGACTTTGAAATAAAATGTTGTCCTAATACCTTAATTTATATTAAACTGATGGTCTTCTAAATCATCGCAGATGTATGGCTTTGAGGACCTCAACTTTCTATTGATTATTCACTTGTTTGTGATTGATGACATCATTCACTCCCTATAAATATTTACATTTTTTCTCCATGTACATGTCTCTACTTTCCATTTATGTTCTCCTACTTAGAGACCTAGTTACATGGTGGTCTATGTGACCTTTGCACATTCCATTCTCTCTTTTATAGAGGATGACTTATGAACCCTTCTCATGATGTGAGATTTCAAACATAGGAAGTATCAAACAATCTATCAACATGGTTGAGTTTAAATTGCGAAGACGTAATTTAAATAAGGTGGGTAGAATGTGATGCCCCTAAAATCTAAAGTAATAACCTTGTATTCGATAGTGTGTATGACACATGTGACACTAAGTGTATAAGGTAATATAATATCCAGATACTTTATAATATATTTACTCATTAAAATAGATTATATGTATTTCAATGCATGTAACACCAGGTTAGATTGAATTAAAATCAAGAGATGTCTTCCTCGATAGCTTATGTTTCATGCAAGAGCGACCTTATTCAGTGGCTTGCATTACACATAAGACTGAGTTTTATTAAAAAATAATATATTATTAAAATATAATGAGATATAAAATATCCATTAAATTAGAAGTTATGAATAATAATAAATAACTTATTATAATTATGGTGTATAAAAATATATAATGAATTAATTGGTTACAAATTAATTATAAATTAATATAATAAGCAATTGAATATAAAGTGACTATTTTTATGGAAAATTATTTTTATGCTAAAAAAGTTATTCTATGCTAATAGATTAAATTAATTACAATTAGTAAGTGATATTAATGTAGTATATATGTATTATATTCAATAAAATATTTTTTATATTTATCCATCATGTTTTATATTCATAAAATAATAACAAATCATATTTTATACATAAAAATCTATATTTTTATAAAGGCAATTTTGCCGCTTTTTAATGGAGAACCCATTTTAAATATGAATTTTATCACATTAATTGATTTAATATGTACAAATAAACTTTATATTTAAAATATAAACATAATAATTATGTTAGGGTGAAATTTTGATATTTTTGTTTGAAACAATTCATTTTTAATGAATAGTTAAAAATACTGAATTTTAGTTCAAAACTGATTTTTCATATAATTTATTTAGAAGGATAAATTATATTTTTAATTGGTTTTAAAGTTTAATAAGATCATATTTTTATCAATTAATACAATTTATTTCATTTGAATTAATTTCACTCTGAAAATGATTATAAAAACATACCAAACTTTCGGATGTTTTTACTTTAAAAACCCACAATGTCGTCTCGCCTATGGGGTGAATTTTAAATTAATTTATTCCACTTATATGATTAGAATTTGAAATAATAGATTAAATATTTAGAATCAGAATGATTTAGAATTTATAACAAGACCAACTTTGTTTTTTATCAAAATGATTAGTGAAAGTGATTAAAATTAATTACAATTATTAAGGCAAAATTACGCTTAATAAAAGACTAAACCTTTAACTTAAGGGACAAAATGACCTAGAAACTTGTATAAAACCCATTTTATGTCCATAATTAGGACATTAACCTTACATTATTGAGTTTCTTTGATTTATTATGACTTTTCTTAGGAAAAAACATGTGTACATCTAACTTTTTCCCAAAAATTTCAAGTGAGTCATTTTCCTTCCCTGTAAAAATCCATCACTTATCACCATTACTCACACCTATAAAACCACTTATGTTCATCCAAGATCTACCCATATAGATTCCCAAAATCCCTCCCCTTGACCTTGAATCCTCCCTTTTGTTATAAGGACTTACAGGGAAGCCTTTTGGTATAAACCAAAAGTAGTTACCTGATTAAGAGGTAGCATCTTCTCTCAAGTTTTTTAATTTTATTTCCATTATCCACTCACTAAACTCACCTTATTTCAGTATTTTATAACAAAACCAATATAATAAATATACTAGGATGTTTTTATGCTAATTTTTTTACCTACACTTACACACATTTCCATCTAATGGGTAACGAACATACTGTTTATTGTGTATGGCGAACTACTACCTCACAAAATGATGATTGTTCCTTTTCTCCTTACCCCCTCTCATGGTGGAAATTATGATCAAAAATATTTTTATATATTATATTTATTATGTATTTATACTTCTATAATCCTTTTATTACACCTACCTTGTCATGAACTAACATGGGTCGACCTAGAACCGGTCACCCGAGCCGGTCTGTGGCATGGACTGAGGGGAATTCACAATCACCACAGGCTGGAAACCAATGTCGGGCATCAAAATTTAACTATTGTGAATGATTTGGCCCATGAAAAAAAGGTAAAAAGATAAAAAAAACTAACAATAAAAATAAAACTAGCAGTGAAAAGAAAGAAAAACCACACATACCTCCACATGACCTTCCAGGTCACCACCCAACCAAAGACCAGCCATGCTCCAATAATGAGAAACTCAACCAAGAAAACCTGAGCAATGGATACCTATAACTGAAATGATAAAATAGGCATGAGCATTAAAAATGATCAGTAGGGTTGCCAAGATAAGGCACAAAATTCAAGAATCTCACTTCCCAAAACAATCCAATAACACAAGTTTGAAATATAATTATAAAAGTAGGGTTTATCGTATTTTAAAATAAGAAACATGATTTTTTCCATTCAGAAATCCAAAAAATGCTACATGTTATTTCAATAAAACCATTTTTCATTTTACAAACAAAACCCGAAACAAAAGATACCAAATCTGGGCTAAAATAATACAAGTAAACAAGGAAAGCTGGAAATAAATTAGTACGACAAGAATTAAACAAGAAATGTAAATAAATGAGTAACCATGGGTGATACTAAACATCCCTAAAATACCCCTAGACATACTCGGTTTTAGAACCACCTACTGGTATATGATGAAGCTTTTAAGTATATAACCAACTGGTCTCCCTATAACTAACCAATATAGTGGAAAATCCTACCTGGCCTAACAACCAATCTAGGGGTACCAACCTGTCTAATCGGGGTTGATCAGCAATCGTCACTCGATCATCTAAAATATGCCCAGCAACCCATGGTGGTTATAATAATACTATGTAATTAGGAGGACCTCGCATGTGTGACTCATCTCACTGCACTTGCCTACCCCAAACACAGACACTCCATACAATAACCCATAAGGGATATCCCCCCTATAGAGGTGCCCCAAAAATATATATACATCATATCATCAAAGGTGCCAACCGGGCCGTCATGGCATGAAATCATTAAACCCATTTGATACCTTTTACAAAATATTAAAGTTTTTAAATGGGGATATAGTGATCAAAACGTTTTCCTTTCAAAGAATCAATGAAAATATTACACTAAAGCTGAATGTTCCAAATGGGATGTTATGTCACATCTATGTCGAAACCATTTTTCTAAAAACATTTAAAACTTCGGCTAGACACACAAAACTTTCCAAACCATATCCTTTAGTAAAATCATAGTCAACATCACCTTTTAAGTTCAAATTTCCAAATGGGACCTTGAGTCGACATATCCAAAAACACTATCAAACTATTAAACAAACACCAATTTTACATTTACAATCCAAACAGGCCAACCTTGAGGAATACCTTTAAAAAACAAGCTTTTCAAAAAAATAAACCCATCTAAAATTTTCCTTCGAAATCTCACAAGAAAACCAACTTTGTTTGGAAACTAAACTCATAAAAAAACAAAGTTTTTAAGAAAACATCATTTCTAAGCACCATATTCACTTGAGGGCACATCCATGTGTGCACCTTAGGCACCCATGGGTGTGCCAACATCCAATGGCACGCAAAGGTCCAAAAAGAAAGATTTGAAACCATTTATAAAAGTCACCATTTAATTTCAATCAAATCCAACCACACACACGTTATTTATAAAGCAAAACTCATTACTTTAAAACCACAAAACCATTGCCTTAAAATCATAAAACTTTTCTCAAGTAATTTAACATGTTTATCATGTTATACCAACATCAAACTGTACACACTCGAAATCCCATTTTGAAATCAAATGCATTCCAAGAAAACATTTTAAAGTCTTTCCCCTAAAATTGCCACTTCCCCGCATTATTTTAAAAGAAAACAAACTAAAAACATTGAATCCATTAAACCCTTACAAAAGTATTTTAACACAATAACCAAGTCATAACACAACCAAACCAAGTTCATTAATAAAAAATTTCATTGCAACATAATAACAGTAACCTATTTCATAAAATCCCAATTCCTCCTTAAAGAAACAAAGACAATTCAAACAAGTTTCATAGATACCATAAAACAAGGAAATTTTCACTAAGACTCATTTAAAAATCTATTTTAAACAAAGAAAATAAATTTCAAAATGATCTAACAATTTAAAAAAGGGTGTCATAGAGGCGCAAATCAACTTGTTAAATTTATTTAAAATGCAAAGCATCAAAGTAAAGCATTAGGAAATAAAAACTTGGAAACACCTACCTCAAACCAAGTGCGGATGTGAATAAACTCTGATGGAAGGTAGAACAATCCCCTGCAGACCTACTGTGCACGCTAAATAGTGAGAAGAGAACACGAAACACAAAAGCGGCATTAGGGTTTCAATAATTTAAAGAAAACACCCTAAAAATTAATTGGTAAAATAACGCGGAGGAGGAGCGTACCCACTAGAAAGAGAGATGGTCGGAGATGGGGGTAAGATGCACTACTTTCCAGAGCAATGAGGTCAGGGCGTGGCCTGGCCGGAGGTGCAGAAGTTTGGAGGCCGGATGCCGGCGTGCGGATGGCCGGAGGAGGTGGAGGTTGGGTGCGACGAGGGCCAAAGAGGCTTGGTGAGAACCAAGGATGCCATAGGTCAGCTGGGGTGAAGCGGCAAGCACAGGGTGAGGGTGGTGCGGCTGCTGCCGGAGTGGAGGAGAGGCGGGGGTCGAGGGACTAGGTACGGTGGCCTGTTGGAGCAGCTGGGGTGAGGCGAAGGGAAACACTGGAGTGCAGAGGTGCAGAGCAAGGTGAGGGAGAATCCAGGAGCATGAGGGTGAGCATGGGGTCCTGCAGGGGGTGAGAGACGGAAGGCTGGAGGTGGGGTCCTACAGGGGGCGAGAGATGGAGGGCTAGAGGTGGGGTCCTAATGCGTCACGCACCACAGGGAGAAGGAGAGGGTAAAGTGGGGGCACCGGGTAGTTAGGGTTCCTTTTGTTTTTTTTCATATTATAATAATAGTAATAATAATAATAAAACCTGAAATAATAATAATAATAATAATAACAATAATAAAAATAACAATAATAAAAGTAATAATAATAAAAGTAAGAACAATAATAATAATAATAATAATAATATAAAGAATAATAATAATACAATAATAACAATAATAAAGATAATAATCATAAAAATTAATAACAATAAAAATAATAATTATAACAATAATAATAAAAATAACAATGATAATAATGAAATAATAATAAGAAGAAGAAGAATAAGAAGAATGAGGAGAATAATGAGAAATTGCATGACACCTGGGCCGGCCGCGTGACTACCGTTAACCGCGCGGTGACCGCGTACGGGTCTGAAACCCAGTAAAATCATTAAATGTCAAAAAAATTAAATCAGGACCCAACCTGAACCTTGGAGTGAGAACCCTAAGCTAAGAAATAATAAAATAAAAAAGTCGGGGTGTGATAATTTTTCTCACCACAGACAATTTCTACCCCCAGAAAGTCACCCAGGCGAACAATAGACAAAAAAAAGAATTTGTGCCCGATTAAAACCAAAAGAAACCACAACACAAGAAAATGGGAGAACACAAGAGGGTTCTCCCCACCACAAGAACTCAGCTAGCGCATAAATTTAACACCCAAACATACCACCCTGGGAAGGGAGGGGGTGACGTGGGAACTCCCAACTAATCTAAAGTAACTTCTATAGTACGAGCGAATCCACACCTCCGTTAAAACTTGGAATTATCAACCCAGACCAAAATCCCCCAACACCATAGAAAAACATTTGAGAAAAACTTAACCCAAACAGTGAATATGAGCATAACCACAAACACTGATTTTACCATAGGTACTTTCACCTCCAAACGTACATAGCTAAATCGAGATCAACCCATACAAGGGCCAAACAAACCTTTAAGAAAAATGAACGAATCATAAAACCACATCCACACAACCAGGACTACTTGGATTATAATAGAACGAGTCCATCATAACTTCACGACAAAATAATGAACTTACAACAACATCAAAACTTTAATAGAAGAAAAAAAATAATGAAAAAACTTCAAATGTTCCACTACCAACATAGAACACAAAACTCGAACTGAGTCTTCACACCCCCGAAAACTCCTAATTGTGCACGAGATTCACCCCAAGACCTGTGGCAGGGGCTTTGCTGGCTGAAGAATATCATGCCTCACAGTTAGTCACTGGAATCCTCCAGTCACAACATCTTCTTCAAGCGACACTTCCTGAAAAACTTCTCTAGATGACCCAAACAGCTGTAACTATGGCACGTCTTCGGGGGAGTGCGACATGATGGATTTGTGTTCCCTAAACGTCCACACTGGCGGCACGCCACTGAATGATCTGATGAACTAGAATTAAGAACCACTGTAGAGGACTCTTTTAAAATAAGTCCCTCTAGCACACCCTACTCACCAGATGGGGAACCTTCACGAGTAACTGGATATGCTATATTGCCAAGAACCTGTGCTCCAGAGGCTAATTCAGCTAAGAACACCTCATGCACCAGCTTCTCAAAACAATGGTCCCTAAAAGGGGGACCCACTCCTTGATCTCTGGGCGAAGACCCCCGATGAAGAGAGAAGTTTTCATCAAATCCTATAATGCTACCTCTAGAGAAAATGACACAAGTTCCTTGAAATGGTCAGCATATGTCTTCATCGTCTGTTGGTCGTGTTGAATACGCATGAGCTCTTCCCTTTTCTTCATCTTCACCTCTTTAGTTATGAACCATCGAACGAAGACAGATTTAAATAAATCCCACATCATCCCAACTTGCATTGATGATAAGGAAAATAACTCCATTCGTTTAGAGTTGGACCCTTGAATAGACCCAAAATGACATGCACTCTAACAGCTTTGGGGGTTCCCAATATCCTGAAGGCACGCTCGACCTCTTCAAGACACTCTACTGCCTATAATGAACCCTGATCTCCATGAAGGATAGGCAATGTCTGAGAAGGACCAAAAACTAGGCATGACTTATCAGAAACCTTGGGGACCTTTCTGGGTGGAATTTTTTGAAAAACATATAAAAAATAGATCCAAAACCAATATCAAAACAAATAAACATCATTTAAAGCGCCTTCATCCAAAAAAACCAGCTCGAAAACTAAAAAATACAAACACAAACCAAAATTCCCTTTTCAAAATCCCCTTTTCATTCTATATTTCAAAACTACCTTCTTTCAAGGCCACTTTCCAAATACCAAACCCACTTTTCAAACCAAATTCAATTTCCAAAATCATTTTCCCATTTTTTAAACCACTTTAGAAAAACAAGTTCAAACCTTTAATTCTAAGTACACACCTCAGTAATCCCATGAACTATTGCACATGTATTCATATGATTTCATCCATACGCACTAACACACACTTCCCATGCATCCCCTCACATGTGAAAACATTCATAAAGAGTACCTGAGGTGGCACCCAAACCATTTCTCTATCAATTCCAAGCAAACACCAGAATTTTAGACCAAGAAATTTTAGTTTTAAAAACCATTTCTTGAAGTTAAAATACATTTAAAAGAAATAATTCTCATTTAAAAAACCCTTTTTCATTTTAAAAAGCGCACTTACACCCACCAGAACAAAGACGACACTCAACTTGCATCAAATTATCGGAGTGAGGGACTAGTAGACATGCTTAACCTCGTGACATGGTTGTGGTTCATGCCCCAAGTAAGCGTCAACAACTAAGATGAACTTAAACAGTGTACTCAGACTTCACATGGGTCACTACTCCATGTGAAATCACGATGTAACATTGGCTTGCCTCCATTGCCATCCCTCAATCTAAAACAAACTAGAATGATACAAGGACTCAATTCCTGGACTACCCCTAGCAACTCAAGGTTCGGAATAGGTGAGGGTTCATGATTTCCTTCTCGTACCTACCTCTCGAGTCCTGACAGTCCTAATATCTATCTATCGAACACCCCAAATAACAAGGGCCTCCTCTGATACCATTTTTTCACAAACCAACCCAGGTCGATCCTGAACCGATCACCCAATCCGGTCTGCGGCATGGCCTGAGGGGTGTTCCCGATATCCACGGGCTAGCAACCATTGTCAGGCATCAAAATTTAACCATTGGAACTATTTGGACCATGAAAAAAAGGTAAACAGATAAACAAAAATTGACGATAAAAATAAAACTAGCAGCGGAAAGAAAGAAAAACCACACATACCTCCACATGACCTTCCAGGTTACCACCCAACCAAAGACCAACCTTGCTCCAATAATGAGAAACTCATCTAAGAAAACCTGAGCAAAGGAAACCTCCAACTAAAATGATAAAATAGGTGTGAGCATTAAAAATGATCAGTAGGTTTTCCAAGATAAGCCACAGAATCCAATAATCTCACTTTCCAAAACAATCCAACAACACAAGTTTAAAATATAATTATAAAAGTAGGGTTTTTAATATTTTAAAATAAGCAACATGATTTTTCCCATTCAAAAATCTAGCAGAAGATACATGCTATTTTAATAAAACCATTTTTCATTTTACAAATAAAACATGAAATAAAAGATACCAAAGTTGGGCTAAAATAATATAGGTAAACAAGGAAAGTTGGAAATAAAATCGTACGATGGGAAGTAAACAAGAAATGTAAATAAATGAGTAACCATGGGTGATCCTAAAAATCCCTATAAGACCCATGGACATACTCAGTTTCGGAACCACCTGTTGGTGTATAGTGAAGCTCCTAAGTCTATAACCAACTGGATTCCCTATAACTGACCAATCTAGTGGAAAATCCCACCTGGCCTATCAACTAATCCAGGGGGTACCAACCTGTCTAATCGGGGTTGATCAGAAACCATCACTCAATCGTCTAAAAGACACCCAGGAAACCATGGTGGTTATAATAATATTATGTAAGTAGGAGGATCTTGCACGTGTGACTCATCTCACCGCACTTGCCTACACCAAACATGGACATTCCATACGATAACCCATAAGGGATATCCCCCCTATAGAGGTGCACCAAAAATATATATACATCATATCATCAAAGGTTCCAACTGGGTCGCCATTCCATGAAATCATTAAACTCATTTTATACCTTTTAAAAAATATTAAATTTGTTAAATGGTCATACAATGATCAAAATTCCATCCTCTCAAAGAATCAACACAAATATTACACTAAAGATAAAAGTGCCAAACGGGTCATTACGTCACATCCATGTCGAAACCATTTTTCTAAAAACATTTAAAACTCAAACCAGCCACACACAATTTTCTAAACCACATCCTTTAATAAAATCTTAGTCAACATCACCTTTTAAGTTCTGCGTGCTAAATGGGACCTTGAGTCTACATGTCCAAAAACACTATCAAACTATTAAATAAACATCACTTTAACATTTGCAATCCAAATAGTCCAACCTTGAGGAACACCTTTAAAAAAATATTTTCAAAAAAAACATAAAGCAACACTTTATAAAACTCATCTAAAACTTTACTTCAAAATCCCATAAGAAAACCAACTTTTTTTGGAAACTAAACTCATAAAAAACAAAGGTTTTAAGAAAACATAATTTCCAAGCACCATCTTCACTTGAGGGAACATCCATGTGTGCACCTCATGCACCCATGGGTGTTCCAACATCCAATGGCATGCAAAGGTTCAAAAAAAGAGATTTTAAACCATCTATAAAAGTCACCATTTCATTTCAATCAAATCCAACCACACACACATTATTTATAAAGAACAACTCATTACTTTAAAACCACAAAACCATTGCCTTAAAATCATAAAACATTTCCAAATCAATTTAACATTTTTACCATGATATACCAACATCAAATCGTACACACCAAAAATACCCTTTTGAAATCAAATTCATTCCAAGAAAACATTTTAAAGTCTTGCCCCTAAAATGTCCACTTCCCCACATTATTTTAAAAGAACACCAACTAAAAATATTGAATCCATTAAACCCTTACAAAAGTGTTTTAACATAATAATCAAGCCATAACACAACCAAACCAAATTCATTAATAAAAAATTTCATTGCAACATAATAACGATGAACCATTTTATAAAGGAACAATTCCTCCTTAAAGAAACAAAGGCAATTCAAACAAGTTTCCTAGATACTGTAAAACTAAGAAATTTACACTAAGACTCATTTAAAAAATCTATTTTAAACAAAGAAAATAAATTTAAAAATTCTATAACAATTTAAACATGGGTGTCATAGAGGCACGAATCAACTTGGTAAATTTATTTAAAATTCCTAGCATCAAAGGAAAGAATTAGGAAAGAAAATTTTGGAAACACCTACCTCAAACCAAGCGCGGACGTGACGAAACTCTGACAGAAGGTAGAATAATCCATCATGGACCAACCGCACATGATAAATAGCAAGAAAAGCACACGAAACACAATTGTGGTGTTAGGGTTTCAATAATTTAAAGAAAAAGCTCTAAAAATTAATTGGAAAAACAACATAGAGGAGGAGAGTACCCACTGGAAAGGGAGATGGCCAGAGATGGAGGTCGGATGCGCCGCTGGCTAGAGCAATGAGGTCGGGGTGCAGCCTGGACGAAGGTGCGGAAGTCTGGAGTTCAGTGCACGAATGGCTGGAGGAGGTGGAGTCCGGGTGCGGTGAGGGTTGAAGCGGCCTGGTGAGAACCGGGGAGGCCGGAGGTCGGCTGGGGCGAATTGGAGATCATAGGGAGAGGGTGGTGCGGCTACTACCAGAGCGGAGGAGAGGAGAGGGATGAGGGATTGGGTGCGGAGGCCTTCTGGAGCGGTTGGGGCAAGGCGAAGGGAAACGCTGGAGCACAAAGGTGTGAAGCAAGGCGAGGGCGAAGCTAGGAGCGTGAGGGTGAGCGCGGGGTCCTACAGGGGGCGAGATACAGAGAGACGGAGGTGGGGTCCTAGAGGGGGAGAGAGGCGGAGGTATAGAGGTGGGGTCCTGGTGTGCCATGCGTTGTAGGGAGAAGGAGAGGGGAAAGTGGGGGCACAAGGTAGTTAGGGTTCCTTTTGTTTTTTTCATATTATAATAATAATAATAATAATAATAATAATAATAAAACCAATACTAATAATAATACCAAAAATAAAAATAATATAAATAACAATAATAAAAATAAAAATAATAAAAGTAAGAATAATAATAATAACAATAATAATAATAATAATAATATAAAGAATAATAATAATACAATAATAATAATAATAAATATAATAATAATAATAATTAATAACAATAAAAATAATAATTATAACAATAATAATAAAAATAACAATGCAATAATGAAATAATAATAATAATATAAAGAATAATAATAATAATAATGAGTAATTGGAAGACACATGGGTCAGTTGCGTGGTTACCGCCAACCACGCGGTGACCTCGCACAGGTCTGAAATCCAGTAAAATCATTAAACGTCAAAAAAATTAAATCAGGACCCAACCCGAACCTTGGCGTGAGAAACCAAAGCTAAGAAATAATAAAATAAAAAATTTAGGGTGTGACATACCTTTAATACTTTCCATTTTACGTTAATATGATAACATCGTTTGAGGAAGTGTGGACTACCACCCCCTCAAAACATTGTGATTTGTTCACACTAAACATGGAACATATAAAGGATGGCTCTAATTAAACATATGTGACAAAAAAACCTCTATATGATACTCATAACATTACATTTCTATAAATATACTATATATATGTCATTTTTTATTACCCTTTCACACACTTAAAAAGTGATAACATTGTTCGTGGACGTGTGGACTATCGCCTCCTCAACATGATGTGATTCATTTTTAATCATAAGAATTATATATATAAGTATATATGATTAAATAATAGGGTATTTATGATATAATTATCATTCTATAAATTTATGGTGTTACTTACCTTCTTTCTATAACAATCATTGAAAAATGAGAACATTACTCATGTGTGCGTACGGCCTACCATCTCTATGATCATAACGTTGATTCATTTTTCATAACCATATTTAATGATTTATTTTAAAAGAATAAATAAAGTATAAAAATGATAATTATATCATGGTTATTATTATAGAGATGTTATATAATGAACCCTTTGACCATAGTTGACCTACCAAAGTTATTTTGGACACATAAACTGAATGAGGTCAAAACACCCGATGTAAAATTAATTGTTTAAGTAGTCGTATAAAATATAGTAAAAAGTAAAATAAAATTAATGATAAACATGAAAAATTTTATCAATAAAGTATAAAATCAACATAATTTTATTATATAGGAAGTTAAAGTGCGTTCACCTGAAAGGAAACTCAAGGTAAGGGATTATCATATCGCTTTTTACATCTGTGAGATAAATGTCATGTTCACCACTCACTTTTTTTGTGTGGTATACCTACTGACCATTTTGATATATTATGTCATTATTTCTATATATTTCATGATATTAAATGTTTTAATTGATTATTAATCTTTCATGGATTCCATTATTCAAAATCTACTCAAGTAGTAAGAGATTTCATCTCGATATACATTCCATTGAGACTTATTTATTATGTGCCAATTCACTTTTATTTTGTGTATATACTACCTTTGTCATGTTATGTCATTAATCCTTTTATTCTCATGATATTCTAAGTTTCATTTATTATCATACATTCTTTAGATTATGATTCAAATGTTTCAAAGTTGTATGAGACACTTTGGAATGTTTAAAGATTATTCTCCTCAAGAATGTTCTTAATGATAATATTTGCAATCTCACTTCCTTTTGTAATCATTTTTTATTGTAAATTTCATTTAGTATCCATATTTTTATATGATGGATATTATTATTTTCTAAATCATATATCATTTCACATATGGTGTTTACTTTGATAGTTATTTGATGAACTGGGGAATTATTTATAAAAGTCGTATCTTTTATTCAATTCAGATATTTGATAAGGCATATTGTCTATTGGTTAAATTTATTATTCAATATTAGGAATGCTTTGGACATGAAATAATGGGTGAATCCTATAATTTATATAGCTCCTTGATGCATTGGCGGGTTCTTATGAGACAAATTTGTTGCGCCAATAAGAATAGTTTAAACCGTCTTGTGAAAGGTCTTGACGGTAATAGGTTTTCATGTGCCTCAGACATGACGTCCAACAATTAAGCATTTACATCATTTAGTTTCATTTATTATTCATCCATGAGATTTTTCATCAATATATCTATGGATACATTTCATTTTATTTCATTAATTAAATGGCATGTGTTTCATTTTCTTACCTTGCCATATTGATTTTGCCTTGTCTAGTTATTTGAATGGCATGTGTTTCCAGTTATTACCTTGACATATTGTTTATGCAATTCCTTCTCAGTTTTTTGATTACATGGTATGTGTGTTCAGTTATTTACCATGCCATAATTATTACTCTCATTGACTCACTATTGCTTCTACTGTATTTTTCCCTTACTGAGCATTTGAGCTCACCCTTATTATGTTTCTTTCCAGGAATCCAAGAAGCATACTATAAAATATATGAAGGGATATAATATATGGATTATAGTTATCCTCAAAGTTATTTATTTAGAAAGAATAAAAAATTATGTTGTAATTAGTGTATTCATTTTTAATACAAGACTCATTTATGTATCTAGTTTACCAAGACTACTAAACTCTCGGTCTTTCGGGCCTTGATTCCTTGTAATCATGCCAATTAATTGATAGAAAACACTGGCTTTAGGATATCTAGGGTCGGGTCACTGCAATTAGTATCAAAGGAATTTCAGTAGCAACTTTAGGAACTAAATTTAGGAAAACATAGGTTATAGAATATAACCCTAAGGTAGAATTTGAGGATAAGTATAGAAGAACATACTAGAATTTTTTTAAGGTAGAGATTATGTGGGTCTTTCGAGAAATACAACCCTGTCTAGATAATACAATTGGAAGTGGTTCTGGTACAGATGTACCTAATAGTAATAACTCTGAAAAGGTGTTCTAGTCTTGACTCGGGGTAACTTGGTATATGACAACGGGGCTTACTGGACACCTGGTTTGACATTCCTGGGCGATACGCTTAGGATAATTCACATGTTCTTTACAAACCACTATAAAGGATTTTGACAATGAATAACATAGGTTAAACCTAAGGTGTTTTAGGTTGAAGATAAGGTGCCCTGATTTAGAAATCCTATAAATGATATTATGGATAAACCCTAGACTAAGGAAGGACCTATGTGGAAATAAATGGATGAAGTATTAGGGTTGTATTGAAAACCTTTCTTAAAATGTTATTTAGTGATTTACCTTATTTAAAT
The DNA here is from genome assembly GCA_963277665.1 of Viscum album. Taxonomy (NCBI): domain Eukaryota; kingdom Viridiplantae; phylum Streptophyta; class Magnoliopsida; order Santalales; family Viscaceae; genus Viscum; species Viscum album. The sequence continues at coordinate 1,146,043,953 of OY728130.1, read as the reverse complement.
CACTACAAAAATACCCTGATTAGAAGGGTTTATTTTTTAGATTATAAGGGATTATAATCCCCTCTAAACACATTAGAGGTGGTTATCCATAACTGCTGCTAATGTGCTCGCCACATTGTGTTAGTGGCGGTTTTCTATAAGCGCTAGTAAAGTAGCTCACAACTAGTGATGGTTAGGTTAGAGGGGGTTTTAAACCCCTCTAATTTCACCATAAAATGTTAGATTAGAAGGGGGTTTAACCCCCTTTATCCTAAAACACATTTTAGAGGTAGTTCTAAACCACCTCTAATTGAGTTGTATGCTTCTTATTAGGGGTGGTTCTTAAAACTGCCTCTAATTGAGACCAATATTAGAGGGGGCTTTAACCCCCTCTAATTGAGACCAATATTATATGCGGTTTCAGAAATGACCTCTAATAATTTTTTTAAAATATTGTGTGTGTTTTAAATTTCTCGGCCTCCTCTTATCCCCTCTAGTCACCTGCGCATGAACCACAAGTGACCAGCCCCTATCCAGTACCCTCATGCAACCAACTCCAATATCGCGCGTGTCCCAATCCCCCCCCTAGTACCACAGCCTTACCGGATGCCTCACCATCTAATACCCTTGTGCGACTAGCCCCTCTCCCGTACCCTGGCACTACCCCCCACCCTCCAGTTCCCCGTGTGGCCGTCTAATTACCCCCACGAAGCCGCCCCTTGTAAAAGTCCAGCAGGTGGGTTTCGAACTTACAACCCGCATCATAACACTATCGCCCCTCCACCACTAAGTCATCTTAATTTCATTTATTTAAGTACAAATTTTTGTATTTATATATATATTGAAGCTTATTTTAGTAAATAATATTTGAATAAGTATTTAAATAAATATAAATATATAACCTATATATATATTTTATATAAATTAATATATTCATTTTTATATTATGTATTTATGTATTTATATTATAATACATTTACATTATATTCAATTTATACATTTATATAAACTATATATTTTATATGTGTATTTACATACATTTGAGTAAATGTATTTTATAATATTATTTATGTTATGTATATACACATATATTTATATATTTATAAATATATTTATGTACATTATTTATATTCTTAAATACATATTTATATATTATATACATGTTTATTTACATAATATATATATATAACTATTTATTTAATATATTTATATAATGTATTTAAAAATTTATTTCTATAATGTATTTCAATACATGTATTTATTATTATTTGCATTAACATATATTTATTTGTATAAATTGTATAATATTATATATAATTAATATTATATGAAATACATATATATGAAATACAATTTATACAAATATTTCATATGAAATAAAATTTAAACAAATATTTATATAATGTTATATGTAATACAAATTTATATTATATATAATTAATATGTATATTATATATAATTAATATGTATATTATATATAATTAATATGTATATTATATATGATTAGCATGTATAATATATATAATTAATATTATATGAAATACAATTTATAAAAATATTTATATAATGCATTTCAATACATATATTTATTATTATTCACATTAATATATATGTATTTTGGTAAATATAATTATATAATATTGTGTACATTAATATATATTTATTTTTATAAATCATACATCATATAATATTACTAATATATAATATAAAAGCATGAACATATTATTTAAAAATATATTTATTATTATAATAATATAAATTATAAAAACTTCAAGCATGAGTTTTTATATGATATATTTTTTAAATAAATTATATTTATATAATATGTTTGTGGTTTCATATTATATATAATTGATATTATATGAAATACAATTTATACAAATAAATATATATTAATGTAAATAATATTATAGAATTATATTTATGTATACATATAAATACAATTAACTACAATCACATAAATATTTTATATAATATGTTCATATAATGTATTTAAATACATTTATATGTAGTGTTTTAATTATATATATATATATATATATTATGGAATTTGTTTTTTTAAATAGTGGGGGGTTCATAACCCCATCTAATTTAAAGACATTAGAGGGGGTTTTAAACCCCCTCTAATTTAAGGGATTAGAGGGGGGTTTGAACCCCCTATAATTTAAGACATTAGATGGGGTTTTGAACCCCCTCTAATTTAATAGATTAGAGGGGGTTGTGAATCGCATCTAATCTCATTGATTAGCGGTGGTTATGAACCCTATATATTTTCTTAAATTAGAGTGGGTTCAAAACCCCATCCAAAATCCAATTGGATATTAAAAAAATAATGTTAAAAAATTTAGAGGGGGTTCAAAACCCCTTCTAATTTAAGAAATTAGTTGGGGTTCATAACCCCCTCAAAATTCAATGATTAGCGAGAGTCGCACATAACCCCCTATAATTTATACAGAAAATAAATTTATAGGGGGTTCATAACCCCCTATAAATTTGATGATTAGATAGGGTTGTGCATAACCCCCTCTAATTATACAAAAAATGAATTTAGAGGGGGTTGTGCATAACCCCCTCTAAAAAAACGCCTTTAATCTGCTATTTTTTTGTAGTGAAGGACATCTATCATATTCATTTTGGAAATTATATTAATTTGATTTTGGAAAAGGACAAACTGTAAATCGGGTGATAGCCAATAAAATCCAGCAAGTCTGTGGGTCTTGAAACCATGATCGAATGACAATAAGGGTCTCATGCCAACCATTGACCTACGCAATGTCCTGGTTAATTTTTTATTGTTTTTAGTTAAACAGTTTAATGGATAAATGTTAATGATGATCCAGTAGTATCAATTTTGAGGATTATAGATTAATCTATTAACCGTATTAGTTTTGGAAAATAGTTAGAGACAAATAGTTAGACTTGTGACTCTTTTATCAACCTTACGATCCTTTAAAAGTTTCCTTTAGTGCTTCAAGTATAAAAAAAATCATTATAGTTAATTTATTTTTGGGAGTAAAAGAATGAATTAGAATTTTATCAATGAACAACCAAAATTTGGGATTGTTCATATGAAATTGAAACCTATCAAGTAAGAATATTTCCATATATTCTTAGGTAGTAAAATAATTACTCAAAATTAGGAGAATGAATTTGAAATAAAATGTTGTCATGATACCTTAATTTATGTTAAACTAATGGTCTTCTAAATTATCATAGATTTATGGCTTTGAGACCCTCAACTTTATATTGACCATTTACTTGTTTTTGATTGATGGCATCATTCACTACCTATAAATATTTACACTTTTTATCCAAGTACTTATCTCTACTTTCCACTGATGTTCTTCTACTTAGATACCTAGTTACATGGTAGTCCATGTGACCTTTTTTACTTTCCATTATCTCTTTTATAGAGGATGACTTATGAACCCTTCTCATGATATGGGATTTCAAACATAGGAAGAATCAAACAATCTTTCACCATGATCGATTTTAAATTTCAAGGACGCGATTTACATAAGGTTGGGAGAATGTAACGCCCTGAAAATATAAAGTAAGAACCTTGTATTCGATAGTGTGTAAGACACATGACACCAAACGATTAAGGTAATATAATATTAGGATATTTTATAATATATTTACTATTTAAAATAGATTCTATATATTTCAATACACACAACACCGAGTTATCTTGCATTACACACAAGAGAGACCTTCCTTGATAGCTTGTGTTACACGCAAGAGTGACCTTCTTCGATGGCTTGTGTTGCACACAAGACTGAGCTTTGTTGAAAAATAATATATTATTAAAATATAATGAGATATAAACTTGTCATTAAATTAGTATTTATGAATAGTAATAACTAACTTATGAAAATTATGGTTTATAAAAATATAGAATGAATTAATTGTTTATAAATTAATTAGAAATTAATACAAGAAGCAGATGAATATAAAGTGAATATTTTTATAGAAAACTATTTTTATGCTAAAAATTTGTTTTATGATTATAGATTAAATTAATTATAATTAGTGAGTGATATTAATGTAACATATATATATTATAAATTCAATAAAATATTTTTGATATTAATCTATTATGTTTGATATTCATAAGATAAGAACAAACCCTATTTTATATATATAAACCTATATTTTTATAAAGGCAATTTTACTACCTTTTAATGGAGAACCCATTTTAAATCTGAATTTTGACACATTAATTAATTTAATATGTCCAAATAAAATTTATCTTTAAAATAGAAACATAATAATTAGGTTAGGGTGAAATTTTGATATTTTTCTGAAATAATTCATTTTTTTAATGAATAGTTAAAAATACTGAATTTTAGTTCAAAACTGTTTTTTCTTCTAATTTATTTATAAGGATAAATTATATTTTTAATTGGTTTTAAAGTTTAATTAGATATTATTTTTATCAATTAATACAATTTTTTTCATTGGAATCAATTTTACTTTGAAATTGATTATAAAAACATAGCAAACTTTCTAAAGTTTTTACTTTAAAAATTTGCATTGTCGTCCCACCAGCGGGATGAATTTTAAATTAATTTATGCCACTTATATTATTGGAATTTAGAAAAATAGATTTCATATTTGTAATAAGAATAATTTATAATGTCTAACAATACCAACTTTGTTTTTTACCAAAATGATTTGTGAAAGTGATTAAAATTAATTACAATTATTAAGACAAAATTAAGCTTAATAAAGGACTAAACCTTTAACTTAAGGGCCCAAATGACCTAGAAAATTGTCCAAAACCCATTTTCTATCCATAATTCGTACATTAACCTTAAATTATTGAGTTTTTTTTGGTTTTTTATGACTTTTTTTAGGTAATAACATGTGTACACCTAACTTGTTTCTAAAAATTCCAAGTGAGTCTTTTTCCTTCCCTATAAAAAACCACCACATATCCTCATTACCCAAACCTCTAAAACAACTTAGGTTCAGCCGATATATGCCCATATAGCTTCCCAAAATCCCTCCTATCAACCTTTAAGCCTCTCTTTGGTTATAAATACTTCCAAGGAAGACTTTTGGTACAAACCAAAAGTAGTTACCTGATTAAGAAGTAACATCTTCTCTCAAAATTTTTAATTTTATTTCCATTATACACTCCCTCAACTATACTTATTTAATTATTGTATAAAAAACAGTATAATAAATATAATAGGATTTTTTTTCTAAGTTTTCTACCTAAACTTACACACACTTTCATCTAATGGGTAATGAACATAATGTTTCTATGTACGATGAAATGTTGTCTCACGAAACGATGATTGTTCATTTGCCCCTTACCACCTCTCATGGTGGACATTATAATGGACACTATATTTTATATATTATATATATATATATATATGATATTTATTATGTATTTATAATTCTTTAATCCTTTTATTATACCTACCTTTAATACTTTCCATTTTATGTTAATATCATAACATCGTTTGAGGAAGTGTGGACTACTGCCCCCTCAAAGTGTTGTGATTCATTCACACTAAACATGGAATGTATAAAGGATGGTTTTAATTAAAAAAGTGTGAAATAAAAAACCTATATATTATATTCATGATATAATTATCTTTCTATAAATATACTATATATATATCATTTTATTTATTACCCTTTCACACACTTAAAAAGTGATAACATCGTTCGTGGACGTGTGGACTACTGCCTCCTCGACATGATGTGATTCCTTTTTAATCACAATAATTCTATATATAAGTATATATGATTAAATAATATGTTATTTATGATATAATCATAATTTTAGAAATATATGGTGTTACTTACCTTCTTTCCATAACGATCATTGAAAAATGAGAACATTACTCATGCGTACGTACAACCTATCGTCTCCATGATCACAACGTTGATTAATTTTTCATAAACATATTTAATGGCTGATTTTAAAAGTATAATTAATGTGTAAAAATTATAATTATTTCATTTTTATTATTCTGGATATGTTATATAATGAATCATTTTACCATAGTTGACCTACCAAAGTTGTTTTTGACACATAAACCGAATTTGGTCAAAACACCTGACGTAAACTTTATTGTTTAAGTAGTTGTATACAATATAGTAAAAAGTGAAATAAAAGTAATGATAAACATGAAAAAAAAATCTCAAGAAAGTATAAAATTAACATAATTTTATCATACATGAAGTTAAAGGGCGTTCACCTGAAAGGAAACTCAAGGTAAGGGATTCTCATCTCACTTTTTACATATGTGAGATAAATATCATGTTCACCACTCAATTATTTTATGTGGTATACCTACTACCCATTTTGATATATTATGTAATTATTTCCCTTTATTTCGTGGTATTAAACATTTAAATTGATTTTTAATCTTTCATGGATTCCAGGATTCAAAATCTACTCAAGTAGTAAGTGATTTCGTCTCAATTTACATTCCATTAAGACTTATTTATTATGAACCAATTCACTTTTATTTGGTGTATATAATAAATTTGTCATTTTATATCATGAATCCCCTTATTCGCATGATATTCTAAGTTTCATTTGATGTCATACATTATGGATATTATGATTCAAATGTTTCAAAGCGGTATAAGACACTTTGGAATGTTTAAAGATTATTCTCCTCAAGAATGTTCTTAGTGATAATATTTGCAATATCACTTCCTTTTGTAATCATTTTTCATTGTAAAATCGATTGAGTATCCATATTTTTATATGATAGATATTATTATTGCGTAAATCATCTATCATTTCACGTACAATGTTTACTTTGATAGTTATTTGATGAACTGAGGAATTATTGATAAAATCTATATCTTTTATTCAAAACAAATATTTGATAAGGCATATTGTCTATTGGTTAATTTTAATATTCGATATGAGGAATGATTTGGACATGAAATAATGGTTGGAGCCCAAACTTTATATAGATCCTTGAAGCATCAATAGATTCCCCTAAGACAAATTAGTTGTGCAAATCATAATAGTTTAAATAGTATTTTGAAAGGTCTTGGAAGTAATAGGTTTTCATGTGCCTCAGACATGACATCCAAAAATTAAGAATTTACCCATTTAGTTTCAGTTATTATTAGACGTATCTATGGATACATTTCATTTCAGTTCAGTTCATTGATTAAATGGAATGTGTTTTAGTTTCTTACCTTGCCGTATTGATTTTTCCTTATCTAGTTATTTTAATGACATGTTTTTCCAGTTATTACCTTGCCATATTGTTTATGCACTTCCTTCTTAGTTTTTTGATTACATGACATGTGTGTTCGGTTATTTACCATGCCATAATTATTACTCTTATTGATTCATTATTATTTTCGTTATATTTTTCCCTTACTGAGCAATTGAGATCACCCTTATTATGTTTCTTTCTAGGAATCCAAGAAGCATAATATGAAAGATATGAAGGGATTTATTATATGGATTATATTTATCCTCAAAGTTATTTATTTGGAAAGATGAAAAAAAAATATGTTGTAATTAGTGTATTCCTTTGTAATACAAGACTCATTTATGTATCTAGTTTACCAAGACCACTAAACTCTCGATCCTTTGGTGCTTAATTCCTTGTAATCATGTCAATGTAATTAATAGTAGACACCGACTTCAAACTATCTGGGGTCAGGTCGCTACATTTTAGTTTAAAATGCGCATCGCATTTCCAAAACCAAACAAACGAGCCTAGATTGTTTTCTTGTCATTCTATTTGCTGTTACTTAATTAATTTCTTTATCATTTTTATCTTATACTTATTTAGTTAATTTTCACAAAGATAATTTTTGAATATGAAAAAGAAATGGTGTGATGTGCAAGAATCAACTGCAACTCAATCTAATACATAGTGTTCCTATTATGACTCAAAGTTTAGTTTAAAATTAACACCTTTTGTTTAATTCATTTATTTATATTATTACTAACATAAGAATTGTTTTCTTATATAGGTGTGCTATTTTTCTTAGGTATGAGTGGTTTGTTTGTAAATAGCATGATTCAAGGTCATGGGAAAAAGTCAAAGTAACATTGATGTTTTTTAATGTATGTGATAATTTTTACTTACTCATGTAATTTTATAAACCAATGTTTGAAATGTTTATAATATAATATTTTTCTTGTATTTGTGTTTTAAATTTTATTTCATTTAAATTCTGTATTTTTACATGATTTTTCTGATTTCTGGTGATATTTCTAGAGCTATAGTGTGTTGTTACAACACACTGCATTATGCCCTATTTTTGGTGTTGTAGTGTGTTGTTACAACACACAGTAGTACGCCCCTTTATCAACGCTAAATAAAAGCACTGATAAATTGGGATTTTATCAAAGATTCTAAAATCTCTGATAAATGTCTCATTTATCATTATTTTTAGCATTAATAAAGGACCCCTTTATTAGTGCTTTTATGGCACTGATAAAAGTCTAGGGCTTTTAGTTGCGCTCTGGTAGTCAGTGCTTTTTTAGTACTGATAAAGACCAATTCTAGCACTGTTAATGGCATGTTTTATAGTAGTGTATGAACTTATAAAGTTTTATCAATGTTCTTATAACTTGGTTTTATTTGTTTATATCTTTAAAAGGTTTTACTTATCTTTAATCGTTCTAAAATAGGGTTTTAGTCCTTAAGACTTTTGTTATTTACTTTGAAAATTTAAAGGGAAATCCATCCCCCTCTTGACATTTTACCCTACTCGGGCCTCTAGGTTTCATCATCTCCATAATGTTAATAATGATATGAATATCATATATATTCATTATATACATATTTACAATCATTTTTGAAAGGTGGACATGAAAAATGAATCATATCACTTCACGGAGTTGGTAGTCTGCACTTACACATGGGTGACATTATCATTTTTTAACAGGGGGAAGGGTAAAAAGGTAAATGATATATTATATTTCCAAAATCATAATTATATCATAAATATGTATTCATTAGTTCAATATTTGTAATCATACAATTAAATTGGTGTTGAAAAATGAATTACACCGTTATGTGGAGACTGTAGGTCGTACGTACTCATGAGCGATGTTTTTATTTTCCATAGGATGAAAAAGAGATTAATAAGGTTATGTTTTTAAATATAATTTTTATACTTCTGTGTTTTGAATTTCGAAAAACAGACATACACAGTTGCGATCAGTAAGATATTTAGAGTCTGATAGGACCAACTTGCATTTTTTGTGAATAGTAACTTGACCCTTTAGAATAGTAATATACCCTTATTGATAGTAATATGACCCTTATGAATAGTAAATCAGCCAAATGAATAGTAACATCACTCACAAATGTATAAATAAAATTTAGGCACCTTATAAATGAAAGTATGATATAATTATATCATAGTACAAGTAAGTGAATAAAATAATGAAACAATGTCTTACTCTTCTCAATCTCTTGCAGAGTACATTTATAGTAGATGATTCACACAAGAATTATATACTGAGGCTTGCAGGAAGGATTCATCGAGGTTTTCGCACTATTTTAACAAAATGTGACCTGAAAGATTCCAAAGGTAAAATAAACCCGCACCCACCCATTGTCTACGCTCACCTGATATCCCAAGAAGCATGGGATGCATTTATTGGTCATTGTGAGGATGAGAAGTTTCAGGTACATTGTGGGTGATAATATGTTGTTTGAGGATATGTGTATTCATCACTTTGATTGTCAATATTTCATTTATGAAATAGAAACTATGTACTGAAAATAAGAAACGTGCATCAAAACCAACATACCCCTATCGTAAAGCAAAGATGGGGTGCACTTCACTAGAAAAGAAAATGGTACATGTTTTAAATTTACAGTAATATTGTTAGGTTCCAATAAACAATATCATAATTATCTTTCTATATTTATATGTAGATTGATGAGTCTAAAACCAAAGACACTTTCATCCCACGTCATGTTCTATGGAAGGAGGCATGTTTGAATAAGGAAGGGAATCTAGTAGATGAGAACACACAAAAAGTGTGGGAAATATGTGTAAGTATAACACGACGATAAAAAGATTTGTTTTAAATTGATATTACTTAAAAATAATTAGTTGTTTTCCTCTATCCGACAGTCACAGGAATCAGCTACTTCTGTAGTGGATGCAGACCTATAACCGACGTCTTTGAAGCATCCAGAACAATACGGTCGTGTCAGAGGTGCGGGGTTTGGGGTGACACCCTGAGTATATTTTGAGAAAAAAGAAAGAAACGGATGATAGAGATGAAAAAATGAAACAAATGAGAGAAATACTAGCAACTCTTGAAGAAATATTTCAATGGTAGGGAGAGTTTCTAGCAACTTTTATGGGTGGGAAGCAAAGAGAAGACACAACTTAGGAATAACCAGCGTGTGAAGATCCTGCCCCACCCCCCACCAACATTGAGGTGAGACATTCCCCTCAAAGATCTATCTTAGCCGTGGTAATCAATATTCTAATAATTGTTCCCATGAAATGTGAATCAAACAAACACTGATACTTTTTCGGTACTGATATTTTATAGGGTGATAATGACTGTGATTTATATTTGTCAACACCCACCTATCACCTTGTAGCGAGGGCTATAGTGTTCAACATCCCAGATGACAAGCTGCATAATAGACCACTTCTAAAAGATCATCTAAAAGTGATGATTATTTTAGATCATGAGCCAAATGAAGAGCTACATATTCCACTTGATGACGATGATATCCATACAGTCGAAAAGGCTATTGGGACATTCATTTCATGGTCGTCACAACTTGTAAGAGTATATGCGGACAAAGTGGTATTTATTTCCTTTTCTTCAAGATAAACCTTTAACAATTAATGAAAAAAGGGTCTGAACCAATGAATGTTATTATAGATGGATAAAGGAAAGGTGGTGACAAATATCGGCTCAAAACCATCTAAAGGATCGACCAACTAATCCCAAAGAGCTATTGAAAGCACAATAACACCACCTGTTCTCTATCCACATTTACTAGCATTGAAGACTCATGTGGATACGAATCTAAGAGGTGGTAGTATTCATATAGTGGTTTCAAAAAGAATATATATGGAGAGGAAAGTCAAGATTTCGTTTTTTGTTGAAAATGTAAATGAGATCCTTGAAAATGGTTGGTTATGCATCACAGTTGTAAATATATATATGAGGTATGTTTTCATGAATTGATTTTCTAAAAGCTGATATAATGTGAAAATTATGACTAAATGAATTTTATATTGTTGACAGATGTATATATGAAAAACAGTTGAAGGAATTTTCCCATGATCCAAAATTTGGACTCGTTAGTCCTCATACCACATCAACACATCTAACGAAATTAGAGCCATCAAAAAAGGATTAAATAGTGAACGGATTGCTGAAAACATTTGAAAGCAAGATTACATATGATAGACTCTTCCTAATACCAACCATGCAGGGGTAAAACTCTACGATTAAAGGATATCAATTATATTTTCACTTCTTTTATTACTTATTCCTTTTTGTGTTTTTAGGCAACATTGGATGCTAATTACGGTTAACTTGGATACTCCAAAGATTTATTTTCTAAATTCAAAGTAAGGATATACATCAAACCGACCACACGTGATAGAGTTTGTGAATCTGAAAGACACTACATCCTATATTTTAGGTCTAAACATCAAGTAATATAATTTATATTATCTTTTACTGGGGATCTTGTTATGATAGGGCAGTGTATCATTATCGTCTAAAAAAAGGAATGAGGACAGGGGCTAAGCATAAGGAGGCGAGCAAGTACTATGTCTGGAAAAATATCAGGGTATATATAATAAAATTTCACTATCCAAACACATATCAACACAAGTTACTTATTCTCCTAATGATCAAATTTTTTGCAGTGTCCAAAACAAAAAAAATGATAATGATTGTAGTTATTATGTTTGTAAATTTATGAAATAGATCGTTTTTCATCAACAAACTAGCATCCCTAAAGAGGTATTTTCAAAAACAACTAATATTTCATTTAATTTATTTATTAATTCTTTATTTTTATATTTTTCAGTACTACTCTGACTGCCGAAAAGCCTCATACTCACAAGACGGTATAAATTTGTTCATAAACGAGTGGGTCGCATACCTGATGGAAGATTTTACACAAATAGCATAAATATCTGACTTAGAGATCTGTACAATTGGCAGTCATTTTTGAGAGGGGTTAAGGGGATCAAAAGATGAAACATTGTTGTATGTAAATGTTCGTAGGAAAATTTTAATTGTTATTAAATAAAACATCCTTTCTCTAATGAGTAATTTTCCCATTTTAACAGATGAAATGCACCAACAACATGCAATAATGATGAACCACTCAAAGTGTCTCTCTTTTCACTACTGAAAAAATGACCTATACCCACGGTTCAAAACCGTGGGTATAGCCCCCAAAACCGTGGGTATAGGCTATACCCACGATTTTGGGAATCGTGGGCTGTAAAGGAGTCGGTATAGGGGTCTTGACCTATACCCATGGTTTTTGGAGAACCGTGGGTATAGGGGAGTCAGATGTGGCACAACTCTGTTACAGCGTGGCACACAACTAACCCCGCGGTTTTCAAACCGTGGGGAATTTAAATCCAAAAATTTCAGCACTGGGGGGAATTGAACCCACGCCTCACGCTACGCCTAACAGGCGTGCCCCAGCAACCGACCAACCAAGCTGCGAATCTTATTTGATATATAATCATATATCCGCGTATATATATTCATATAACCCAGCTCGGTATTTAAATTTCAAAAAACGCAGCCTGAGAGAATCGAACCCGTGTCTCATGAAATACTTCACAGTCGTGCCGTACAAACGCACCAACCCATCTGCGAAATTTAACTATTATGTATGCATATATATTCGTATATATATTAATATAATCCGGTGTAGTATTTAAATTCAAAAATCGTTGCTGAAGGGATTCGAAACCAGGACATACAGATCCCGCCCAGAAGGCTTTACCAACCGAACTAAAGATTTTTGAAATAATATATCTATATTATTATAAATATATTAATCTTAACTATGAAAAAATGTCTTCCCCGCCATTTTTTTTCGTGTCCCGCCTAGTTCTCTTTCCTCGCCATAATGCGGGAAATCTATAACCACGGTTCTGGAGAACCGTGGGTATAGGTCCTCAAAAAAAAACCCAATACCCATGGTTTTGAAGAACCTTCGGTATAGGTCTTCGGAAAATACCCTATACCCATGGTTTGGCCAAACCGTGGGTATAGGGTTTGAAAAAAAACACATATACCCACAGTTTTTCAAAACCGTGGGTATAGGTGTTCAAAATAAACCAATACCCACGGTTTAAAGAAAAACTGTGGGTATAGGTCCCCATATTAACCCTATACCCACGGTTTTGAAAAACCGTGGGCATAGGGGTACTCTATATCCACGGTTGTTTGTAAAACCGTGGGTATAGACCCATTTTTCAGTAGTGTTTGTTTAAAATGGACAGAATTTTAAGTCAAAACAACAACTGACCTACGGAAATCCGACCAAACGCATTCTAATTGTATTGATCCTTTATTAGAATGATCCATGGGTGCGTTGGTGATGTGTACGAGTCAACCCCGCCTCAATATGAGGCACGGTGTGACTGGTATCACTCAAAGGGTCTATCTTTTGTTTAAAATGGATAGAATTTCAAGTGAAAACAACAATTGACGTATGAAAATCCGACCAAACGCATTTGGATTGTGTTGATCCTTTAGGATAATGATCCTTTGGGTGCGTTGGTGACGTGTACGAGTCAACCCAGCCTCAGTCCAAGGCACGGTGTGGCTGGTATCACTCAAAGTGTCTCTTTTTTGTTTAAAATAGGCTGAATTTTAAGTGAAAACAACAACTGACCTACGGAAATCTGACCAAACGCATTAATATTATGTTGATCCTTTAGTAGAACGATCCATGGGTGCATTGGTGATGTGTATGAGTCAACCCCTCCTCAATCTAAGACACGGTGTGGCTGGTATCACTCAAAGGGTCTCTCTTTTGTTTAAAATGGACAGAATTTTAAGTGAAAATAACAACTGACGTACACAAATCCAACCAAACGCATTTGGATTGTGTTTATACTTTAGTAAAACAATCCATGGGTAATTTTTGACGTGTAAAAGTCAACCCCACCTCAATACGAGGCACGGTGTGGCCGGTATCACTCAAAGTGTCTCTCTTTTGTTTAAAATAGACAGAATTTTAAGTGAAAACAACAACTGACGTACGTAAATCTGACCAAATGCATTCGTATTGTGTTGATCATTTAAGATAACGATACATGGGTAATTTTTGATGTGTAAGAGTCAACTCTTCCTCAATCTGAGGCACGGTGTGGCCGATATCACTCAAAGTGTCTCTCTTTTGTTTAAAATGGACAAAATTTTAAGTGAAAACAACAACTGGCCTATGGAAATCTGACTAAATGCATTCATATTATGTTGATCCTTTAGAATAATGACCCATGGGTGCATTGGTGACGTGTACGAGTCAACCCCGCCTCAATCCAAGGCACGGTGTGGCTGGTATCACTCAAAGGGTCTATCTTTTGTTTAAAATGGACAGAATTTTAAGTGAAAACAACAACTAACATACGCAAATCTGACCAAACGCATTCGGATTGTGTTGATCCTTTATGAGAATGATAAATGGGTCATTTTTGACATGTAAGAGTCAACCCCAACTCAATCCAAGGCACGGTGTGGCCGGTATCACTCAAAGTGTCTCTCTTTTGTTTAAAATGGACAGAATTTTAAGTGAAAACAACAACTGACCTACGGAAATCCAACCAAACACATTCAGATTGTTTTGATAATTTAGGATAATTATACATGGTTCATTTGTAACATTTACGAGTCAAATCCTCCTCAATCCAAGGCACGGTGTGGCTGGTATCACTCAAAGTGTCTCTATTTTGTTTAAAATGGACAGAATTTTAAGTGAAAACAACAACTGGCCTATGAAAATCCAACCAAACGCATTCAGATTGTTTTGATCCTTTAGGATAATAATATATGGGTAATTTTTGACATGTACGAGTCAAAACCGCATCAATATGAGGCATGGTGTGGCTGGTATCACTCAAAGTGTCTCTCTTTTATTTAAAATGGACATAATTTTAAGTGAAAACAACAACTGACCTACGGAAATCTAACCAAATGCATTCGGATTGTGTTTATCCTTTATTAGAAAGATCCATGGGTCATTTGTGACATGTACGAGTCAAACTCACCTCAATCTAAGGCACAGTGTGGCCGGTATCACTCAAAGTGTCTCTCTTTTATTTAAAATGAACAGAATTTTAAGTAAAAACCACAACTGACCTACGGAAATCCAACCAAACGCATTTGGATTGTGTTGATCCTTTAGGAGAACGATCCATGGGTCATTTTTTAGGTGTAAGAGTCAACCCTACCTCAATCTGAGGCACGGTGTGGCCGGTATCACTAAAAGTTTCTCTCTTTTGTTTAAAATGAACAAAATTTTAAGTGAAAACAACAACTGACCTATGTAAATCCGACCAAACACATTCGGATCATGTTGATCATTTAGGAGAACGATCCATGGATCCCCCCCCACCTGGACGGCCCCCCACCCCCTGGAGGCCCTCCACCCCCCTAGACACCACCCCACCACCTGGACACCTCCCCCACCCCCTGGACACCCCCACCCCCATGGACAGCCACCCCCACCCCCTTGGACACCACCCCACCCCCCTTGGACAGCCCCACCAACCCCCTGGACACCCCCACCCCTCTGGATACCCCCACCACCTGGAAAGCCCCCCCAACCCCTGGAAAGCCCCCCCCAACCCCCTGGACACCCCCCACCCCCTGGACACACCCATGGACAGCCCCTCGACCCCCCCGGACACCCCCCACCCCCCTGGACACCCACCAACCCCTAGACGGAACCCCGACCCATGGATGTCCACCCCCACCCTCTTGGACACCACCTCGCCCCCCTTGGACAGCCCCACCTACCCTTTGGACCGCCCCCCACCCCCCGGACACCCCCACCCCCTGGAAAGCCCCCCTCGACACCCTAGACACCCCCATGGATAGCCCCCCCACCCACCCACCCACCCTGGACACCCCCCCCACCCCCCCTAGACACCCCACCACCCCTTGGACGCCCCCCCCCCCACCTGGATGCCCCACCTCCTAGACACCACCCCACCACCTAAACACCCCCACCCCTGGACACCCCCACCCTCATGGACATCCCCCACCACCTCCTGGACACCACCCACCCCCTTGGAAATCCCCCCAACCTCCTAGAATGCCCCCCCCCACCCCCCTAGACACCCCTATCCCCCCGGACACCCCCTACCCCCCCTTGGACAGCCACCCCAAACCCCTGAACAGCCCCCAACCCCCTGAATTCTGAATTGAATTCTTTATGTATTTAATTAACTTATGAATTATGTGTTAATGGTGTATGTGTATACTTGTTGTATGGGTATACTTGGTTTAATTACCTTATGAATTATGTGTTAATTTTGTATGGGTATACTTGTTGAGATGCTGAATTTTTTACAGGTGTTGTTTGGGTGTGTTGCTGCAGAATTTTTTGTTGCAGCAGAGAGGGCATTTATCAACGCTAAAAGTGCACTGATAAAAAACACATTTATCAGTGCTTTTTTAGTGCTGATAAAGGGTTCCTTTATCAGCACTAATCTTTACAGTGCTTTTTTTAGCGCTGTTAAAGCCCATTTTGAGTGCTGATAAAGCCCATTTTTGTAGTAGTGAATTAAGTGTTGTTTTTTTGTAAGTAATAAATGTTTAATAATTAATAAATTGATTTAAATGAAAATTAATTTTCATAAATTTTATTCATAAATCAATATTTTGTTGTGTTGTGATTTTAGGATAATTTAATACGACCTTTGTTAATTTTTCAGGTTGTTCTAAAATCAATTTTAATCTTAAAAACCGTATTTTTCGAGCAAATGATGTTTTTAATTAAAAAAATAAATTTATCATATTTAGAAAATTATTTTTATAAAATGGAGTTCATTTTTTAATTCTACATATCGAAAAATAGTTATGGTGAATTTTTGGGATTTTTCTAAAATACTTGAATTTTTTGATGAATTGTAAAATGCGATAATTTATGATAAATGTTAAATATATGAATTTTTTAGTCATTGTTGATGTAAGGATAAGGTAATCACCATTATTTCTAACACACATGCACTTATTACTATATTTTTTCACAATAATCAACAATATTTCTTGTCTTGATCAAAATAATAAAATAATGAGAAATCACCCCTCTCCTCCACTATAAAAACCACCCCTCACCCCCTCTTCTCCTCACTCCTCTAAGCCTTGAATCTTGTCAAAGTTCTACCCAAATCCTCTTCCCTAGTCTCTCCCCATGTCCATGAGCTTTTGGTCTTACCAAAATATCAAAACCTCTTTCCTTAAGGAGATTCTCAAGGAGGAGTATTCAAGAGGTAAAATCCTCTTCCTTTTCCTTTTATTTTCTTTTTCAAGTTCTTTCTTTTATTATACTATCATCACATCCTCTGTCTAAATGATCATGATAACTCCAGTATTATATATATACTAGAATTATATCATGTTATAAAAATATCCATCATCAATCTCCTTACTCTCTCTCTCTCTTATTTTAAAAATGAAATCATCGTCTGGAAGGTGTCGATTTACAACCTTCGTGGACGAAGAACTTTCGTTCTTCAATTTCTTCTTCAAGGATGGTCATGATACCATTTTTAGGGTTAAACTAGACTATAATATATTTATTATAACCTATTTAATGTTCTGGTACTAGTATATATACATAATAATAATACATATGACAAAACTAGTTTGTGGTGATCAAAATACCGCCGCAATAATCTAAACAATTATCACTAAATGTCTTATCTAATGATTCATCCTCATACCATATAACCATATAATATATATAACCATTTAAACTTATGTATTCTCATTGATAGATTTTAATTCCAATTCTAGAGAATTATACACATTTTACATGAACTCCATTACTTATAAACAGGTGAACCAATCATGAAAACTAAGAAAATGAATTCTCCCGAACGATGAAATTAAACTCTATAACTCATCAATAAGTCCATAAATGAACTTAATAAAACTATGATGAATCAAATAATTCTAGAAAAGGTTATGAATTAATGGTTTTAATTTGATTATCCAAGACGTTGAGGTCGAGTGCAGAACACATTCGGACATAAGGTAAGAGTTTTATACCCAAACCTCCATTTTTTTTGGGTTACTCTTTTTCCCACTTTACCCCAATAAAATTCTTGATTATTCTCATGTACTACTAATAAATTATATGTGAATGTTTTATATATATTTACCAATCAGAATCCTTATTTCTTTTATGGGTATTTACGTGTTTTAAAGAATCTTTCTCAAGTTTTTCACGATAAACAAGCCCGATTCAAGATAACTTCTCGAATTCTTACCTATTTTCAAGTGCACTCTATAATTTTTTTTAAGGCACCGTTATTTTTCTAAAATCACTCATTTTATTGTGAAAAAACTATCTTAGTTCACTTTTGGTTTTATATAGATATTTTTTCAAAAGAACTCTTCTTTGCAAAGTAAAAGAGTATTTCTCTCAAGTATTACTCGATGATTTTATAAGAGTATTTTCATCTATTTAAACACTATTGTTGATTCATATGTTTAATTGGAATTAATATTTTATGATATCATACACCATATTTTATTGAATGGTTTATGATTAGTTTGATTGTGTATGTTTATCTTGATACCATTCACCATATTACTTCGAACGGTTAGTGTTTATGTTTACTGATTGGGGAAAGTTATTTATATTTCATATGTTAGTTTCAATATGAATGTATATATTGATTATGTTTCTTCCCTTTCATATGATGAATTCAATTGGACTTAGTAACACTACTGGAAAAAAGGCCTATACCCACGGTTCAAAACCGTGGGTATAGCCCCCAAAACCGTGGGTATAGGCTATACCCACGGTTTTGGGAACCGTGGGCTGGAACGCCGTCGGTATAGGTCCCCAGCCTATACCCACGGTTTTCCAAAACCGTGGGTATAGGTGTTCTGCCACCGTTTCAACAAAACATTCCCAATTGCCACGGTGTCAATGGCTTTTACCCACGGTTTCAAAACCGTGGGTATAGATCCTAAAATAAAGCCGCAGGCGGGTTTCGATCCCACGACCTCCTCGCTGCAAAGTACCGCGTCTACCACTACCCTACTATCAATTATGTGTATATATATATATATTTAGTTAAATATAGTTATATAAACCGTGGGTATAGAGGGAAGAACCGTAGGTATAGGACTCCCGCCAAAAAAAAAATCTTTCCCGCGGAAAAAAAAAATTTCCCGCGCACACATGGGAAACCTATACCCACGGTTTTTCAAAACCGTGGGTATAGGTTTTTTATCCTATACTTATCCCCACGGTTCTCCTCAAAACCGTGGGGATAGGTACCCCTATACCCACGGTTCTTGAAAACCGTGGGTATAGGTCAATTTTCAAGACCTATCCCCACGGTTTTGGAAAACCGTGGGGATAGACCCCCCTATGCCCACGGTTTTTGAAAACCGTGGGTACAGGTCTTGAAAATTGACCTATACCCACGGTTTTCCAAAACCGTGGGTATAGGGGGTACCTATCCCCACGGTTTTGAGGAAAACCGTGGGGATAGGTCCATTTTCCAGTAGTGTAAGTGACAGGTGGGGGGGTTATAGCCCATCGATGCATCGGTAGGTCTCATGAGACAAACTAGCTTGGGTTTTTACCCATTATGTATGGTGTCTTGGCCGAGACCTTGACGATATGTTTATGATGTCTGACATTATGCATTCCCTCGTTATGAAACTAGTAATTGATAGTCCATGTGATTATTCAACTAGTAGAATATCAATGGTTATGTCTTATTATTGCATTATTTATTCAGCTTTTATTCCTGCTATATTATGCTTAAGATTTTGTTTTAATGGCACGTGCTCTTTAGTTATTCATCATGCTTTATTATTTATGTTTCCAATATATTACTTACCCTTATTGAGCATTTGAGTTCATCCTTTTCTTATGTTTATTTTCCACTATAAGAGTGTTTCCAAACAAGTTTATATGATGTATTTCATTTTTTTTAAAAGAGGTCTAGTCAGAAGCAAAGCTTATGCCCGTTTATTAAAAGAGTGAAAGAAAGTACAAGAAACGGCAAACGGAGTCATACAACCATAAATTCCCTCATTCATAAAAACTAGAAATCATAATATGACATATCATTCCCATAATCAGAGTCTCCAGCTTCCCACTCATATAAGAGAGGAGAACGGCTCTATTGAATTTACTTAAAGTGTTAAATTAATATAAATTAATTTTCATGTTCATGTGACACCAAATTGATATATTTCGAAGATGGGGTAAGGATAAGTCGAAATCCTCTCATCTAATAGATTTTAGACGAGTTTAAGTGATGTTTTAACTCTTATATCTTGGTATTAACCATTTGTTAACCCTTTTGATGATTATCGCAATATTAAAGTTTTTTACTTTTTAAGGGTTGAGAAAGTTACTATAAAAGTACAAGTGACCCATAAGTGGACAGTGGTTAATATGCTCGATCATATCACGTTCACTTGGACCAAATATAAGATTTTATGAATTTTAAATCATTTAATAAAATATTATTAAAGTCATTTTTGGGACTATTTACATGACAAATTTTAAAAAAAAATCAAGATGATGATGTAGTTCGAATATAAACTTCGAACACATCACTAATACGTTATACTTATCTACAAAATTTTTGGAACACCATAGCTCACCCAAAAAAAAATTATTTTGTATGTTTTTAAAATAATTTACTTTTTTTTTCTACTGTTTGCATAAACACTATTTATAACTTGTTTTTATCATTGTGAAGACATTTTAGAGATATTAAAATCAAGAAAATGGCATTTTGGAATTAATCTTTACTTGAAAAAATATAAAGGTTCTGATCAAAGATAAATGACACCAAAATGCTATATTTTCGAATATATAAGGGGGTGGTTGAATTCCACTCATCCAAGAGATTAAAAACAGGTGTTAGGGTGATTTTAAAGATTTTTCACAATAGTTTTAACCCTGACTAACCCAGTTAACCATTTACCATTATTGTAAATTTTACCATGGTTACTATTCATTATGGCAAAAAATAAGTTGATCTTATTACCAACTTTGGACATGTTGATTCCAAATATGGAATATATTTTATCAGTTTCAATTCTTATAAGTTACAAAAATTACTTTTAAAATAAATCCGCAAAACACGACGAAAAACGATTTTCTAAAAAAACACATTTTTAAGCATAAAAATGTTTTTAAGGGTTCCACCTCACCCCTTGAAAGGTGGATTATCAAAAATCAATAAAAAAAAGGCCTTCGGGCCATTGGATGGAAAAGGAACTAATGACATCTTATGATCAATTCAAACCAAAATGGGATTTTGTAAATACTTGAAAAGAAAACTTGGTTTTCTATAAAATCGTTATTTTTCATCATTCACTGAAAAATTAATATTTTTAGAAAAATGTCAAAATTTTATTCGAAAATAATTTTGATATGTTGATTTCAAAAATGTTGTCTTCTTTATCAAATACAATTTCTTAAAATAGAAGAAATTAATTATAATATTTTTTTCATAAAATCAATAAAATCCCTTTTTGAAGAAAATGTATTTTTGAAACATAAAATGACTATACTAAAATTTGAGTGTTTATTTTCTAAGCATTAAACAATACATTTGTATTGGGTATGACCTTTATATATACACGCACACACATTTCATAACGCCACTACTCCTATTCACATTCGTCAATCAAATAACTAGGTTATAACAGTTATGTTTAAATAATATTATCTCACTATTTGTTTAAGCTCAATATTACGTGTGCTACTCACTATTGAACATTTTTAAAAGAAAACATAAACTAAAATATTGAGGTGTTACACAACCAATTCCATAAATGCGGACCGATGGACTCAACTCGCAAGCCTGAGACCCATTAATCACCCCCGCTTATAGTCGCGTCTCTTCCTCTTCATTCAATGTATTGTTATGTCCGCTTTTAATAAAAACAATGATAAGAGAATATATAGGCTCTGACATGATTTTGTGTGAAAGCATTATTATTCAGTTTGACATTCATAATTCACTATAGATGATTTTTTCTCATAAATTTAAAAGATAAAACCTAACTTAGTAATGTTCTTAATGGAAAACACAACCTACTCATTAATACAAGTATTTTCAAATGAATAGAACTCATTATACCAGGTAAAGTTACAAGCATAACACTTATTAAATACACATGTTGTAAAAGTAAACACTGGTTGATGAAAGTAATGGAAATCCACGAATGAATACAACTCTCCCTCATAATGCTTAAAATAAAAGAAACTGCATAACTCAAAATTATATTTTTTATTGATTATCATATGCTTATATATTTACATTGACATGCGAAAGGGGACATTATAAAGAACCCACATTTTGCAGTGGGAGAGTCACTGAGAAACAACTTCAAGCTGCACACCAACCTGTGAGTTTCGTTGTATCGGTGGCCAACCCAAAGGGGAAAACTGGAACAGACGTCTCGTTCTTCCTTCGGTAGTCAGCCCCAAAGGAGAAAGTCGGAACTGAAAGCAAAACGCAACAGGGACAAATTGAAAGCAATGAAGAACGCAGAGAACATGCAAGACGGGGATGCGGAGATTAAGGAGAATAAGAAACGCAAAGAGTTTTCCTCAAAAAGGAAAAAATCGAAAGCAACGAAGAACGCCGAGAACAAGCAAGACGGGGATGCCGAGATTAAGAAGAATACGAAACCCAAGGAGTTTGCTCCCTACGGCAATTATCGATTTTACTATGGCTATCGTGTAATTCCTGCCTCTTATAGTTTTCTTTCGGTTCACGTGTTTCTAAGTGATTCTGAACTGTTTATCCGTGGATCGATTTTTATTTATCGCACAACATCCAAACTTGCTGGAATTCGTGAATTTTATTCATCGACTGTGAATGTTTTACGAACAGATACGTATTAACAACCGCCTTAGGAGTCATGAAATCTGGATTAGTTTGTGATATTTACGTATTACCATCATGTAATATTATCTTCTGCACCGTGATCGTATACAATTTATTTAATCGCCAATAAGTGTTATTGATCCTAGTTTTGGCTGGGGATTGTCATTTTTTGCAATTCATGATTTATGTTGATTCGATTTGAAGTTGTTGCAAAGAATGAGATAGGATGTAAAATTTTATTTTACTGTGCTTTTTTGTTTTTTCATGAATCTGGGAGGGTGATTATTGTATAAATTTGACGTGTCAGATTGGTCAAGATGTTGAAGAAGATCCTCGTTTCAAGGTTTTGAAGAAGGAATGGTTCGAAGACAAAGACTGTCTGGACATTGGTTGCAATAATGGGTTGATTACTATCAATATCGGTATACACACATGGCTTGCAATTGTAGAATCTTCTTATCAACTTTTTATTTAGGATGACTGCTTCGTATTGTCTCCTAGCAGCTAGCCTAAGGGTCTGTTTGAAAGCACTCATTGAAAACTGTTTATAGCTCTTATCACTTACAATAATCAGTTTTTTGAAAAAAAAGGCTCTTGTTCTGTTTCTGAAAAAGCACTTACACTTAGATTCCTGAAGAAACCCACTTAAATAAGTTGCAGGAAAACACTTCTTCAATGATCAATCTAGAAACATTCTTACAAAAACACTTATATTAAGCAGTAAGTGCTACGAGAAGTTGTCATATGGACCCTAAGAGGAAGGGAATACATATTTACAAGACTAGTGTTGTAATGATTTCGATGCAGCATTTCTATTGAAATTTCCAACAATTGGCTCACTGTCTTGGGTTTGTTTGGTTCTTTCCTCTTGGTTTTCGATGTTTGCATAAAGAGACGACACTCTTTTACTGTGGTTTTGATTTTTTTTCTGTTTTTTTACAGCAAAAAAATTTGGTTGCCGCAGTATTCTTGGCATTGACATCGATTCTAGTAAGTTTTTACATATTCATATAAGGAAGAAATTTTTCGTTTTCCATTTTACAAATCTTTTAAATTCCAAGCACGTCAAAGAGAGTTGTCATCTTAACATGGCGGCCTTGTGTATATTTAATGCGGCCTTGCCTATATTCATATCATGCACCAGGTGATGTAAACAGCTAACATGGGGAATAAATGTTATATGATTGATTTTAGGTGCAAATGATCTTTTATATATATAAATTTTATCACCTTCTCTATATTGCAGATCGAATTAGAGAGGCCTACTGGCTGCTCAGGAAAATTGTGAAAATTGAGTCTGCTGGTAATAAACATTCCAAAACTTCCAAAGAGATTACAGATCAAACAAAGGATACTGCACATAGTGAAACATTAAGTTGTGAAGAAGAGGTTGGGAAGATTTCAAGGGATTGTTCTTCTAATGAAAGGGATTTGTTTGACATTGTCTCATTTCAAGAAGAAAATTTTGTTACGAGTCATCACCGACCAGCAGCGAAGCACTATGACACTATTATCTGGTAGGTCCCTTCTTTTAGTTTACATTTAGTAAAATTGTTGTAATCTTATTTTTAAACACATTCCATTTGCATTTGTATCCATAACTAACGTAGAATCTTGTGGCTTTGATAAAAATAATTTAAATATAAACGGTAGCTTATTACAGCAGGGCAGTGTCATTCCCTTAAAATAGATGATTGAAATTCATGGAAGTTATGTTGTTAATATATCAGTGATCCTGGGTTGAATGGAGTACTGGCCCGAGCCTTTGAATTGCTTTCACAACACTGGTGATTTGAAGGTGTGGTTGCTGGCTGCTCTTTGTTTCATGAAGGTTATCTATGTTGACCGGGCATTATATGGGAAATGTTCTTTGAATATATTAGTTCCTAGCCATTTAGGCTCCGTTTAACATCACTTATTGAAAACTGTTTGTAGCACTTATCACTGATGATAAACAGTTAAAAAAATAAGCAGTGTTTGTTTTGTTTTTGAAAAAACACTTAGGATCCATTGGATAGCACTTACTAAAAACTGCTATTGAAAAGTGTTTCCAGATTGCTTATTTACAATACTTGCCATTTATGATGTGCTTCTTTACAAGTGTTTACAGACTGCTTATTGAAAAAATGTTTTTCTTCCTCTTAAGTGGTTTTCTTCAGGAATTCAAGTATAAGTGATTTTTCAGAAACAGAACAAACACCACTTATTTTTTTCAATTTGCTCATCATAAATGATTAGTGCTATAAGCAGTTTTCAGTATGTGCTGTCAAACAAATCCTTATACTTACATCTTAGCATAAAACCACTCAAATAAGTGGCAAAAAAGCACTTTTTCAAAATGTAATCAGGAAACACTTGGGGTCTGTTCGATAGCATTTATTGAAAACTGCTTATAACATTTTATCATTTATAATAAATGCTTCTGTATAAGTGTTTCCAGATTTATTATTGAAACAATTCTTTTCTGACACTTCAGTGGGTTTCTCTTTTGGAATTTTACTGTTGGTGTTTTTTTTCAGAAACAGAACAAACAGTACTTATTTTTTCTATCTGTTTATCTTAAGTGATCAGCGTTGGTCCGTGTAGAATGACTGGGGGGGGGATTGCCTTTCGGAAAATAAAGTAAAAACAAAACAGAATTGAATTAAATAATGCAGTGGAAGATAAATAGAAGAAACCCTGCTGTCATAAGAGTTGGGCTGAATACTCTTTCGCGACTCGACTGGTGCTTTCAAGCAGCCAACAATTCTCTATCGCTTATTTGATTTTTTTAAAGCAGGTTGCTCTTGAAGACTCCAATAATTTTCGAAAAGATAAATTTAGAACAAAAGCCCCCCCTTAGATTTCCCTCGGATTTGTGGCTAAGGTCATAGTTATTTGAGTTTTAAAACCAAGACTCTGAAAAAAGGGCCAATGATGTCAAAGCAATTTTAAATGTTCAAAAATAAAAACCGTGGCGATGCTTAAAAAATAAGATCCTTAGGTCCCCTTTGTGATCGTAAAGAAATGAGGAAAACTAGGTCAAAACAAAATACAGACATGCACAAGAATGTTAGATAAGGTAATTAATTAAGCATCAAAGTATCATAAAAAAAAGTGCAAATAAAGAAGTGTAATTATTAAAGCATCATAGTATCATACCAAGCATAGCAAGCTGCATCCATGAAAAAAAAGTTTGTAGGCATTAAGTGATTGATAGGGAAAAAGCGAACAAAAACAACACTAGAAGGTATGAATGGGCTTAGATGAGCTATCAGTGCTGCGAGCTTGAGAGCAAGGGCTAGGGAGAACAATGGAGCGAAGCTCAAAAATGGCTCCCTCGATCCCAATGAGGTGAGAATGAATCCGAGCATCCCGATGGCGAATCTCATCTGCCAACGTCTCCATTTATCTTGACATGTTCTCCTGTTTTCTTTTTTGGATCACCTTTGAATTTCCATATTCGAATATCCAAATTCTCACATCTCAGCACATGCGTTGAGCATAAAATAACATTTTGTCTACCGCAAAATCTGTTTCACGCACCACTGTTCCTCCTCGGCACCAATCCCACGCATGTTATGATCGATCTCACGCAAGTACCGATATATCTTACTCATTTCATGATATACTTAACGCAAGGCACGATCTACTCCATGCAACTCAATTCTCCTTCGCTGCATTAAGTAACTTCTGCTTCTCTATCTCAGGCATCTTGCTGCGATGAGCAGACTTTGCTGAACTGTCTCATGTAAATCTTTTTGTTGATTTTTCCTTCAGATTTCTTCCAGAACTTTCAACAGATGTTCTCCTACCCTTTTCAATTTTCATCTTCATGAGTTGACAACAAATCCGATACACCAATAATCCATTGGGTCCAACACTTTCTCCAGGTTAACAACAAATACAGAACATCCAAAATCCATTGGTTCCAACACCCCTTGGATTTTGTTGTCGACCTGTGTCAAACTCATTCTCCCCCATCCAAAGCATTCAAGTATATCTTTTTCAGCTCAATAACTCTTTCAACACATGAGAAAATTTGACTTTGAATTTGAAATCTTTTTATTGAATTCCATACCTCAATCACTTCTGCTGCAGTAACAAAGTTTATAATTCTACTGATGTCAGAGAGAGACTCCCCCTGCATTGATACCCCGGGAAGTTTCTTTCTCATCTTCATTCGAGGCTCTTTACTCTAATTTTTTCTTGACAAAATTAAGTCTATCTTCCCCTTTCTGGTTATTCGTTTTCACTTCATTCACATGTGCATATGTCAATTCCAGCTTCATTAGTCACCTTTGGTGAATACCAGGGACTTCTCCCCTGTATATCACAACAACATCCTGAAAGAACTGATGATACCACTTGTTGATAAATTAATCATGATTTCCCGTTTCCTTGTTGCTTTGCCAAATAACTTTGCATGTGATGATACATATTCTTCATTTCCTTCTGTTTTTAGATTTCCAGATTAGTCATTCAATTTTATCCTCATCTAGAGTTCTCCATGAATTGTATTTCCCCCTGAATAATATTTTCTGCTATACAAAAATAATTAGCAATAAGTGCAATGGGGAGAGGGGTTCTCTCAATTTCCTCAAGTCTGAGGAAGATGGTTGGCCTCCATGATCCAACCCTTTTCCTTCAGATTTTCCCGGTTTTTCTGGATCTCCATCTTCTTTTCCCACCTTTTCCCACCTTTTCCCAAGAGAGTTGACCGGTACAAGGAATCCTTCTTCCATCTTATTTCAATAGACAAAAGATCATATTTCTCCAGTATATCAAACTGATTCTGCATCTGCAACTCATACTTTGATTTTCCTTGCAGAACCCTCTTTGAAGTTGGATTAATCCTTACCTTCTTGATGGGCAATAAACAGCTTTTTGCCTATATTCTGCACAACAAAGCAATGGTCAGGAAAATCAAAATTTCTTTGTAAAAGATTAGCAGTGTGATTCCTTTGTTGTATTTGTTAAGTTTCAACACTCTTCTTCTGTTTTTCTATGGAGCATGCATTTATAAAATTCCAAGCTTTCCACAACAAAAACACCTAATTTGGGGTGCATTTTATTGAAACTTCTTTTCGATGTAAGGATAATTGCCTACCGACAATTAGTGAAAAACCTGCGGGTGTGACGGGGGAGAAATATAACGATATGGATGAGAATGCTATTATCAATGTTGATTTGGCCTTAGCAGATGGGGTTTTGTCAAACATTGTGGAAAAAAAGGCGTCGAACGAAATTTGGGATTTTCACGACCCCCTCAACCGACACCCCTCTTGGGCCGGCAGTGAAGATGAGTGACTCCCGAAACCCGCCTCCAATAGGGCACGGGTTGACGACTAGTACCGAAGGTATAAAAATGGGAGGGGTAGCCTTCAATATATCCCAGAAAATGACAAGCATCCACTTATCAACTCTATAGCATAAATAAATAATGAATCTCAATACATGTAATGCCATACAATGCAGTATCAAATGAAAATACCAAGAACAACGCCTAGACAACGACCATGGACGCCAACAACTCCTGAACAACCGCTACAATCTCAAACGCCCAACTCAATCACTAACAAGCTTTTGTGGACATGAAAAACAATTTATATATATAGGGGTGAACATACAAGTATACTCAGTATCCTCCCTGAATCCTCATGCAAAATGTGGAAGAGCATACTGCAACCCAGTGAATAAACATAAGAAATCTAACTCGTCACCTAAATCAGGTGATGTACATCCCAACCTTACCAACACTCGCTCATCAAATATCACACAGAAGTAGGTAACATAATATTAAACACAAACACACATAGGGAAGGTACCCTGCATCCACTTTTCCACTGAACTAGTCGCCCTGACCCAACCTCTTACGTCATAGTACTCCCATCCCCTCTATAAACCATCCTGCCCATTCGGCCACCATATCACAACCATATCATCATCTCATTCTACACCCATACAACCCATCACAACCTCATCATCACATCCCATAACCAAGTAGTAAGTTCGAAATCCATCATAACTCCTTTATCATGCATTGTACCTCAAGCCATTACAACCCGTACACGATACACCTATAATGACCGTAGCCTTCATAGCCGGAATACATGCATATGCTATAACCTCAAGCCGCTACATCCCACACACATGTATGGTAAAATTGAGAGCCATCACAACCTGTATGAGCACATACCCTATATCTTAAGCCATTACAGCTTGAATATGCCTACATACTATGCATGTCTGAAAGAGAGAGCGGGGTGGGAAAGTAGTCAACCATTCGTATCCTCGACATCCTAGATGTTGGGAAAAACACTCAGAACCCAATGCCACATGGGCATCGGGTGCCCTACCAACTCGGGTGGTGGAGCATATGAAATAATAAAACATAAAGGATACAACATACATCCAACCTAAGAGCAACTATCCTATTGTAGAGTCGAACTATAACTAACGTCCCACATGACAACCCGGTTTTCATAACTAGAAATCCAATGCTCAACTAAGCATACAAGCATCGAAATTCAGCATCATTAATCATTTAGTAATTTAACAATTACCATTCACTTTACTAAACCACATCATAATTTTTGGTTTAACCATTTACATTAATTCATCACGCTAAGGCACTTTTATAATCATCATTTCAATTCCAGGTTTCATCCCATGCTCTTAGAGCATTTATTCCAACCGATTCTTGCTTTCCATTTAATATATCATTACCATCATCGACACCCATCCCCATCAATTCATTACGATTTATTACCATTCCATATTCGTGGGTATTCTATGGCTCGACCAAATCCAACCTCAAGAAGGAGACATACCCGAAGGTAACAAGCATCTCGAGGCAAGCGGAAACTAAGCACAACAACAAACAAGCCAAACAGGTAAGTCCAACTCTCAACCCATACCAACCAATCCAACAAACCATCACAACCCTAACCTTGCCCGGAAGAGAGAGTAGGGGAGAGGAGCCAACCATCCGTCATCGCCTAGCTGGATGTTTGAGGAAAATACCCGGAACCCAAAACCTTTGGGCGTTGGTGTAAACTCACAACTCGGGTGGGTGCGTATAGAAATCGAAAATACAATATATAATAGTTACACACAAGCCTAACCTATGGATTCACACAACCAAAACCACCCAACTACCACAACCTTCGCATCATCATTATCGCGTGTCAACATCGTTGTCACAACTAATGCATCACACCACACAACCGCCACACACAAGCCACACAATCCCACTTACAATTACAAGTTCCACTGTTTCCGGAATTATTGAGTTTTCACCAACTCCCATCAACGAAGCTGTTCCATTTCACATTAACACAACTCGTTCGTTTATCTTTTAATTCATTTAAGCCGATTACCGCACAACAATTTCATAGTTCTCATTTAAGCACATCAATTACCAACCATTTTCACATTCAATTTTCATTTGTTCACATTTATTTCAAGCCCCAAATCATTTAGTCCAGTCATTGAATTGGAACTCACCACCTTTCAAGCATTCCGTGATTACTGGGTAACCACCAGGCCAACTCACAACGCCATCAACCATTCCCATAGCAATTCCATGTTCCGGTGTCACACATCACCACCACAACCCCAATCACCACACAACCAAACCACACATCATCACCAAGCCCCACAAGTCAAACTCAGCAAACAATCACACCCACAATTCCAGTCATTACGCATACCATCACATCAGCCAACTTCACAAGCAATGGGCAACACAATGACTTCTTACAATCTTCGCATTATTAATCAATTATGAATGGGTGATCACAGCAGGACTCACAAGCATAGAACAACCATCACAATAGCCAAGTAAATAGCACTCCAACTAGTAAAAATCAAGAGTCAACATATAACGCAATCGATCACAGAGTCCCAACCAATAATTTTAATTTCTGCAACATAAAATATTATTTACCGTTGCGATTATCTACTTCCTCTTAGATAATTTTCAAATCATCAAATAGAACATAGCATGCGATAACTCCTTTCATGAAAAACAATATTAATTTCACCATGTAACAATAATTCTACTTCAATTCTTTAATTTTCAGATCATCAAATTATAACACCGCATGCAATTCCATTTTATTTTTTATTTTTGAGAAATATAAACAATATTTATTATCTTCATGTGATAATTACTTTCTTTTTTCAGGATAATCTTTTGATTATCTAAATTAACACAACATGAGATAATAAGAATAATAATTCTTTAGGCATGCGGTGATATTTTCTAGGGAATCAATTATCTGCAACATGAAGCAATCAGGTAAAATGCAGACGGAACTCCCCATTCCCATCAATTTCATTACGTCCAATTAATTATTTTCATTAGGCCAACTCTTACCATCCACCTAAAAGGAAACAAAAACATGCTAATATCACATATGCACAGGAAATAGAGAGAACCCGGATCCTCTACCTGATGATGGTACAGGACTCACGCTGCACACAAAGGATAAATGAGAGAAAAGGATGGTGCACGCGGGCCTGGAATCCACAAGCAGAGCTTGGACCGACAGGAGGGTTGCGCGACTCTAAGGGGAGAACTTTTGGCTTGTCCGAACACGAAGAAATAGAGAAATGTGAACAGAGGAAGAGGAATAGGATTTTTTTAAAACCGCTGAACGCGTCTTTGAATTTCCCATTTAAAACAGTCCGTTATTCCCATTTATTTCTCATTTAATTCGGTATTAACTCAAATTTTTGTTGCAATCCAATTAAAACCCTTTGAAATCGTTAGATACAATTTTAAATGGTCAAGAGGCATTTAAATCTTTGATTTTCAGCAATTAAAACCATTGAAAATGGGTAAAAGAAGATGCTGATACGAAACTGTGTATAAATCGAATTTTCTGCATTTAAAACGATACCCTTACGCATGGAGTGTGCTGCGTAAGGGTAACATGGTTTTACCTTTACGTGGCTGGTTACCCTCACGCTTGGAAGACTTAACCTTACGTGAGCCGAGGGAATTCGGATGTATCGTTACGTGAGAACAGGATGGCCCTCACGCAACCTTTAGAAATCGGGGACTGCCTATACGTAGTGCTCAAACCACCCTTACACAACTAGTTCAAAACACAAGCTACCTTTACACAGCTTTAGAAAACTTGGACCTACCCTCACGCAAACGGAAGGTCCTTTACGCTGCTCATAGAGGCTCCTGATTACCTTTACACACATAGAAGAAAAAGGGAATTACCCTTAGCAACTCAAAAAGATTTCGGTGTTAACTTTATGCAACTAGGGGTACCTTTACGCAGCGCAAGAGGTTTTAGCTTATCTTTACGCAGGGTTTAAAATCTACAACTTACCCTTACGCATCCTTTAGAAAACAAGCATTACCCTTGCACATAAGTAAGGGATTGCGTAAGGGTAAAAATAACTTTAAATATATTAAATTTTCACTTATAAAAACTTGTAAATAATTAAGATACAATTTTAAAATGACTTTGTAAATTATAAAAGCATTTTAAAACAATTTCTATATTTTAGGAAATCGCTCCCGAATCACCAGACTTTCCAGAATGACAAAGAAAGAACTCGGGAAAATCCGGGCCCTTACACTCATCACATAGGGTAAGATTACAATTTAATGTCTTGTGTTGAGCACATCGTCGTGCAGTTTAACGTAGTACAACTAGGACGTTGTCGTGCAGTTTAACGTCATGCGATTAGGATATTGTGTTATATAATTTAAAATCTTCGCGAAATCGAGACTCACGCAAGACTTGGGTCTCTTGCATGAGTTGTATGTCTGAATGCCCGTGACATGGGTTTCGTGAACGATGAAGGTCTCGTGGAGCGCAGAGATGCGCGAAGCATTGCCTTTAACGCGAAGGGTGTTCTCCATGGGCTGGGGTTTCATGAAATTTATCTTGATCGTGAGCTTATACTTTGAAGGACCCATGAGAGGTCATTCGTAAAGGATCGCTACCTGTGAGAGAATCCATGGGTCTTCCGATTCATGAAGGTTGGAGTTTCATGAGTCGAGAGTTTCGACTGGAAGTCCAAAGGTTCGATCCTTGAAATGGGGGGCTGATGGGGTATTTATTGGCATCAGGGTCGTCAACGATATGTTCCACGAAGGATCACCGTTTTCGTGAAGGTCGGAGTTTCGCGGCGCTTCGACGCGGGTTTGCGGAACTCTGGACCTTCGCGAACCCTGCCCCTTCACTGGGTTTTTTGCCTCGTTTGGTCTGGATTTGCACCGATTGGCCATTATTGTCTCCGATTCCTCCCTCGACGCGTTTTTCAGCGCTAACATTTTTGGAATGTCAACAAGAGCAAGGAGATCCCAGACTTGATCCATTTCGATGTCTTGCAAACATGGATTATATCATTGGGGGGAGCATGATACTTTGTATCGTTCATTGACAACTATTCTAGAAGATGTTGGGTGTATCCAATCAAGGGGAAAATATATGTTTTTAAAGTCTTCAAAACATTCAAAGCGCGGAAGGAATTTGAATCCAGAAAGACTATAAAGTGTTTGAGGACTGTCAATGGTAAAGAATATATAAGTGAGGAGTTTGATACTTTCTGTGAACGAGAGGCCATCAAGAGACAGCGTACGGTGGAATATACTCCTATGCTGAATGGAGTGATAGAGTGAATGGACAAAACTCTGTTGGACATAGCACGGGCAATGTTAAAGATTGCGGGAGTTGCCAAGACATTCTGGGGAGAAACAACGAAGACCGCCTGTCATGTGATCAATTGATCTCCTTCAGTGACAATTTGTCACGACCCGCCTTCACCAAAAGGAGGGAAGGGTCAGCAGATTGCCAGACCCTTCCTTCTTTAAGTTGAAGGAGAGATAATGACCCCCGAAACCCGCCTTCAATAGGTTCCGGAGTGGCGACTAGCACCAAGGGTATAGAAAATTCTCGCAAATGGAAGGCATTACCTTTTTTTTTATTTTATAGGATCGAGAGATAAGGAGAAGAAAACCCAACAACACCAAGGTAGAAAGAAAAGTAAAGCCAAAAGTAAACCATTCCCACATGCATGTTTCAAAAGTAAAAGCCACAAAGTGCAAAAGGTGACTACAAGGTAAGTACCAAAAAGAAAAAAAAAAAAACAACGACTGCAACTGCTCCAAAAGTCCGAGCTAGTAAGGTCCTGCGTGATCCCCGAAGTCCTCCTGGAAACCTGAAAGCAGTTTTATATACATAGGGTGAGCATACAAGTACACTCAGTAGGGAAAACCAAGACTCTCGTGCACAAGTGGGGGAACGTACTAAAGTCCTGTGAGAAAAGAGTAAACCAAACACCTAACAAGGCAAACTATCCATCCCAGGCCTCACCAAGGCTCACTCCCCAAATAACGCAAGTCAAGTAATATATATAATAAGAGCACATCGATGTTTGGGTACCCCGCGCCACTTTCCTACTGATTATTGAGACATCCTACGCATCGGACCAATCCCGCCATTCTCACCGCAGTCCCACTGCCACACCCGCCCGCACACACCTGGGCCACAACCACACGCAGTCCCACTGCCGAAATCCCGCCCGCACACACCTGGGCCTCAACCGTACGCAGTCCCACTGCTGAATCCCGCCCGCACACACCTGGGCCGCAACTGTCACATGTAACCATGCATGCAAACACCTAGGCCAGAACAACCACCACCACGCCCGAAGACACCTGGGCTAAAAGATCCACTGCCACGCCCGAAGACACCTGGGCCTCATCCCGAAGACACTTGGGAAACCACCTGCCACACACACCTGGCCAACCACCACACCACCCCGCCCGAAGGTTCTTGGGCTAATAATGGACTTCAGGCCATCACAGCCTGCCCGAAGATACTTGGGCTATCCGGGAAAGGGAGCAGAAAAGGAGCTAATAACCAGCCATTAAGAATAGTGTTGGGAAAAACACCCTCCCCCATGAAATGGGGGTGTTCGGCACTAAGTGCTCAACTTGGGTGAGGCGCGAATAAGAAACACAAAGCTACAGATATATATATATATATATATAACAAGCACTCACCCAAAGCTAGGTTTTTTTTCTTCAGACAGCCTACAGATCACAACAACACTCAAGTCCGAGTCACGACTCACGCCAACAACCCATGTGTCCCCTTTCTTATTTCACATTCAGTAACAATGTTTATGTTTAAGCACTACTGGGCAACTAGTAGGCATAGGCATAAGTCCAGAAAAGTAAACAGTCAAACAACAACCAAAACGTCCACACCTGGTTCTCAACAACAGAGGATTCCACCCCAATTTGTGATATAAACAAGTAACCACCCGGATCCCAATCAACAGGAGATCCCATCCCCAAATTCACACAACCACCGAGAGTATAAAAGAACAGGGGATCCCATCCCCTCCCACATTTCCAGTAATCGGCCCGAAAGGAAAACAACCAACTACCACCACCAACACAAGTCAGGGATTTTCAGATTTAAACGACTTAACACACTCATTGGTTTCAAATTCTGTGTGTTCTAACCGGGAGTTATCACAGAAGGGTTGATCCTGGTGCTTTCAATTATTCAGCCGGATATACGTGATTAACCGATTCACTTTTCACAGCAGGAGTTTACAACCACAAACAAACCATTTAAAACATCAGCAGGGTTTATTAGTGCACAAGCAACGACCACCAACGACCTCGATTTTCAGGAGGCATAAGCCAGCACAACTCAACAAGATGGTCATAGAAGAAACAACATCAAAATATAAAACACCATCAACGATCACAACCCCCCCTCTTCTTTCTTTATAGAATTCGTTCTTTATCTTTAATTAGGTCTGGTTCACCCAATTCTACAGGACCAAAAGCACGCCCACCCCGCATGATACACAAAAGAGAGAGACGAAGGAGAAATTCCCTACTTGTTGATAGATGATCGACGTTTAGGCCGGGGGCGCGGAACTTTACGGATAACGATGCGGCGGACTCGATGCACCAGAAGCTGTTTGTGAAAAGTCACGATCGAGGAAAGGAGAAACCACGGCTAACCCTTAGTTTATAAGAGCCGGGGACGGTTGAGGTGAAAACGCGAAACCGCGTAAGGCGCGGGGGTCGTGGGTTGATCACGCGGCTCCACTCGTCACAAAAGGGGGTCGGGTGGTTTAAGTTGACTCATGAACTGATGAAGCATTTAATTAAAACTCTTATGGGCGTTACGGGTCTTAAAAACACGGTTAAACGAGTCAGAATAGGGCTTAAAACCCTATTTACGCAAAGGAGCGCTACTGGAAACAACTTGACAAGGCCGGGTGACGCCGATCGGTCTCACCGATCGGTCGCGCCGATCGGTCTCGGTCTCGCCGATCGGTCTCATCGAGACGCCACTCCTTTAGAACCCGGATTTTGGCAAAGGGAAGGACCAAGAGAGTCGGGGTCATCACATCAGATACCTCTCGAACTATTCTCGTCCCCGAGAATTTAGACAACCCAGAAGGAAAGGGCGGTCCGAACAACCACCCCAAAAGATACCTCTCAAGAGTGAACCTCATCGCTAACTAAAAACATATTCCTGTCACGAACCAAGCAACATACCATGCCAAACTGCCCGGGCACGTGGGTTGGGGAGTCTCTTCCCCCATGTCAAGATATTATCCGCTTTGGGCGGCACTGACTCGCCCGCACGGGTTTAATCGCATCCGCCTTAATGCGTCTTGATTAGGGGTCGGGTTCTCTCCTTCCCTATAGCCGGGGGTTTTCACACACAAGCAAAGGAAAGAAACCAGTACATTTCATAGCCAAAAGACAAAACGTTCTATCACAACAGGTACAACAAGGAACAAAACTCAAAACAACTCTGGGTACTGGGTACGCATCTGTGCTTCCCTCTCCCACGTACTCTCCTCAAGCCCACCATGTCTCCACAACACGCGAACCAAGGGAATGGTTCGCCCACAAAGCACCTTCTCCTTGTGATCCTCGATCATCACTGGTCTCTCCACAAAGGTCACGTCGTCCTCGATGTCTAGCTCGCCCCAATTAAGGACGTGCGAATCGTCGTGCAGATACCGACGGAGCTGGGACACATGAAAGACATCATGTATCCTTAGTAGCGGCGGTGGCAACGCTAGCTGGTAAGCCACTTCGCCGACCCGCCGCAACACTTTGGAGGACCCGATGAACCTAGGGGAAAGCTTACTCCCCTTGCCGAACCTCCGCTGCCCACGCCGAGGGGAGACCTTCAAGAACACGTGGTCCCCAACCTCAAACTCCAAGGGCCTCCTCCTGGTATCAGCATACGATTTCTGTCGGTCCTGGGCTGCCTTCATCCTTTCCCGTATGAGCTGAACCTTCTCTGTCGTGTTCTGCACCACCTCCGGACCAAGGATGTCTGCCTCTCCTACTTCGGTCCAACACACAGGCGAACGACATGGCCTCCCGTACAAAGCCTCAAACGGGGCCATGCCAATGGTAGAGTGGTAGCTATTATTGTAGGAAAACTCTACCAGAGGCAAGTATTGCACCCATGACCCTCCTGAGTCCAGAACACATGCTCGCAGCATATCCTCCAAGGTTTGGATGGTGCGCTCCGTTTGTCCATCTGTCTGGGGATGGAAAGCAGTGCTAAGGCGTAACTGGGTGCCAAACGCATGCTGCAATCCTCTCCAGACCCGCGAGGTGAACCGTGCATCCCTATCCGAGACTATAGACCTCGGGACTCCATGCAACCACACCACCTCATCCACGTACCTTCGTGCCAAAGCACACACAACACTCGACTCCCTGATCGCCAGAAAGTGAGCCGATTTCGTCAACCTGTCCACTACCACCCAGATGGCGTCGTACCCTCCTTGGGCCTTGGGTAGTCCCGTGACGAAATCCATTGAGATGTCATCCCACTTCCACTCGGGGACACCTAGGGGCTGTAGTAGGCCGCCTGGAACTCGGTGTTCAACCTTCACCTGCTGACACACTAGGCACTTGGCCACAAACTCTGCCACCGCTCGCTTAACTCCGGGCCACCAAAACTGCCTCTTCAAACCCTGGTACATCTTGGAAACTCCAGGGTGTACCGCCAGGGGTGAGTTGTGGAACTCACTGAGAACCCTGCCGCGCATCGCCTCTGGGACAAACAACCTTCCCTGGAAAAGCATCCGGTTCTGACCATCCTCGGTCCATCCTTCCGGAGCATTGCCCTGGTCAACTTGGTCACGCATCACTTCGCACTCTAGGTCTCCCCACTGAGACTCTTCCACCTGCTGAAACAGGGATGACTGCACTGTCATCTGATATAGGCAGCCTCTGCCGCTATCCATCGTCGCATCCAGGTGTAAGGCAGCCAACTCTTCCATTGCCTTCCAGGCGTCCGCCGACTCTCAGACCGCATCCTTCTGCGTCCTCATGCTCAAAGTATCGGCCACCACATTTCCCTTGCCCTCAGTATAAGAGATCTCGAAGTCGTAATCCTGGAGGAACTCCACCCATCTCCGCTGTCGCAAGTTTAAGTCCCGCTGGGAGAAGATATACCTCAAGCTTTTTTGATCCGTGAAGACCACAAAGTGTTCTCCGATGAGGTAGTGCCACCATAACTTTAGCGCAAAAACGACCGCTGCAAGCTCTGGGTCGTGGGTGGCGTAATTACGCTCATGGGAACGCAGCTGCCTGGACCCATAAGAGATCACAGATCACCCCTCGTCGCTGCATCAACACGCATCCCAGGCCCTGTCCCGAAGCATCGCAGAATACCTCATAGGCCACCCCTTCTTTTGGTAATCTCAGCACTGGGGCACTGACCAACTTCTCCTTCAGATAGCTGAAGGCTGACTGACACTGCTCACTCCATACGAAAGCCTGGTCCTTCTTGGTCAAGGCCGTCAAAGGGGCTGCTACCCGGGAGAAGTTGGGTACGAATCTCCGGTAGTAACCTGCCAGCCCGAGGAAACTTCGGACTTCTGCCACATTCTTGGGTGCTGCCCAAGAAACAACTGCCTCAACCTTTGATGGGTCGACCGCTACCCCCTGCCCAGACACTACGTGCCCGAGGAAGTGCACTTCTTTTGTCCAGAACTTGCATTTTGACAACTTCCCATATAGCTGGTGCTGTCGGAGGACCTCCAAAACTATCCTCAGGTGCTCTGCATGGTCCTCCTCTGATTTAGAGTAGACCAGGATGTCGTCGATGAACACAACCACGAACCGATCCAGGTACTCCCGGAAGATGGAGTTTATAAGCCCCATGAACACAGCCGGGGCGTTCGTAACACCGAAGGGCATGACTACGAACTCGAAGTGTCCATACCTGCACCTGAACGCTGTCTTCGGGATGTCGCTCTCTTTCATCCTCAGCTGGTGGTACCCAGACCGCAGGTCGATCTTCGAGAACCATCCTGCTCCCTTCAGCTGGTCAAAAAGATCATCTATCCTTGGGAGAGGGTAGCGATTCTTGATCGTTACCTGATTCAGCCTCTTGTAGTCTATGCACAACCTAAGACCTCCATCTGCCTTCTTTGCAAACAAGACCGGAACACCCCACGATGACGCACTCGGACGAACATAACCCCTCTTCATCAGATCGTCAATCTGTATCCGCAACTCCCGTAGCTTCGAAGGTGCCATCCGGTAAGGAGCCATCGAGATTGGACGAGCGCCGGGCTGCAGGTCTATCCCGAACTCGATATCACGTCGAGGGGGTAGAGTCGTCACCTCCTCAGGAAAGATGTCCATAAACTCACGGACGATCTCTGACACTTCCACCATTTCCGCATCTACTGATTCTACCGTCAGCTCGGTCAACAAGGAGAGGAGAGGTTCCTCTCTCCTGTTTCCCTTCGGACTGCTCCGCTCGCCGGTGAAGGTAACACGCCGGCTGTCCAAGTCTGAGAACACCACCCTTCTTCGAAAACAGTCGATGACGGCGCACACAGAAAATAGCCAGTCGATGCGTAGGATGACATCGTATGGCTGAATCTGTAGCAGAAGAAGATCCCGAACCGACTGATGTGGCCCTATCATCAGTCTACATCCCCGACAAACGAACAACAAGCCGGTCTGACCTCCAACTGGTGTGATCAACACCAGGGGCACTGGAAGTCTCTCAGCATCTAGACCCAAGGCACGGGCTAGACTGGGTGCAACGAAGGAGTGCGAAGCTCCGGTATCGAACAAAGCATAAGCAAGAGTGCTAAACAGACTGATCGTACCTCGAACAACCTCTGGCCCTGCTGGGACTGCTGCCTCTGCAGCGTGCAACTGTCCACGCCCAGCTCCCCTGCCCCTCGGCTGTCGGCCACCTCCCCGACCACGCCCTGGTCGAGGTCCCTGTGGAGCGCCCTGAGGTCGGCCTCCTCCTACGTCTGCCCTCGGAGGAGCGGGAGCTCGCTGTCCCTGCTGCTGCTGCTGGAAAGGTCTGGCTGGAAGCTGCTGCTGGGGCGGGTGCTGGGGCTGACTGCCACTGCTGTACTGCACCTGGTCTGGGCACTGACTCCGGAGATGCCCAGGGCTCCCACAGATGAAGCACCGTGGTCCCGGGCCCGTAGGAAAAGGGCGAGGACCGGGGGACCGAAACTGAAACTGCTGCGGCCTGCTCCCTGCGGGTCGGAACCTAGAGGGTCCTGACGCTGGAGGCCTGGTGCTGACGGCTTTCCCCTTTGATGGTCCCAGCTGGATCCCCTCTCGCGACACTCCCCCTAGAGCATGCATCCGCTCCACCACTTCGGCCTTCTTCTGGACCTCCAAGTACGTCGGCAGGGTAAAGGGGGTAACAGCATACTGGAGGGAGGGTCGGAGTGCCTCCTCCAAACGTCTTGCCCGAGACTCCTCGTCGGGAAAGAGGTCCGGAGCAAAACGTAGGAGGTCCTTGAACTTGATCCCTAGCTCCCTCACAGACATACTCCCCTGTTGGAGGGAGAGTAGTTCCTGCCTCTTTTCTGCCTTCATCATCGAGGAGAGGAATTCCGCCCGAAACTCCTTCTCGAAATCCACCCAAGACACCTCAGACTCTCTCCTCTCCCCCAGGTAAAGCATCCACCACTGACGTGCCGCTCCCCGCATCTGGCTAACGGCCAGGGGAACCCAGTACTCGGTCGGGGCCCGAATCAGGCCGAAGGCTATAACTAGCTCCTCTAGCCAACCTTCCGTCTTCATATCGGAGGTGCTGCCCTCATACTTCTCGAGGGCCTGTCGCTGGAAGGCTCGAAGAGTCTTCTGCCACTGGTCGTCCTCTTCCTCTCGATCAGCTCTCTGCCGATTGGCCAAAGTAGTCTCGGGGGCCTCGATTGCCTGTACCACACGTGGTCGTCTTCCAGGTGCCATAGCTGCAAGGTAAACAAGGAATGCCTAAGCCCAAGTAGTGCAAAATATTGTTCTTAAAACTTCTTAAGATTTAATTTATTCTTAATTCCCAAGACATCCCAGAAACACAAGAACACAAGTCATTATGATGCATGTACCTTTCCTAGGGTCTCTACCCTGCAATCAGTGTGGCCTCACTTGGTCGTTCGGTAGGTCCAGAGTCCTTGCATCGGATCACGGGGGGCCCTAAAATCTCGTGTCCTAGCCGGTCTTCCCTGGCCTAATTCACGCTCCAAGGTCACCCAACACCGTCGCCTTACCATCCCATGCAATCCTCACTGTGCCTAACTCCAGACTCCGTCCTATCTCTCAACCATCACCTTTGATACCATTCTGTCACGACCCGCCTTCACCAAAAGGAGGGAAGGGTCAGCAGATTGCCAGACCCTTCCTTCTTTAAGTTGGAGAGATAATGACCCCCGAAACCCGCCTTCAATAGGTTCCGGAGTGGCGACTAGCATCAAGGGTATAGAAAATTCTCGCAAATGGAAGGCATTACCTTTTTTTTTATTTTATAGGATCGAGAGATAAGGAGAAGAAAACCCAACAACACCAAGGTAGAAAGAAAAGTAAAGCCAAAAGTAAACCATTCCCACATGCATGTTTCAAAAGTAAAAGCCACAAAGTGCAAAAGGTGACTACAAGGTAAGTACCAAAAAGGAAAAAAAAAAAAACAACGACTGCAACTGCTCCAAAAGTCCGAGCTAGTAAGGTCCTGCGTGATCCCCGAAGTCCTCCTGGAAACTTGAAAGCAGTTTTATATACATAGGGTGAGCATACAAGTACACTCAGTAGGGAAAACCAAGACTCTCGTGCACAAGTGGGGGAACGTACTAAAGTCCTGTGAGAAAAGAGTAAACCAAACACCTAACAAGGCAAACTATCCATCCCAGGCCTCACCAAGGCTCACTCCCCAAATAACGCAAGTCAAGTAATATATATAATAAGAGCACATCGATGTTTGGGTACCCCGCGCCACTTTCCCACTGGTTATTGAGACATCCTACGCATCAGACCAATCCCGCCATTCTCACCGCAGTCCCACTGCCACACCCGCCCGCACACACCTGGGCCACAACCACACGCAGTCCCACTGCCGAAATCCCGCCCGCACACACCTGAGCCTCAACCGTACGCAGTCCCACTGCTGAATCCCGCCCGCACACACCTGGGCCGCAACTGTCACATGTAACCATGCCTGCAAACACCTAGGCCAGAACAACCACCACCACGCCTGAAGACACCTGGGCTAAAAGATCCACTGCCACACCCGAAGACACCTGGGCCTCATCCCGAAGACACTTGGGAAACCACCTGCCGCACACACCTGGCCAACCACCACACCACCCCACCCGAAGGTTCTTGGGCTAATAATGGACTTCAGGCCATCACAGCCTGCCCGAAGATACTTGGGCTATCCGGGAAAGGGAGCAGAAAAGGAGCTAATAACCAGCCACTAAGAATAGTGTGGGAAAAACACCCTCCCCCATGAAATGGGGGTGTTCGGCACTAAGTGCTCAACTTGGGTGGGGCGCGAATAAAAAACACAAAGCTACAGATATATATATATATATATATATAACAAGCACTCACCCAAAGCTAGGTTTTTTTTCTTCAGACAACCTACAGATCACAACACTCAAGTCCGAGTCACGACTCACGCCAACAACCCATGTGTCCCCTTTCTTATTTCACATTCAGTAACAATGTTTATGTTTAAGCACTACTGGGCAACTAGTAGGCATAGGCATAAGTCCAGAAAAGTAAACAGTCAAACAACAACCAAAACGTCCACACCTGGTTCTCAACAACAGAGGATTCCACCCCAATTTGTGATATAAACAAGTAACCACCCGGATCCCAATCAACAGGAGATCTCATCCCCAAATTCACACAACCACCGTGAGTATAAAAGAACAGGGGATCCCATCCCCTCCCACATTTCCAGCAATCGGCCCGAAAAGAAAACAACCAACTACCACCACCAACACAAGTCAGGGATTTTCAGATTTAAACGACTTAACACACTCCTTGGTTTCAAATTCCGTGTGTTCTAATCGGGAGTTATCACAGAAGGGTTGATCCTGGTGCTTTCAATTATTCAGCCGGATATACGTGATTAACCGTTTCACTTTTCACAGCAGGAGTTTACAACCACAAACAAGCCATTTAAAACATCAGCAGGGTTTATTAGTGCACAAGCAACGACCACCAACGACCTCGATTTTCAGGAGGCATAAGCCAGCACAACTCAACAAGATGGTCATAGAAGAAACAGCATCAAAATATAAAACACCATCAACGATCACAGCCCCCCCTCTTCTTTCTTTATAGAATTCGTTCTTTATCTTTAATTAGGTCTGGTTCACCCAATTCTACAGGACCAAAAGCACGCCCACCCCGCATGATACACAAAAGAGAGAGACGAAGGAGAAATTCCCTACTTGTTGATAGATGATCGACGTTTAGGCCGGGGGCGCGGAACTTTACGGATAACGATGCGGCGGGCCCGATGCACCAGAAGCTGTTTGTGAAAAGTCACGATCGAGGAAAGGAGAAACCACGACTAACCCTTAGTTTATAAGAGCCGAGGACGGTTGAGGTGAAAACGCGAAACCGCGTAAGGCACGGGGGTCGTGGGTTGATCACGCGGCCCCACTCGTCACAAAAGGGGGTCGGGTGGTTTAAGCTGACTCATGAACTGATGAAGCATTTAATTAAAACTCTTATGGGCGTTACGGGTCTTAAAAACACAGTTAAACGAGTCAGAATAGGGCTTAAAACCCTATTTACGCAAAGGAGCGCTACTGGAAACAACTTGACAAGGTCGGGTGACGCCGACCGGTGTCACCGATCGGTCGCGCCGATCGGTCTCCCCGATCGGTCTCACCGATCGGTCTCATCGAGACGCCACTCCTTTAGAACCCGGATTTTGGCAAAGGGAAGGACCAAGAGAGTCTGGGTCATCACACAATTGATTTGAAAACACCGATGGAGATGTTGACTAGTAAATCCGCTAACTATTCTCAGTTACATTTGAAAGATCTGTATATGCATTGTTTAATGACTAGGAATAATCGAAATTGGATTCGAGATCTAGAAAATTTATCTTCATGGGATACAGTGATGGTGTGAAGGGGTATCGTTTGTGGGACCTCACTATCCACAAACTTATCGTCAGCGGAGATTTTAGAAGTCGATGCAACTAATATCTTCTCATTGACCATTAATATGGAAACAATATATTTCCACATTTAAATCTCTAAGCCTGTGTTTGGTCATGTTTTAGTAAAAGAAAAGAAATGATTTCCTAATTCATAAAAGAAATGAAATGTAAAGAAAAGAAATGATTTTGATTTCTTTTCATTTTGTTTGGATGCGAAATTTAGTAAAGAAAAGAAATG
Source organism: Viscum album (assembly GCA_963277665.1). Lineage (NCBI taxonomy): Eukaryota > Viridiplantae > Streptophyta > Magnoliopsida > Santalales > Viscaceae > Viscum > Viscum album. The sequence goes on along the minus strand of OY728130.1, from coordinate 1,145,999,181 downwards.
ATTATAATTTCTCTCCATATTGTTTGGTGACGATTTTTAAAAGAAAAGGAAAAAAATATTTTGATAACATGACAAAAATGACCCTTATTAAAAAATATGGTTTTCCAATATTCAATTGTTTCAAATAAAAAAATATTATAATCTTAAATTGTATCTTTGATTTTTAGTTAAATATATATATATTATAAATAAATATATATATATATTTTTAAAAAATTATTGATATAATTATATAAACATGCTTTCATAAATATATATATTTATAAAATATTATATATATATATATATTAATATATTAAATATATTTATATATAAATATTTAATTATAAATACCCAAATATATATATTTTTAAAATATCTATATTATATAAATTTATATTTATAAATATCTTTATATAATTATATATATATATCTATCTATCTATCTATATATATATATATATATATATATATATAACAAAATTAAATTTGAAATCATTATATGATTATTGATTTGGACTGGTTCGGGTAATATTTTTAAAAAATATAGTTTTTCAATACTCAATTATTTCAAATAAAAAATATTATAATTTTAAATTGCATCTTTTATTTTTATATCATGTCAATTATATAAACATTTAATTTTGAAATATATATTAGCAATGATTTTTATTTTTATTTTTTTTATATCATGTCAATTATATAAACAATAATTTTGATTTTAATCAATCATTATATTTCATGTCACAAAAATCAAATCTAACATTAAACAAAGAAAAATATATTAATAGGAATTTTAATTTTAAAAAAAATGTTTATGCAAAATTGATCTCATATATTCATTTAAATCATTTACACAATCCATATATTTATTTATTTTGTTGGAGTCTGTATCCCACATCGGACTTGAGGTCCGGTGTGGTCTTAATTATTTGTTATAAAAGAAGCAATGATTTTTATTTTTATTTTTTTTATATCATGTCAATTATATAAACAATAATTTTGATTTTAATCAATCATTATATTTCATGTCACAAAAATCAAATCTAACATTAAACAAAAAAAAAATATATTAATAGGAATTTTAATTTAAAAAAAATGTTTATACAAAATTGATTTCATATATTCATTTAAATCATTTACACAATCCATATATTTATTTATTTTGTTGGAGTCTGTATCCCACATCGGACTTGAGGTCCAGTGTGGTCTTAATTATTTGTTATAAAAGAACCCCAATGGCTCCTTTAGAGTGTACACCTTGGGGGTTCGGTCTCTCTCATTTTATCATTCTACATGGTATCAGAGGAGATTTGATAAACCCGACCCCCCTCCCATATTTTTTTTCTGCCAGCATCTAGGGTTTCTCTTGGTTGGGGGGCGGTGGCCTCCATGGCCCGCAAGCCCTAGGTATCTCCCGTCGCCCCCTGCCGGCTATCCCTCTCTCCCGACGGATCTCCTCCTGCCGGCATCTCCTTCCGCGGCGAATCTCCCCCCTGCCGGCCCTACGTGACACTCTTCCCGGCAGCCCTCCTCCTGCGGCTTTTCCCGGTGGCCCGCCTCCCGCGGCTCCCTCCCAGCGGGTGCGCTCCGCCCCGACGGAATCCCCACCTCTGAGCGCGCGGCGGCCCTTGTCCAGGCGATCTCCGGCGCCCTCCCGAGATCCCGATCTCGGCCCCTCCCTGCGCGCTTCCCCTGTGCGACGGGCTCCAGCCGTCTCTGCCCTACGTTGGGGCTCCTCCCCGACGTTCCTCCGCCCCGACCCAGATCCCGCGACGGCTCACCGACGGGTGACGACCTCTCGCCCCGACGTCGCGACGTGAGACGACCTCATGCGCGCGGCCCTCCTGCACTGCTCATGCGCGCGACCCTCCTGCACTGCTCCCGCGCGACGGCCCTCCCGCTCCAGCATCCTCCCGCGGCGCACTCCCAGCCGGCCTTCTCCCCATGTTCTGTCATCCCGCGGCTCCTCCCGTCCGCGGCCTTGCGGCTCCTCTGCGACAGTCCCAGCGGCTCTCCCGGCTCCCGGCTCCCGACGCCCCTCCCTCTGTCCGCCCCCTGCTTCCAGCAGCACCGGCTCCTTGCGCAACAGCCACTGCGCCTCGTCGTCCTGGTCTTCTGTCGCCGGCCCCTCCCAGAATTGGCCAGCTCCGGCCACATCCAGTCGCCGGTGCATTTTGCGGCAGCTGCCTCCCAGCCGCTCCCTAGGGGCCTCTCGATCTTGAGGCGCCTCCTCCAGCAGCAGCCCCCTCCTCCTGCGCTGCTCTTCCGGCAGCCGCCTCCCTTTCCTGGCGGAACAATTTAAGCGTGCTCCCTCCAGATCAAGCGCGCTATCTCGCTGTCCGCCGGCACGACTTCGCACTTCATCCACCGTGACACAGCAGCTCGACCACCTTGGATTCGAGCCCTTTGGCACCGCCAGACCCCACAACAATTCTGCGGAATCCCCGCCTCCCGTCGCCGGCCCCGCAAGTGCGGTTTTCCCGGTGTTTCATCGACCGGCCCCACTAGTGCGGCATTCCTGGCTTTTCGTCAACCGACCCGGTCTCTGTGTGGTTCTTCTGCTGCGCCCGCAACATCATCCATCCATCATTTTGAGGGGGAGCTGCGATCGTGAGAGGGAGCATCAGTCTTCAAGTTTTTCCTTTATTTTATTTTGTCTTATTTTGTCATCAAGTTGGGTATGTCCAGCTTGAGGGGGAGTGTTTGCAGCCCGTTGCTTGCTTTGTTTTTTCTTTGTGTGTCCAAGTTAGGTACACCTAGCTTGAGGGGGAGTGTTGGAGTCTGTATCCCACATCGGACTTGAGGTCCGGTGTGGTCTTAATTATTTGTTATAAAAGAACTCCAAGGGCTCCTTTAGAGTGTACACCTTGGGGGTTCGGTCTCTCTCATTTTATCATTCTACATATTTGAAAATTATTTATAATTGATTGTTATTATTATTTATAAATTATGTTGAACCAAATATTTATATACACATAATCAAAATTATTAATATACACACAATCAAAATTATTAATTCAAGCTAATCAAAATTATTTATAAGTTACTTATGTAATTTATTAATTAAAAATTATTAATTCAAGATAATCAAAAATATTAATTCAAAAATATTAATTCAAAACAATTAATAATTAAAAATTAAAAATTCAAAATAACTATTGTTTCAAAATGATTAATTCAAAATAAATACTAACTCTAAATAAATACTAATTCAAAATAAATATTAATTCATAATAATTATTAATTCAAAATTATTTATAAATTATGTATATAAATTATATATATAAATTATTAATTTAAGATAATCAAAATTATCCATAATCAAAATTATTTATAATTGTTTGTTATTATTACTTATAAATTACGTTGAAGTTATAAAAACAATTATTTATAAATCACATTTAACAAAATATTATGCACATAAAAATACTATTATTATTAATAATCATAAAGACGATAATTTGTTTAAATATTAATTTTTAAAAAATAGCGAATAAAATAAAATTCGAAGAAGATGATAATATAGGAATTTTCAAATTTATGACACCCAGCAGGTTGGTTTCCTTTCAAATCATCCCAATTTTGGGGTGATTTGAAACCTGCAGTGAGGGGAGAAACGTTTCTCTGTTTCTTCTGGTTTCTCCTCTCCTGATTTCTCCATCCGTCGCTTTGGTCTTACCAAACAAGGGAAATCAGTTTCACTCCCCCAAATCATTTCTTTTCCTCTCAAAACTCGCCTGCCAAATGTGCTCTAAAGATCTTGGTCTAATACATCTTTTAATGTCACAGATCTCAGCTAGATATGATTCATAAATATCTCTGCATGGAAACTTCAATGAAATCCCATAAATATAGCCGCTTCAGTGGTCTGTTAATGGAAATAACATATCTCCATTTAATTTTCATTACTCTGTCAAGATTCTCAAAAAAAAACTTCAGGATGAGCGCCATCACTTTTAAATCCCATCTTCAAAATTTCAAGAAATCTTAATGGAATATGAAACGACACTAAAACAAGATAAAATTACATCCAGTTCTTCTCAAGAGCTGGATAAAATTGGAATATTCCTTCATCGTACAAGGTAAAATTGGAATATTCCTTCATCGTACAAGATAAAATGTCACTTAAAATAGCCAAATAAGTCACATCCAGTTCTTCTCAAAGACACGGTAGATAGCCTTCCAAAAATTAGTCATGGCAGGTTTTCCTCCAAGGCACAATCACTTCCTCTGCCAATTTTTCAGTCACAGTCACTTCATCTTATTCAGTCATTTCTTTTTTGCCAAATTCATGGTCAATACTTCACGTCATTTCATCGGTAGTCATTTCATCCGTAGGAACATCACCATGTGATTTTCTCCCCTTCACAATTTCAATAAAACAAGTAAACATATCAATAATTGATTCATTTGAATGCATCTGAAAATTTTCAAAATCTTGATGATTCATTGCAAGCCTTGTTTCATTGACTTTTTTTGCGCCCTTGTCCGTGACCTCAAGATGTTTTCAAATTTAATGTGTTGTTGCACATGTGGGAACGTGTTTAAATTCATTATTGTTTATGTCACAATGCAAAGCATTCGTGGCTTTCCTATCAAGCTCAAAAAAATATCATTGGGAGTCCATCAGTTGGTTTAACTGTTGCTTTGAATATTGCTGCAGTTTTAGTGTCACTAAATGGGTTCATATGAATTGGGGAGATGATGGGCTGATTACCCTGTTTGCAAAAATTTGGAGGCTTCTCCATCCGGTAATCATCGTTCTTCTCAAATTATATGTTTGGCTTTGAAGAAACACCGCTTGAACTTGCATATCATGAATGGTTTGTTTTATTTTATTTTCACCCGAGCAGGGTGGCATTCTTTTGTTGGAGCCTCAACCTTGGAAATCATATGGAAAAAACCGCAGGGTCTCCGAGGTGAAGCACTTTATGCCGTTTATTTTCCACAGCAAATCTCATAAATGTTGTTGTTTCATTGACTTGCTCTGCTCATTTTTCAGGTGATTGCAGCCAACTATGATAACATTGAATTGCACCCTGAATGTTTCCAGGAGATTCTTCTAGATAAGGTACTTGCCGTGCTTGTTGCTTTAATAGTGCTGAAAGGAACATTAAGGTTGTGTTTGGTTTTGGAAAATATTTTATATTTTCTTTTTCTAAATATGTATTGGAAAATATGTTATAAATTGTTTTGGAAATTGGAGGGAATACAAGAAAACATAGGGGTCGCTTATCCAAGTGTTTCATTTTTCTGAAAACAGAAATAATTTTTTATTTGCTATCCTAGTGCTTTCATTCTCCTGAAAACATGAAAACTATTTTTTTTTTGTTTTCCAAAAACCTACCATTTTCATTTTTATTTCCTAAAAAATGTTTTTTTTTCTTATTTACATAATCCAATGCATTTTTGGGAAATAAAAATAAAAAATATTTTTCAAAGTCAAATGCAACCTTATGGTTGCGCATGGACGGGGGGATATTTATAAATTCCTTGATTTCCTTAAATTATGAGATCTTAGAATTTAGTGTGTATAAACTCTAGGACCAAGGTTCTAGGTATTTGGATCGTATTTCTGAACCTTAAATCTGCAATAGATTTCTAGTTCATTGCCCATATCAGCATTAAGGGCATGTTTTGTAGAGAACAAACTTCGCAAAGTAAAAGGAATGAGAAGTAAAAAATGAGTTTCTAATGTTTGTTATGTACCATTTGCAATATACTTGGAAATCAAAATTTCACAATTTGAGGCAAACTCTTTTCCCTTTTCCTTGACTTAAGCACTACCAATGGCGAGCCTTGCCCCGTTTTGTTGTTCGGCCATAACACGTCAATGAAATTTTTTCGTTGTATGTATCGAGTAACAGCATTTTATGCCGCAACTTCTTAAGAAGATTTTTTAGAAAGGGCAGTATGTGTTGAAAATCTGTGTACAATTTGGTGTTTAATGCCAAATTATGGTTGCAGATTGGATTTAGATATGTGGAGAACATCAGTTTCCATCTAGCAGGCAGTAAAACTGGGTTCAATAGACCGGTGTTGGCATTTCGGAAATGAAGAAGGCGACGACGATGATGCATACAAAACGAGGTATGTCCTTGCCATTGATGTTTTGGGGAAGGGTTTGGCCCACTTTCAGAAGTTGGGATTTTGGGTTGGATAAGTGTAGAATAGGCAGGGCTTGATTAATGTTGGATAAAAAGTGTAAGATGTGGTAAATATAGTTTATGATCATATGCGAATTTTATGTCACACCAATTCAGTGTTTCATTTGCATGTGGAAGTCCAGGACAATGCGTTGTATGGAATAATGGACTATGTTGGCTTGATGGTTGTCGGAATGTTAATTTCGTGGAGGTATATTATGACATGATGTTACTTTGCTTATTGTAATTAGTGTACGCCCGAGGCACCTGTAAGGGTTTTGGTGTGATCCAAAAACCTATATGCTAGTTAAACATTATTCCATCTATCCGGGATATCGAGTTCATGATGTAAATTTTGACCGAGAGGCTGATAATGAGATGATGGTTCGTGAAATTAGTTTCATCATATGTTGCACCATTTATTAATAAAGCGATATTTTTCCATATCGCTACTTTGTGTTTTAGTGTTTGACACACTATATGGTACATAAAGATTAAGTTATATCCTTGATCGGGAACCGTAAGGATTGTGATGCTGGCTTAACATGAATGATGTTTGTCTAGAATTATCTACACATGATGGTCACATGAGTTACAAAGGCGACTTATTAAATCAAATGCGATTCAACTTTAGAAATACTATGGATTGTCCTGTTTATGTTATTTGGGTATATCTAGTGAGATGTTATCCTTTGACTGAGCGGTTTGAGGTATTTTTATCATGATTACTTTCATGTTTAGTCTTTTATGCTGTGTTATTTTATAATTCAAGCAAAATATATGGTTGTTGGATATGTTGTTGATCATGAGTGGGACATAACACAAACTCACATTGTGATTTGTCTTGTGGGACATGTTATACAACTTGATCACCATTTGAGTTGTACTGCTAAAGTGCACTGTCATGCCTGAGTGTTTTGGGGTCGACATGATCCATGCGCTATGGTCATACTCGATGTCTTAGATAATAGAAACTTGATCATGCATATACATGGATAATGAGATCACATTGAACTATTTATGAATTTGATTCATAATCATTACTAATATTATATAATGCTAAAATGAATCACACAATTGAGCTTTAAAATTTTGAAATGGTTTGCATATATTTTTAAATCAAAGCCGTGATCCAATGAGCCCTTTATTTTGATTAAAGTGCTTAATAAGAAATAATAGAATTTGTTTTAAATATGTAGATTATTTAAAATATAACACACAAACAAGGGAAAACTATAAAACCCAATGTAACGCCCCGACCCCAGCTACCCGGAGTCGGTGCATTACTTCGTAATATTGGCATGATCACAAAAGATCAAGTCTCGAAAGACCGATTAGTTTAGTAGTCTTGGAAAGACTATATACATTCATAAACGTTACATTACATCATAAAGTGAAAAACTACAATAACAAAGTCTCCATAGACCACACTCATATCCTCTTCTGACAATCCCTGCAGGTCATTCATAAAATACTTCTTCACATCCTGGAAAATATTAAAACATTGAAAGGGGTGAGCTCAGATGCTCAGTAAGGATAACAATATTGCAGAAGCTTTCATAAATAAACATTAACATTTAAGGCAATGTATAACTAAAACAAAAGCCTTTTAAACATGAACTTCAACATAATATGACAAAAGTAAAATGAGATAATGCCATTTACTTATTCACATGGATATTCTACTGGTCGAATAATCACATGCAATATCAATAACCACTTTCATAATGATGGAATGCATAATGCCAGACTATCATAACCACGTAGTCAAGGCCTCGTGCCAAGACCACAAATAAGATTTTGTCAAGCCCTCGTGCCAAGACACTAGTTTGTCTCATGAGACCTACCGATGCATTGAGGAGCTATAGCGGGCTCCACCCGTCACTTATTAAGTCCAATGCATTCCTCATATGAATAGGTTTAAACATATCATAAATCATAACATAATCGTATCACATAAAACATGGATAAAGGAAACATAACATTTCCACATTTCAATCACAAGATATCAATACAACACATTGATATAATAAAAATGCTTTCAAAACCATTTTCAATACCAGAATAAAAGAAAGTTAAAACTTTGTATTTATTTTTCATTAAAAAAAACGTGATGGCTTGTAGAGGAAGCCGAAACTCAAATAATGGTCACGGCGGCAGAGAAATCGTTGTCGCCGCATATGTATGGAAAGAAAAACATTCCCTTTTTGTCGTTTAGTAAAACGCTTCGTATAAAAAATATTCCTTTTGAATAACGTAAAAGTCAAAGGGGTTTATACACCGTATAAAAGAAAGTTGTGTATAAAACCAAATATGCCTCAATGAAAGGGGATTGAGACGAAGTCCTTAAAAAGATCATTTTTAAAATAAAATAGATCTATTATGTATATTCACTATAGGTACACATAAAAAAAGTAAAAATACAAAATAGGACATAATAATATCATGACATAATTTGAAAGTAGGAGATTAACCCAAAGAATGGAAGTTGGGTTAAGAAATTCCCTTACCTTGCGTCTTGTCCTGACTCGACCGTTCTTTAACCTCCTGAATAATAAACTAGAGTTAATTTCTATTTACTTAAGAACCTTTTTCATGTTCATTATTCCTTTTATATCCCTTATTATTTAAGTTTATAACGGTCATTTTGTCGATCTTAGGTACTTGAGTCAAAAATAACATTCTTATAATTACAAGTTGTTCATGTGGTGATATATCCATTATATCCAGAATTATATTCATGATATAGATATCATATATCTCATATATATCCAGTATATACATGCATTTATAATATTCCATAACGTTTAGAGGTAAGAAATGAAATGCACCGTTCATGGAGACGGTAAGCCGTACGTACGCATGAACGCTACTTTCATTTTTATTTCACATTTAATGAAATGAAATCATAATTATATAAAGGTATAATATAGTTCCAGTATAATATCATTTATAATATCATTTACTCCATCCTTTATACATCCCACATATGGCATTAACGATTCACATCACTTTGAGGGGGCGGTAGTCCGCACTTCCTAAAATGAAATTATCGCGTTTACCCATAATGGAAATCATAAAGTATGCCATAAATGAGAAATACAGAAGCATAAGTAAAACATAAACATATTATATATCATATATAAATATAGTGACATCTTAATGGCCACTTTTGAAGGTGTTATATGAGTGTTGAACAATCATCGTTTCGTGAGGCAGAAATTCGCCATCCACAAAAACCGTATGTTCTTTAACCATTAGATGTAGGTGTGTGTAAGTGTAGCTCGAATACTCATTATAACAACATCCTAGTATATTGAGGATACTGGTGTTGTTACAAAAGAAATGAATAAAAAGAGTTTAGGGGGTTGGAGAAGAAAAATAAAACAAAACAACATTAGAGAAGACATTACCTCAAAATCGGGTAACTCTTTTTAATTTGAGCCAAATGCTTCCTTGGGAAGAGTTTTGCCCAAAGTGAGGCTTCTAGGAGTAAGAGGGGGAAGTTGGGAGAGTATTTGGGCAGAGGTTGGCCGAGTCAAATGGCTTGAAAGTGTGAATGGGGTGGTAGAGGTGGGGGCCTTTTATAAGAGGAGAGGAGGGACACTCTTGGAAAGTAAGGAAATTTTACATTATTATACAATGCTTTTCGGATTCTAAAGGTCCCACACTTACATAATTCGTGGCTAAGGTGATAAGGGTTCGAAATCTACCCATCCAATAGTCTTTGGGCAAGTGTAAGCCTTGGATTGTACATTATCTTTTCATTTTATTAAAATCGTTAAATAATGAGGTCATCGCTGCGTCATAATGATGTCATAAATAATTTAATTTATTTAATGTCTAAAAATTATAAAAAAAATACTATGATGTAGGAAATCTTTTTAGCTTTCCAATGACTATTTATAGTCAAAAATATGACTTGTATAACCCCATGTAAAAATTGTTTTAGTAAAACATTTCATGTTTGTGTCATTTTTTACTTTAACATTAAATAAAAGGTATTTATGTCATTTTCTAACTAAAGTGGCTCCATGGGGTCCTCAAGTTGACCCATGGATTGTCTTGGTCGGCCATGGCACATCCAATGAGGGTAGGACATGTGTCAAGCTCATCTCATATTATTAAAACATTATTTTTACCTTAAACTACACTAATTATCTCTAATCGCGATTAAGAACTTAAAAGTTATTATTTACCAAAAATTATTTTAATCTCATTGAACCACATTTTACTTCTTAATGACAATCATGTATGTCAGATTTTTGAAAATCAAAACACAGAAGTGGTAATATTTCATTTAAACGAAAAATCAGTTATTTAACTACAACTTAGTGGTTTCACTATTCATCAAAAATTGAAGTTTTTCAGAACAATGCCAAAATTTCACCCTAAGCTATAATTGATATTCCGAATTCAAAAATGATGTCTATTTTACAAAATTCCAAAAATATAAGTTGCATTAATTAATTTTATAATTAATTCCCGCCGTCACAACAAATAGCGTGTTTTTAAGAAACAATTTATATCAAAAGATTGACAATTGTTTATGTCCAATTTCAATGTTAAATTAATTCTAATGACCACCATTGGATAAAATGGTAAAAATATATTCTAATTATACTTTAAAACCACTAAATAGTATAATTTATCACTATAAATTATTTTGATTAAAAAAGTTGTTTTTAAGTATTTTTCACTATTCATAAAAAATTAGAAGTTCTCAGAAAAATAACAAAAAATCAACATAGGCTAATTTCGATATTCCGAATCCAAAAATGAAGTCCATTTTGAAATATAAAATTTCTATAATTTTAAAAAGTGGCTATTACTATTCATAACGGCTACTTTGATTAGTCGCGGTGTTTTAGAACTCGAAGTTGCGTACAATGCAAGCTATTGCATTATTGAATGAGAAGTGTATCATGGAAGCTCGGGGTGTTACATTCTCCCCTTCTTCAATAAATTGCGTCCTCACAATTTGAAATTTTTCTTGGAAAATAAAAGGTTGAAAATAGAAAATACCTTTGTGGAAAACCCACATCGGAAATAAGGTTAATAAAATTTAGTCTTAATAAGAGGGAAATGAAAATAAGAAAGTCACCACCAAATTATGATCTCGATAAGGAGAACATTGGTGGCAATTAGAGACATATAATTGGAGGAAAAACGTAAATATTTGTAGGGAGTGATTGAGGTCATCAATCACAATCAACTGTCAAATTGAGGGCCTCAAAACCTTCAATCTATGTTGATTTAAAATATCATCAGTTCAACAAGACATAAGGTATTAGGATAACACATTTTTTTGTTTTAATATCCCTTTACTAAAGTTTAAGAATTAATTTATTCATTGAATAAGAGATAGGTATATATATATATTTATGCTTGACAATTAGAGTTTCAACCTTCAACTCATCTTTCACTCAAAAAGATAATAGAACTCAAAAATATTATACTTATCCTAATTGTATAAGGTTCCAAATGTTAACACATACCATTTAGATTAGTAAAATTATTTTGTAATAACCAGGGACTTCCTGTAGGCTAGTGGTAGGAAATAAAGGCCTGTCGCACTATGGTTGTGGGTTCGATTCCTGCAGCTTTGTCCGACGTGACGGGTTATGCCCCACCCTACAGGTTGTCCTTTTCCTAAAACTATAGTATTATAATATTCCAAAAATAATCTTCATAAATTTTTTAACCTTAAACAATACTATCCAAAGATCAACTTAATCCACTCCAACCTTTATAGTTATCCAAAATACCTCTGTCCAGACTTTCTCTAAAAGGTCTCTTAATTCCAAAATCAATTTATCAGATTCCCCAAACAAAGTAAAGTTTCTCTTATTGTCACATACTAAAAATATAATTACCTTCATCATATTAAAACCTTACTGAAATCAACAAGTACTGCAGTACAATCCTTATATATATATCACATTATTCTAATAACCAGAATATAATCCATGAGTCCAAAAGCACCAATACATTAGTTATTCTGCTTCAACTGCAGTAACAGCATAAGATTGTCCTTGATCCCTTGGCCTTTTCTGAGGTAAGTTTCCCTGACGCTTAGGACATTCATTTGCATAATGCCCCATTTCCCTACAATTGTAGCATTCAACATTGATAGCCTCTTTCTTTCCCTTGCAATCATGCACCTGGTGACCTTTTTCCCCACATTTATAACAAACTCCCATTCCTTTTAGGCAAGTACCAGGGTGATTCTTCCCACAATTATCACATAATGGAAAATCCTTCTTTCCCTTTTTCCATTTATCTGTCTCTTGTTCCACCGTTCTCTTCTTCTCTTGCTTTACTTTGTTGTCATAAGACTTAGAGAATTCCTTTTCTGTCTTGATAGAACACGAGAAAATATCTTCGTATGATGAGAAGGTTTGTGAGACTAATGCTCGACGGAGAAATGGTTTTAACCCATCAAAGAAACGATCAATCTTACTTCTAGGGTTATGTATATAATCTGCAGCATGCCTCGCTAACCTTGTAAAGTTGACCTCATACTTTGCGACATTCTCATCCTCCTTTTGTCTCAGACTCAAAAATTGTCTTTCCATATCTACTCGATGGTCACGAGGATAGTATTTTTCTAGGAAAAGATCTTTGAACTCCCTCCATTCCATATTCGATACGTCATCATCTTCCTTTGTGTTTTGAATCAGCGACTACCACTGATCGACATCTCCAGTGAGGCGGTAAACTGCCATGATAACCTTCTCCCTTTCGCTACTCCCCAAGGCGTGAAATATTTTCTCTAAGGTGTTTATCCATTGCTCAGCTACTAATGGATTTGTACCCCCATTAAATGTTGGCGGTTGTTGCCTCATGAAGCGGTCTAACATTGATCCTCCACATTGTGGATCAGGGTGATCCATACGAGTAAGGTTATTATTCATAACTTGAGTGAGTTGTCCCAGTATGGTAATAAGTTGATCAGCACCAGTTGTATCTCCAAATCCACAATAATTATCTTGAGCAGGAGGACAATCCCTACACGAAGTTCGTGCATTGATACGGTTTCCATTCCTTCCACTAGGCGCCATTTCTATACAATGACATAAACTAGATTAGTTTATGAATCAAAATACATAATTCCATACTTATAAAATACTTAACATAAATTGAACTATTTATGGATATAATCCATAATCATAAAAAGGTTTTCTTTGAGGAAGTATATACTCATAACCGTTCATAGTGGTTTTTAAAGAAAACGAGAATTATCCTAAGCATATCCCCCGGGAGTGTCGTAACCAAGAGTGCAGCAAGACCCGTTGTCGTGCACCAGTTCCCGTTCGAGTCTAGCTCAAAGCGGTATTTTCGGGTTTTACCCCTAGGTACATCTGTGCCAAATCCGCCTATACCTGCTCGTATCCAGACAGAGATGTATTGCTCGGAAAACTCACAAAATCTCTACAATAACAAAATTCTAGGAAGTTCTTCTATACTAATCCTCAAAGTCTATCTTTGGGCTATGTGCTCTAATCAGAGTTTATCTAAATCTAGCTTCCAAGGTTAGTACTAAACTACCTCTGATACCAACTGTAACGCCCCGACCTCAGCTACCCGGAGTCGGTGCATTACTTCGTAACATTGACATGATCACAAAAGATCAAGTCTCGAAAGACCGATTAGTTTAGTAGCCTTGGAAACACTAGATACATTCATAAACGTTACATTACATCATAAAGTGAAAAACTACAATAACAAAGTCTCCATAGACCACACTCATATCCTCTTCTGACAATCCCTGCAGGTCATTCATAAAATACTTCTTCACATCCTGGAAAATATTAAAACATTGAAAGGGGTGAGCTCAGATGCTCAGTAAGGATAACAATATTGCGGAAGCTTTCACAAATAAACATTAACATTTAAGGCAATGTATAACTAAAACAAAAGCCTTTTAAACATGAACTTCAACATAATATGACAAAAGTAAAATGAGATAATGTCATTTACTTATTCACATGGATATTCTACTGGTCGAATAATCACATGCAATATCAATAACCACTTTCATAATGATGGAATGCATAATGCCAGACTATCATAACCACGTAGCCAAGGCCTCGTGCCAAGACCACAAATAAGATTTTGTCAAGCCCTCGTTCCAAGACACTAGTTTGTCTCATGAGACCTACCGATGCATCGAGGAGCTATAGCGGGCTCCACCCGTCACTTATTAAGTCCAATGTATTCCTCATATGAATAGGTTTAAACATATCATAAACCATAACATAATCGTATCACATAAAACATGGATAAAGGAAACATAACATTTCCACATTTCAATCACAAGATATCAATAAAACACATTGATATAATAAAAATGCTTTCAAAACCATTTTCAATACCAGAATAAAAGAAAGTTAAAACTTTGTATTTATTTTTCATTAAAAAAAACGTGATGGCTTGTAGAGGAAGCCGAAACTCAAATAATGGTCACGGCGGCAGAGAAGTCGTTGTCGCCGCATATGTATGGAAAGAAAAACATTCCCTTTTTGTCGTTTAGTAAAACGCTTCGTATAAAAAATATTCCTTTTGAATAACGTAAAAGTCAAAGGGGTTTATACACCGTATAAAAGAAAGTTGTGTATAAAACCAAATATGCCTCAATGAAAGGGGATTGAGACGAAGTCCTTAAAAAGATCATTTTTAAAATAAAATAGATCTATTATGTGTATTCACTATATGTACACATAAAGAAAGTAAAAATAAAAAATAGGACATAATAATATCATGACATAATTTGAAAGTAGGAGATTAACCCAAAGAATGGAAGTTGGGTTAAGAAATTCCCTTACCTTGCGTCTTGTCCTGACTCGACCGTTCTTTAACCTCCTGAATAATAAACTAGAGTTAATTTCTATTTACTGAAGAACCTTTTTCATGTTCATTATTCCTTTTATATCCCTTATTACCATGTTATGATTATTATGTAATTATTTAAGTTTATAATGGTCATTTTGTCGATCTTAGGTACTTGAGTCAAAAATAACATTCTTATAATTACAAGTTGTTCATGTGGTGATATATCCATTATATCCAGAATTATATTCATGATATAGATATCATATATCTCATATATATCCAGTATATACATGCATTTATAATATTCCATAACGTTTAGAGGTAAGAAATGAAATGCATCGTTCATGGAGACGGTAAGCCATACGTACGCATGAACGCTACTTTCATTTCTATTTCATATTTAATGAAATGAAATCATAATTATATAAAGGTATAATATAGTTCCAGTATAATATCATTTATAATATCATTTACTCCATCCTTTATACATCCCACATATGACATTAACGATTCACATCACTTTGAGGGGGCGGTAGTCCGCACTTCCTAAAATGAAATTATCGCATTTACCCATAATAGAAATCATAAAGTATGCCATAAATGAGAAATACAGAAGAATAAGTAAAACATAAACATATTATATATCATATATAAATATAGTGACATCTTAATGGCCACCTTTGAAGGTGTTATATGAGTGTTGAACAATCATCGTTTCGTGAGGCAGAAATTCGCCATCCACAGAAACCGTATGTTCTTTAACCATTAGATGTAGGTGTGTGTAAGTGTAGCTCTAATACTCATTATAACAACATCCTAGTATATTGAGGATACTGGTTTTGTTACAAAAGAAATGAATAAAAAGAGTTTAGGGGGTTGGAGAAGAAAAATAAAACAAAACAACATTAGAGAAGACATTACCTCAAAATTGGGTAACTCTTTAATTTGAGCCAAAGGCTTCCTTGGGAAGAGTTCTGCCCAAAGTGAGGCTTCTAGGAGTAAGAGGGGGAAGTTGGGAGAGTATTTGGGCAGAGGTTGGCCGAGCCAAATGGCTTGAAAGTGTGAATGAGGTGGTAGAGGTGGGGGCCTTTTATAAAAGGAGAGGAGGGACACTCTTGGAAAGTAAGGAAATTTTACATTATTATACAATGCTTTTCGGATTATAAAGGTCCCACACTTATATAATTCTTGGATAAGGTGATAAGGGTTCGAAATCTACCCATATAATAGTCTTTGGACAAGTGTAAGCCTTGGATTGTACATTATCTTTTCATTTTATTAAAATCGTTAAATAATGAGGTCATCGCTGCGTCATAATGATGTCATAAATAATTTAATTTATTTAATGTCTAAAAATTATAAAAAAAATACTATGATGTAGGAAATCTTTTTAGATTTCCAATGACTATTTGTAGTAAAAAATATGACTTGTATAACCCCATGTAAAAATTGTTTTAGTAAAACATTTCATGTTTGTGTCATTTTTTACTTTAACATTAAATAAAAGGTATTTATGTCATTTTCTAACTAAAGTGGCTCCATGGGGTCCCCAAGTTGACCCATGGATTTTCTTGGTCGACCATGGCACATCCAATGAGGGTAGGACATGTGTCAAGCTCATCTCATATTATTAAAACATTATTTTTACCTTAAACTACACTAATTACCTCTAATCGCGATTAAGAACTTAAAAGTTACTATTCACCAAAAATTATTTTAATCTCATTGAACCACATTTTACTTCTTAATGAAAATCATGTATGTTGGATTTTTGAAAATCAAAACACAGAAGTGGTAATATTTCATTTAAACGAAAAATCAGTTATTTAACTACCACTTAGTGGTTTCACTATTCATCAAAAATTGAAGTTTTTCAGAACAATGCCAAAATTTCACCCAAAGCTATAATTGATATTCCGAATTCAAAAATGATGTCTATTTTACAAAATTCTAAAAATATAAGTTTCATTAATTAATTTTATAATTAATTCCCGCCGTCACAACAAATAGCGTGTTTTTAAGAAACAATTTATATCAAAAGATTGACAATTGTTTATGTCCAATTTCAATGTTAAATTAATTATAATGACCACCATTGGATAAAATGGTAAAAATATATTCTAATTATACTTTAAAACCACTAAATAGTATAATTTATCACTATAAATTATTTTGATTAAAAAAGTTGTTTTTACGTATTTTTCACTATTCATAAAAAATTAGAAGTTCTCAGAAAAATACCAAAAATTCAACATAGGCTAATTTCGATATTCCGAATCCAAAAATGAAGTCCATTTTGAAATATAAAATTTCTATAATTTTAAAAAGTGGTTATTACTATTCATAACGGCTACTTTGATTAGTCGCGGTGTTTTAGAACTCGAAGTTGCGTACAATGCAAGATATTGCATTATTGAATGAGAAGCGTATCATGGAAGCTCGGGGTGTTACACCCAATTTATAATTATTTATATATTTGGGATATATATAAATCTTCATAAATGAAATTAATCGTCAGTTTTACACATGCATGATTATTATTATTTAACAATTTTAAATGTTTAATGACTAATTCATTAGGTTTGAGATTAATATGGACAAACCCTTGTATCTAGGAATCTATAAAAGGACAAGTAGTATCGCCAAACCATAACAATTGGAGTGGAATAAATCTATTTTTTGTTTTTTATATATAAATTTTGTGAATTAAAATAAAAAATGACTAACCATTGAACTATTAAGAATTATGGGTCCCATGAGAAGTCAAATCAAAAGTTGTTCCAAGACAAGGAACTAAAAAATTAACTAAAGTAAAAAAATTACTTTAGAGCCAACCGACTAATTGCACATTGGTTGCCTTTGTAAATGGGGTTCATACCTTAATAACCATGATTTACGAGAAACATTGTAACTAAACAAAATCATGTCATACCTTGGATCTTGATTCGTTGGATATAGTGGGGGTTGTGTTGGTGTAAAATATTCAACAAATGTTCTTATCAGATATTCTTAAATACACAATACAAATAACACACACATTACATTATATATAGATAAATGAAATGAGATAACATAAACTCAAACCTCCCTTTGAGGTTTGTATTGAAAAAGAACACACCGAACAAAAGCAACTTCATTGGTCTGTATCAAAACCCAAGGATAAAACCTATGTATGAGAAACAATTGTATGTCCCAGAGAAAGCAGTCCCAAAGGAACTAGCTATCAACACTACCCTAGGGGAGTGTGATGCTTATACTAAGCATAAGGGCGATTCCATTGATGTCACATACCTCTTTCTAAAAACCATCATTTTAGAGATGCAAAAGCAACATGAATCGATGGATGCATTTGACATTATTGAACAGTTAAAGCAACTTTACCAAAAAAAAGACTAGGTAAGAGTGTTATGAGTTATTTAATGCATTATTCCAATACATATTAGGTAGTGGTATACCCGTGTATGATCATGCATTCAATATGACAGAGTACATTGACAATTGGGAGAGGCTAGGTTTTCCGCTCTAAAAGGAATTAATTGTGGACTTGGTTATGCAATCATTGCCTGAACCATTTAACTCGTTCCTTGCAAATTAAATCACGAATGAAATTAACGAGTCCCTCCTTGAGCTCCTTAAGTTGTTAAGAACCGTTGAGGTGAACCAATATAGGTCATATCATGAATCTATCCTCATGATGTAGAAAGGGAAAAGCTAAGAAGAAGACTATCAAGAAATATCCCAAACATTCTTTTAGTGCACTGAAACCTCATGGAAGAATATCTAAGATACAAAAGTGATTTAATAGAAAAATAAAGGGAATTTAAAGGGGGATTTCAAGAAATCTGTAGATGAGGTTGATAAACTTAATTGAGGCAAGGCTTCTAAATGAGGTATTTTCGTTACTGTTTCATTAGTATTGAATATCAAATATGACACAATTATGAGTCATAAGAGATTTTACTAGGGGAGAGATAGACCTACATGTTGAAAACATAATGAAAATGTCCCCTTGGTATGTGGGGATCTACAAGATAATTCTTCCTACCAAATTAGTTCTCATGCTAGATAAATGTTATTATGTATCAACTATAAACAAAAACATTATTTTTGTATCCTCTCTTGATAATATGGTCTTTAATTTTGTATTAAAGGATACACATTGTTCAAATTATTTGAATAGAATGTATTATGGTAGTGTAAATATGATGAATGATTTATATTTATCAGATCTTTAAAATATTGTCTATAAAATTGATGTAAAATGGGTCAATTAAAATAATTATAAACCTTCATGCCTATAAAATTTTCACCTAGGCCACATTAATAATAACCACATTTGAATATTCCATGTAAGTGGTCTTTTATAGTAATTTGGCTGGGAAGCATATGATAAATTTGAAACTTTTTTGAATGGTAAGATGGACAAAATCCATTTTTTTAGAAAATGAGAGAGAGTGAGAGAGTAAAGGATTTATTAGACATAATACATTTTGATGTCTATGAACCTTTAAATACCCAAGCTCAGGACAATCATCAGTAATTTATTACCTTTAATGATTATTACAGTAGGCATGGGTATGCGTTTTACATGACACAAAAGTAGTAATCCTTTGAGAAATCTAAGGAGTTCAAAAAGGAAGTACATGGTCAACTTGGAAAAAGTTCTAAAATCATTCTATCTGATTGAGGAGGGGAATACTTTAGCTAAAAGTTTCATAACTATCTCAAGGAGTGTGGTGTTATATCACAACTCACTCCTCCTGGAATGACATAGAAGAATGATGTGTCTGAAAAGAGGAATCAAAGTTCATTGGATTTGGTTTTATCAATGATGAGTCACACTAACATACCTTTATGTTTTTTGTATTATGCTATAAAATCAAAACTCTTTACACTTAACTGCATTCCATCCAAGGTGGTATAAAAGCCAGTAAATGAGAAATGGAACGAGTTCAATCCCAGAATTTACTTCCTAAATATTAGGGATTGTGAATCATATGTTAAGCATGTAAATTCCTAAAAGTCATACCCCAAACCAAACACATTCCTCTTCGTTGGCTATACCAAGTAAACAAGGTGATATATTTCTATAATCCCTCAAAGAACATTTTTTGGCTCAACATGTTATTTTTTGATGATGGAATTCCTTTTCTAAGAAAAATAGGGGGAGGAAATGAGAGCTTCACAGATGGATGAGTTAGTTCCACAAGAGACGGTGGGAGAAGAACCAACTCAATATACATAAGAACTAAGAAGATCAAATATGATTTGTAATGTTCCCAAGGGATATGGAATTCTCATAAAAAAATGATAATGAGGTTATTATGATCATCGATAATTATCCAACCACCTATAAGGAAACCATTCTAAGTTTTGAATATGAGAAATGTCCAGAATCTATGAAGGATGAGATAGAATCCATGTTCACTAAACAAGTTTGGATAAGGCATGATTGGTAAAAAAATATTTCAAGAAAATTCATAGGATTAACTATAAAGAAACATTCTCACTTGTTGCAATGATTAAATCCATTAGGATTATCCTAGTCATTATCACATTCAATGATTATGTGATATATCACATGTATGCTAAAACAATATTCCGAAATGGGAAATTTATTGAGGATGTGTATATGACACAATTTGTGGTTTTTCCATACCAACAAATTCTACAAAGGTGTGAAAGTTGAAAACTTCCATTTATTGACTTAATTTGGATTTTCATTATTGGAATATTCACATTAATGATGCAATTTAAGTGATTAAATACATGAAGAACAAAGATGATCCATATATGTATAAATGAATTTGCGAGAGCGTAATTGCATTTCAAGTGTTGTGCTATATGTTGATGATGTATTACACATTTGAAATAACATTCTTAATCTACCATTTGCAAGATTCTTACCTTAGGAAAATATTCTCAATGACATACTTAGGAGAAAAAACAGACCTTTTAGGTATGAAGATTTGTAAGGATAGATCAATTAGGCTCATCAAATTAAATTTGGGAACATGTAATGAAAAAGTCATGAATTAATTCAACATAAATTTCTCTATGAGAGAATATTTAATTTTTTTACAAGGAATGATCCTTTTGAATGTTCAGTGACCTTCTAATGAATAAAGGAAACACATATATGGAATAAATTATACATCAACTATTAGATCTATGTTGAAATTAAAGAGGTATTTGGTGTTGGATTTGTTGACAATCACTAGAATCATGAAGTATGATGATAAATAAGGAATGAGATGGTTGAATTTGGAAGAGGAACATGGAAAAGGATGGTAGAAGATCTATGAAGGAAAAGGAAATCATGCTGTGAGGTATGAAATCACACTGTGAATACAGTTGTAGAGTTTCATCTAGGTTTTAGAAGTTGTTTTGTAGAAGTGGAGTTTCAATGGAAGTTTGGAAGATGCAATCTTGAGAGATATATTTGGAAGATCCGGAAATATTTTATGGAGATAAAGAAATTGGAAATGTACTGGTGTTATCCCTTCATACGTAAGGTTTTATTGGAACTTGCGCAAGGATTTTCTGAGTAGACTAAAAAACAGAAAAGGGGAAGAATTTACCATTTATATGTAAGATCATTTGTTACATGGGTGAGGAGCATACATAAGATTATTTCCTTTGTTATAAAATATTGTTGGGGTCACTTCCAATTAGGGGAGCATTCAGGAGAAGTCTTCTTCGCATGCTGTTTGGTCGGCAACAACCTCTTCCAGTTTGGCAGCCAACCCATGGACTGTTGAAGCACCTAGTGAAGGGAGTTTCTTCAAGGGTTGATGAACAACCCCAACCCAACCCTTGACTGTATTTATAACTCTTTTATTTAAAATAGGATTGATTCCCATGATTTTTTACTGTAATCCTACTGTGTATCCTTTGACGAATTAATCCAGAGATTAATAATAGAAAGGCCCCCTTCTCCCGTGGACGTAGGAAACCTTGCCAAACCATGTAAATTCTTGTGTGTTCTTTGTTTTTATTCCTCATTTGTGTTTTATTTCATTGCCACAAAGCTCTGCTGCCCCAACAAAGTGGTATCAAAGGGTTCAGGTATGAAACACCGAGTGACAACAACATTTTCCAGTGATCAAAAAACTAAAGTTTCTCGAATTTTTTTGAGTCCAAATCTGTGAAGAGCACGACGAGATGATTCCAATGGCGCAAGCGGTGTAAAAAATGGAGTTGAAACTAAGGAGATATGCTCGATCAAATTTTGGTCAAATCGCGGGTGCTACAACACCCCCATGTTGGAGAAGACGACACTGTACACGCCACTAGAGACTTTTCGGCAACTTTTCCAACCACTGTTTTGGCACGCCACACCAGCAGTCAATCCAGACCGTTGAAACTTTTTTGGCCATAACTCAGCCAATCGAAGCCCGTTTTCAGCGATCCAAGAGTCGATTCCAGGTGTTTTGACCATTCCGAACACATATGTATGGTTAGATTTTCAAAATTAGAACTCCATCAATGGATGAAAATATTGGTAACATGATTAAACTTATTTCATTTAATTATTTCATCTGGAAACCGAAAATGGAAGATCTTTTATATATTAAAGATTTGTGGAAGCCTATAGTGGAAACCACTATGCCCGTTGCAGCACAAGCGGAGGAAATGTCAACAAGCGGTAAACTTGATGAGAAGACATCAGCTGTTATCCCACTAGTTGATGCGGAGTGGGCCATACTCAATAGGAATTGTGCTGCTCAAATCAGACAATGGATCGACAAAATCATCTTCCAAAATTTTTCCAACGAACACGATGCCTTCATTCTTTGGTGAAAATTGGAAAAGATTTATGCGAGGACAACCGCAAAAAACAAAGAAAACCTGATACGTCGCCTTTTCAAATTGAAATAAAAAGATGAGACCAATGTATCAGAGCACATGAGAGAGTTCCAAGGTACCATTGATCGGTTAAATTCCATGAAAATGATGATTGGTGATAATTTACAGGCACTGTTGATGTCGAGTTCTTTACCGAAGACGTGGGGCACCTTAGTTGTGTCGGTCAATAATTCAACTCCAGATGGAACTCTCACCATGGGGATGGTGAAAGACAGAATGTTGAATGAAGATTCAATAAGAAAAGATGAGGGGCATGTACCTGAATCAGAGGCTCTTGTCACTGAAAGACAAGGGAAGAAAAAATGGCAGGGAAGAAGCATAGGAAGAGAACCCCGTGACCAAAGTATTAAAAGGAGGAAGTGATAAAAATCCTTATCAAGATATGAAATGAAGTGCCATCAATGTGGTAAGCCTGAACACTTCATCCAGGAGTGTATAGAGTTGAAGGAAAAGTAGAGAAATCAAGATGTTAAGACCCAAAATAATGATGCTGCAGTTGTTAATGAAGAGATTGTTATTGTTCAGGAAGACAATCAGGTTAGTCTTGCGATCCAAGACTCATCATGGGTGATCGATTCAGGCGCCTCCTACCATGTCACCACCAGAAGATATTTCTTCTCATCTTACCATTCAGGGAGTTTCAGATATGTGAAGATAGGAAATGATGGCGCATCCAAAATTACCGGTATTGGTAATATTTTTCTGGAAATGATATAGGTTATTGTTGAAGGATGTGAGGAATGTTCCTGATATTCTCCTCAATCTGATATCCACTGGAATGTTTGAAGGTGAGGGATATTTTAGTTCCTTCGGTGATGGGAAATGGAATCTTACTAAAGGTAACCTGGTAATTGCTAAAGGAAAGAAAGATACTTCTCTTTATCTCACAGATGCAAGGCTGTGTGGAGGAGAAGTAAATACATCCAGAAAAGATGTTCCTGCAGAAGTTTGGTACATGCGGCTAGGTCACATGAGCGAGAGAGGAATCAGAATGATCTCTAGGAAAGATCTCTTTCCAAGAATAAAAGGTACACATCTAGATACTTGTGTTGATTATATCATGGGAAAACAACACAGAGTATCATTTCGTGGTTATATACCATCCAGAAAAGCAAATGTTTTAGATTTGATTCACACTGATGTCTGCATGATGAGCACTAAGTTGATGGTAGGTGTTATTTATTTTGTTACCTTCATAGATGATAATTCTAGAAAATTTTGGGCCTTTGCTTTGAAAACTAAAGATCAAGTGCAGGATATTTTCAAGCAGTTTCATGTGAAGGTGGAAAGAGAAACAGGAAGGTGGTTAAAGTGTGTGCGAGCAAACAATAGAGGAGAGTACTGTGGTCCATTTGAGGAGTACTATAAGAGTTTTAGAATCAGGCTAGAAAAATAAGTACCAAAGATGCCTCAGCATAACAGTCTTACTGTGAGGATGAATAAAACAAGTTGTGAGAGAATCAGATGTATGTTCTCAAATGAAAAGCTGTCAAACACCTTTTGAGGGTAGGAAATGATGACCGTAACTGATTTTATCAACCTTTATTCATCAGTTCCACTGAACTTCGATGTTCCAGAAAGTGTTTGGACATGTAAATATGTTTCATACAAACACTTGAGAGTATTTGGCTGTAGGGAATTTGTTCACATCCCGAAAGATGAGCGGGAAAAGATGGATGAAAAAGGAAAGTAGTGTGTCTTTTTGGGATATGCTCATGATGAGTTTGGTTATTGACTCCAGGATCCTATTAGTAGGAGGATCATTAGAAGTATATATGTGGTGTTTCTTGAGGACCATACAATTAGAGATTTTGAGAAGCTAGAAAGTGTAGAGAAGTCACAGTTTGAGGAAATTCCAGTCAGTCTGGAACCAGTCCCACCACCATCAGTACCAGCTAGCGCAATAGAGATATGTGACACTGATGATACATCATTAACATGTAATATGTCTCCATCTGTTGATATGTATTCATCATATGATATTCCAGAATAGATTCCCCCCAAAGTACAGTTGAGGAGATCCACCAGAGAATGAAAACCAAGTCATAGATACTCACCACATGAGTATGTGATGCTCACTGACGGGGGAGATCTAGACAGTTATGATGATGCGATCACGAGTCATTATAATATGGAATAGAAGAACTCCATGCAATAGGAGATGAAATCCTTATACAAGAACTGTGTATTTGATTTGGTATAATTACCACATGGAAAGAAGGAACTCAAGAACAAGTGAGTGTATAGAATTAAAGGAGAAGATGGAAGCTCACAACCACACTACAAAACCAGAATGGTTGTGAAGGGATTTGGTCAAAATAAAGGAATTTAATTTGATGATTTTTTTCTCCTATGATTAAAATGTCTTCTATCAGAGTTGTTCTTGGATTGGAAGCTAGTTTGAGCCTAGAGATTCAATAATTGGATGTAAAGACAACATTATTACACAGTGATATTGATGAGGAGATTTACATGGAGAAACCAGAAGGATTTCAGGTGAAAGGAAAAGAAAAA
Organism: Viscum album; assembly: GCA_963277665.1. Classification (NCBI taxonomy): domain Eukaryota; kingdom Viridiplantae; phylum Streptophyta; class Magnoliopsida; order Santalales; family Viscaceae; genus Viscum; species Viscum album. The sequence continues at coordinate 1,145,973,835 of OY728130.1, read as the reverse complement.
TTAGTATCCAAGATTAAGAAAAGTTTATATGGTCTGAAACAGGAACCGAGGAAATGGTACAAGAAATTCGACTCATTCATGGAGAAAAATGAGTACAGGAGGACAACTGCTAATCACTAAATTTTCATCAAGTAGTTTTCTGATGGTGATTTCATTATCTTATTACTTTATATTGATGATATGATAATTATTGGCAGAGATATCACCAAGATTGACAGGTTGAAGAAGGAGTTGAAAAAGTCTTTTGAAATGAAGGAATTGGGAGACACTACTCAGATTCTTGGTATGACGATTACTCATGACAGGAGGAATCACAAGATTTGGATATCTGAGGAGCGGTAGATTGAGAAGGTTCTTGAAAGATTCAACATGATCAAGGTGAACCAGTTATCACTCCAATTGCGAGTCATTTCAGGCTCACAACAAGTCAGAGTCCATCAAATGAGAAAGAGAAATTAGAAATAGAAAAGGTTCTTTATTAGTCAGTAGTTGGTAGTCTTATGTATTCCATAGTGTGAAGCAGACCAGACATTGCTCACATAGTTGGCGTTGTAAGCAGATTCTTATCAGATATGGGAAAGGATAATTGGACAATGATCAAATTGATATTGAGGTATCTCTGAGGTACATCCATTCATTGTTTATGTTTTGGAAATGGTAAACCTATTTTAGAAGGATACACAAATGAATATATGGTTGGATATGTAGACACGAGGAAATCCATATCCAGATACCTAATATCATTTTCAGGGGGTGAAGTATCATAGAAATCATGACTTTAGAAGTGTGTTGCCTTATCCACCATAGAAGCGGAATATATTGCGGTCACCGAAGGTTGCAAGGAGATGCTGTGGATGAAGAAGTTTTTACAGGAGCTGGGATAGAATCAGGAGAATTATTTCTCTATTGTGATAGTTAGAGTGCTATTCATCTTAGCAAGAACCCAGAATTTCATTCCAATTCCAAACACATCGATGTGAGATATCACTAGATCTGAAATGTGTTGGAAGAAATATTTTTTAAAGTTGAGAAAATCAACACCAATGATAATGGGGCATACATAATGATGAAGCTTCTACTGAAAGAGAAGCTGGACACATGCAAGGAGATGATGAGTCTAGATTCTACCCCAAATTGGTCATGAGGGGGAGATTTGTGGGGGTCACTCCTAATCAGGGGATCATTCAGTGGAAGTCTTCTTGGAAGGATATTTTTCTTTGGTCGGCAACAACCTCTTCCAGTTTGGCAGCCAACCCATGGACCGCTGTAGCATCCAACAGAGGGAGTTTCTTCAAGGGTTTATGAACAACCCCAACCCAACCCTTGACCGTGTTGATAACTCTTATATTTAAAATAGGATTGATTCCCATGATTTGTAATTGTAATCCTACTGCTTATCCTTCGAAGAATTCATCAGGATAGGAATAATAGAAAGGACCCCCTTCTCCTGTGGATGTAGGCAACCTTGCCGAACCATGTAAATTCTTGCGTGTTCTCTATTTTTATTCATCATTTGTGTTTGATTTCATGGACACGAAGCTCTACTGACCCAACAAAGATAAGGATATACATATGAATGTTTCCACACCATGATATTATTTAAATATCATGAAGGTTGTTTGGAAGATTTTAGTGGTATTTCCAAGATAGGACCATGTTGTAGAAGAAACTCACATGCCACAATATACATTGTAGAATAGACTGACATCAAACATGCTACGAGACACATGTTTTTCCATGAAGGAAGTTCAGACGAGTTTAACTGACTTTGTAAATTTGGATACCTCCATACCATGGAAGAAGTTTGTGCTATGATTAGATTGAGGATTATAAGGAATTGAGAAAACTAAGTCACGATATTCAGAAGAATTAAAAGGAAGATAATTGGAGGATTTTTAAGATCTAAATATTGACCGAGAAACACACCATAAACAGGAACGCCACTCCATGATGAGGTTGAAGAATATGGAGACCATGCCGTGATAAAGAAAAACATTCCATAAATAGGTGGATTATATATTAGCTAGTAGATATAGTTGGAAATTAAAATAAGAAAGTTTTGGATGAGATTTTAGGAACTAACTTAGTTTAATTAACACTTGATGACTACCCTAAAATTGTGTGGTGCACCTGGAAAGATCATAGAAGAGTATAGGAAAGATAATTACTCCCAAACCTCAATTTAAGGGTTAGATGTGTGGATGATCTATATAACTTCTCCTAATAGTTCTGGAAGACATAATATGGGAGTATGAGAAATATTGAACATCTGAAAAAGAGAGCTTGTGCATATTGACATATTTATTTTTCTAGAGAAGAAGAAAAATAGGAGATCCATAGAATAATTCTGTCAGTAGATCTGGTTCATTCAATAGATAAGGATCCATAGAATAAGAAGAAGTAGTATAATTCTATACTTAGGTGTTGAAGAATAAGAGTACAAAAAGATAAAATAAAAAGATAGATTTCCACTATGATATTCAATTTTTGAAGAAACAAAATTATTCCAGTAAGGATCAATCCTCACCTTGAAGAAGAGTGTTGTAACTGTGATTACATTAAAAATAAAGAATCAACTCTTACACTAAGAATTTTATATTACTAGGGATCGAATAATGAGAGTGCAACAAAGTGGAGTTTAAAGGAGCATCAAATACGACACCATGATGTAATAATTGTATTATGATTAATATAGACATAACTTTATGTCTATAAACTATTGAAGAATACTCTCAAGTCTATAAACTGACTAATCCTTTTCTATAAGTAGTATAAAAAAAGACAAGAAGAGGGAGTGCCTCTATGATTGGCAATGCATCTTTTATAAATTATTATAACACATACAATGTGTATTTTTAATTCCTGGTATACCAACACATCATCATGTGTATGCTCCTTAGATTATCCATTAGTGGTGAACCAAGTAAAATACCTATGTTCTATGTGCTTTACTTTCTACATTCATCTTTATCATTTGGTGTGTTCGATGATACACGATAGAGTGAGATTTAATGCGTTCCTTCTACAAGGGAACAAGATCCAAATGGACTAGTGGACTTTGGATGAAAAGGGAACAATTTTTAATTGATGTGAACTCTAATTCACCCCCTTCTCAGGGTAATTTAGGTTAATTAACCTAGTCCTAATAAATGGTATTAGAGCCAAAAGTTTTTGACTACATGTTCAATATCAATTTTTTTTGGATTTTTATGCACATGGATTCAATGATGAGACCACTATTTTTTAAAGTAACTAACTATGATTGTTGAAAAATAGAAATGATTATGTATTGGAAGTCTTATAACAAGAAGGTCATGGAGTACATTCTTTGAGATGTTTATTTGTCCAAGAATAGTGAAAGTATTGATGATGTAAGGGAAAATAAGGTCTTGATTAAATCCTTATACAATAAGGAATACATGAACATACATGAACACCTCTTGTCATTCCACTTCATTGAACATGTGAAAGAACATGGATATTATTTATGGGAAAATAGTGAACATGAAGGATATGGTGAATCATCCTCAAAACTAGATGATTACTGACTCATGAAAAAAAGGCAAGAATAAATGGAGAAATAAGAATAATAATCCTAGGAAGATAAACTCTCAAATCAAGGTGATCAGTTCTGAGTTTGTTTATAAATCTAAAATTGCACTATTTTGAAAGAAACATGTAAACCTAGAATTTTAGGTCCCCAAATAGAATTTGGAGAAGATGATGGTTTCATGGAAGAAAATGAAATAACATTTTGTCGTCATGAATGATCATGTAGTGACCAAGAAAAGATCCAATCCTTGTATGAGAAGTTAGTTCAGTAGTAAATCATTCATCAAGTGGATCTAACATTCATAAAAGATTTTTTCATGGATAATAGAAGGATAAAAAGAGTAGAGGTGACCTTTCATGTTGATATAATGAATATGGGTGAAAAAATGAGGGACAAAAGTGATTTACTTGAAGAAATTTCACATAAAATAGGAAAAAAATGTCCATAGAGAAGGTATTTAAAGAAAGAAACACCACTCTTAAGAAACAACTTGAAGAGAGGAGAAAATATAAAAATGAAGCTGGCATAAGGATGAAAGAAGTGGATACCCTATTAAAAGAGAAGGATGAGAAAATTAGGGAACTTGAAGGGAGGTTGAGAAAATTTAGTGAGAATATGAAGACCCCTCCCATGGAAACATCAATAAGTAGAGTCCACAAATGTGGAAATATAGAATCAATGAGAAAGAGAAATACTTTTTTTGAATCTGATGGAAGGTGTCTTGGATAAAAGTATCCACAAAGTTCAAATATTATGGAATATTGGGGTACACCATGAGCATGTGTCTAGAAGCCTAAGGGATCAATAGAGGAAGGAAAATTGGTGCATCAAATTCTCAACCTATAAACCATTACATGAGGTATTCTTTTAATGTGTGATGTTTTATATGTGTTAACCATGGACATATGGAAAGAAATTGTAGTAGGAAGGAAGTTAAATGTGTTATAAGAAATTACTCAGTTCTTATGACAAAACAAAATAAATTTTTTACTAAATGGGAATCCATTAAGTTGGTGTAATTCCCCACCCCTGTTCACTCTATAGTAATTAGACAAAAGTTCCACATGACCTCAGACACACCTCCCTATATTCTAGAGGCTATCGACTACCAGTGAGTGACTATGGTGTTACTATGAGGAGACTATACCCTCATATAGAAGTGAGAAATAATAGTGAAAATAAACAAAACATAACCAAAATAATAATGAGAGTATGCTAAAATAAATAAACATAACATGATATAACAAAATGAAATACTTTCATATAAGTATACATCAACTGATCAACCACAGGGATGATCACATATAGAAATTAACAAAATAAATAAAATCTCTAAGAGGATATACTACCATCCCCAAGATTTACCATAACCCTAGTCTCTAGATCTCTTTTGATCTGATCCAGACTGATCATATAACATTAGGCCTCTTCCCTCTCCACTGCACATCCCACACTCCACCTGAAAGTAGACATTAGGTCTATACGTGCACCATGGTGCCCGTATAGGGGGTAATAATTAAATTCTTAGTAGGAAATCCCGAATGATGTCCCTAATAGGTTCTATAATAAACAAGTGCATACACATGAGATATTCCCAACCTTGTTGAATAATAACTGGAGTAAAATAAATAAACAAATCACCGTCGCTCCTCAGGTTCTAATGTGACACTCAAGGTTGACCATACCTGCCCTAGCTAGTACGATATGTCTCTATTTATATCATATAATCACCAAGGGATATATGTACTACCCCATACCATATCATATATACAATTCTTGGGGGGAATCACGCCCACCCCATTTATCTAATATCACATCAAGGGGGAATGGTGATGTGACACCCCATGTCACTATTGTCTTATTTATTAATGACTTTGGACTATTTTAACTTTTTTGAGGGTTCTAGCTTATTTTTTGGGCCTTAGGGAACCCCCAAGGAGATACAGTTTTGGACTATAGTAGGTTGCGACTATGACATGGGGTGTCATGCCATAATGTGTCACTGGACAGTGGCCACTAGATACTATCTATAGATTATCATGACCGCATTATGGGGCATCACACTGCAACATGTCCTTGGGAAGTGCCCCCTTGATTCTGTCTATAGACTATCAAAACCACAACATGGGGTATCACACTACGATGTGTTTTTCTAGGGGAACATCATTCCATGATGAAATACATCACAGTTACAACCAGTTCTGGGAAGAATTTTAATTTTATGAAATTTTTATTCTACCCCCATTTTTTATAACCCAGTTTTGGCCCTCTCCTCCCCCATTTCATTTATCCAAGCATGGGGAACAACCTAAGGATATCTCCCTCCCTTATAATTCAGTTTTATCTCATTATCCACTAATTTAAATCATATTTTCAAGCCAAATCCCTCATTTTCTTCTATTCATCCCCTACCCTTCCTCCTTCATCAACTTTATCTTGGCTTGATCTTCTCCTATGAACCCTAGGGAATGCAATGCCATAAATAGGGTATGGGGTGGTTCTAATTTGGGGTTTTTGGGTTCTTAGGGATTGTAAAGGGATCCTCCTTGCTTGGTTGATATTTTTGATCAATGAATACTCATTGTGACTTGGTTCCACTTGATTAAGGTAGCTGTTTTTTTGAACTTCCTTTTTTTGACATTCCATTGGGTGCTTGATGTTTTATAAGGCCTTTTTTATTTAAAAACAAAGTAGCGTTGTTGACTCTTAAATGATTTGAATGAAAATGAGAGTTGGATATTTAAATGATTTTAAGTATAGTTTTACATAAAATGGTTTTAAAGGAAGTGTTAAAGGGGGTTTTTAGATGGTGGTAATGACTTGACATTTTGAATTTATTTTTGAAAAGGACTATTTGGTACTTTATAAAGAGTTTTTCATGAGGAGTATGAGACCGTTGGTTGTGAACATTTTTTTATTATGTTTTCTATGGATTATGGCCCCATGGGGGATGTTATATATTATTATATCATTATTTTATTTTTATACATGGATAAATAAAGGTGTTGTTTCTTTCAAGGGTATTGGAGATGAGGTGTGTTTTACTTAAGTCCTTTGTTATAAATTTATGTGAGGATATTATGATCTATTCGTTTTCTCACTTTCATTTGAAATTTATCATGGGAACCTAGGTATCTAGGTAGAAGTTTTGGATTCTATGTTATATTAGTGTGTCTACACTAGCTAGTTCCATAGAAACGTTGCACCCTCCCAGGGGTTTGTATTTTACTTAGAGAGGTACAAAAGGGGAAGATCAATGGGATGTTCCAATTTCACATTAGGGCCCAGTGAGTGATTCAATGATCCAATTATTGTATCATTCATGCTAGAGCCAAGTGAGTTTACCATGAAACCTATATTACATTAAGGACAAATTGGGGGATCCCATAATATGCCTTTCTCATATCCCCAAGCTCTTGATTTGGTTATATGAAACCATTGCTTCAATTATTTATTATACCATCTTTGACCAATTGATATCTTGGTTCCTATTTGTATTTATATTTAATTTTAGTTATAGTTTTAGTTTATATTGAAACTAAATTACAAAATGTTTTTGGAAAATGTGGATTTAAATAAAAAGGTGATGTTTGATTTACGAAGGGGCTATATTGAGAAATGATTTTGAAAAAGGGAGGAAAAAGGATTAGTTTTGTTTTCATGAATTTAAAATATTTTTTAGTTGGTTTGAAAGCATTTTCTATAAAAGTGAAAGGGTGGGTGACTTTTAAAAGAAGATATAGCATGATACTTGTTTTCATTATGTTTTCTTATGAGAAAAACCTATTTTATATTTATATTTCAAACTAAAATTAATGAAATATACTTTTAAAGGAACAATAGAAACTCTTTGGTGAATTCATACTGGGAATGTTTAGCTCACAACCTTAATACTCCTTTGGGTGCATGAAGCTCTCATGTTTAATTCAGGTTCCTAGGCTACGTTCTCTTTCTAGAATTATGTTTAGGTTGATCTGATGATGGATAGTATGGGATGTGTTGAGTGACTGTGGGTCATAAGGAGACAGTTGGTAGTTGTTCAAGTTTAGTTTTATTTTGGGAATTTATGTATCATTATTTTCGGTTCAGACCTTTATTTTGGTTTATCCTGTACCTGTGATGTTTCTTATTGTCATTTTATGTTTAGTTTGTGTGATTATTCATATTTTGAGTTATTTTATTTATTATATATTTCTTATACATTGATCGATTATTTCCTCTTATTAAAGCTACTTATTTATGTGCATGGGAATCCAATATACAAATGTTTCCTCACATGCCTATACTACATAGTTGATAACACCTCCCGTACATAAATCTTGAATGCAAAGCATCTAGCCATGGTTTTCATCTCAAATACATTCACAATCTTGGGCTACCCCCTTTATCAGGTTACCCTTATACATCACAACTCATCTCAACAGTAGTAGAAAAAATTTCCTACCAATCAATCATAATGCTTGATACACCAATATCCCAATCCACATTTCAAAGGCACCATAATCTCCCACTTAGCACATAAATTATGTCTCATATAGGTCACAGTTCGTAGGGAAACATATCTGTTCCCATATAAAATATCTCAAGAAAACTTACATGCCTAAACACCCATTTTGGGTTATCATGTGCACATATACATCAGACATCACAAGCCAAGTCATCAGCCCACTCCAGAGCACTAATCCTTATTGGGCATCCACATACCAAATCACCCCTCAAGGACCATGATCTCATTAAAACATGTATATATAATGAAATTTCCCTATAATGATCTGTATCAAAATAAAAATAGTCATATGGTTTGATTAAATAGAATTACACAAAAAAGATATATTGGAAAACAATATATAGATTATTGCTGACACTTTAAGTAACTGAACCTATTTCATTATCAGAACTTGTATCAAGGAATCAAATTCCTAATCCAACCCACTAGTGGTCACTATACATCTCTTACATAGAGTTATTTTATAGTCATCACTAAAGAACATCTCAGCATAAGATCTACATGACCTTTCATTAAAAGAAAATGTACATCATGGTTCATTTGAGTAGAATTCCATTGATAAGTTTTATGGAAAACACCACATAAGTTACTGTTGACATTTTAAATAGTTGTAACCTATGTTATTAGTGATAAAAATCACATACAAGAACACAAATTCCATGTGAATCCTATGTTATGAAATGATGTATGTACAAAGGACTCTTACCAATAGGCCAAGATCCAAAACTATAAATAAAAATATCAATAACACACCTTATACTTGAATAAATATCTCAACCATAACATCTAAAACAAAGAGAAAAAATCATGTATACCTAGTAACCTAGAATTCCCACTGGAAAGGTGTTTGTGATGCGCTAGTGCAAGGTCCATCACATGATATGAAACTTTCCTAGTCCCTATCTACCATACCCTAAATATAAAGAAAAAATAAATGATCCTCTGATACCACTTTGTAATGCGCCACCCTAGTTCACTCCACGATAACTTAACTAGAGTGCCACATGACCTTAGGAGTGCCTTCTCACATACCAGATGCTTCCGACTATCAATGAGGGTCTAAGGTGCTACCGTGAGAAGACTACCCCCTTAGACCAGAGTGAGAAATAGTATAAAAAATAACCAAATAAAAACCAAAAATAATAATCAGAGTAAGCCAAAATAAATGAATAGAACATTCTATAATAAAATTAAATACTATCATACAAGCATAAATTAACCGATCTCCCACTAGGCTGATCATATATTCAAATAAAAAAATAAATAAAATGTAAAAGTGGCTATACAACCACCCAATGGTTGTACCTCAATCCCAGTCTCTAGATCTCTATCAAGATGATCTATCCAAATCATGAAACACCAGGATTCCTCTACCCTATCCACTACACATTTTTTCCTCCACCTGAAATAAAACATAAGGTCTTCATGTAGCACCCCTAGTTTTAGATAATTCACCCTTTATTTATGTATTTTAATTATATAAATTTATCGGGTTAAGTTTTAGGATGTTTGGAGGAGTTTTGACATGTTTTGGGGATTTTCTGGAGGTGAACGGTTTGAGAAAGGTTAGTAAAAACTATGCAACACCTCACAAGAAACCATGAAACTAAAACAATGGGTACAAGGTAGGTGCACGGTTTTTTTAAACCATGTGGCCACCTAGGAGAAATTGTACAAGGATGGACAAAGGGGAATAACACATTTGGCGCACATTTTTTCTAACTGTGCAAGACAACCATGCATGGTGTGTTTAATGGTAGTGGCTAGCACACAGTTTACCTAAGCGTGTTCCCTAACTATGCAACATTAAAAATTAGATATGTTTTTTGTGGATCTAATCTGTTTTACCCTCTAAACCTCTCATTTTCCCCTTAAACATACCATAACTAGAATTCATCTTCCTCCCAAGGCTATAAAGACCATTCCCTTTGATCCGATAATGATTCGTAGGTGAATCTAAGTGCGTTTGAGGCACAAATTTCTTGGTAAGTTCTCGTTCTTGGTTGTTTTCCTTAGTTTTCTTATTCTTACATCTCTTGGATTCATGAATATAATATGATTGGGATAGATTCATGTTTTGTGATGACAATAATTATGATATGTGGTTGTTTTGTTTAAGGGGAAAAAGATCTAAGTACTCTTTGTGGTGTTACAAGCTGAGTTTTTAGAGTTTTGTACCATTCTTTGGTTTTATCAACATTTGAGAGGTAGGTGACTTCACTCTCGACTCCTCTTGTTTAGAACTTAAAAGATTGATTTCAAATTGATTTAATTGTTTGAAATTATTATTAAATTGACATGTTATTCTTTATGGAAACCCTTTTTAGTGTTGGTTTTGTGAAATGGTGGAATTGGATGGTTTTTGTGGAAAACCTTATCATGTTAATTTTTAAATGGTGATTTTAAAATGATGATTTTGTTTTGATTCATAGAAAAATATTTGTATAAATGTTTTCAATAAACTGACTATTTTATTAAAATGGTTTTGCACAATTGTTTTGGCATGGTATTTGTCATAAATGGTTTTCATGTGTTCATTTGCATTGACATGACCCTGTGGAAGGTGTGTGAGCCATTAGAGAACTTGGTATATGGTTACCTTGTGATGACTTGGTAGATCAATGAGAGACCACTCACGAGTATAGAACTGTCACCCGGGCTTGCATGTGTGGATGTATGTAATGGAATGGGTTATGCCAAATGGATTTGGGAAATGGTTTAAAAGAATTTTTTGGTTGATTTCCATGGAAAACTATTTTAGTTTAGAAAAATATTTTGGTTTGGAAATTGTTCTGGATTTGATATAAGCTGGTTTAAATTATTTTAAACTATTTTATATAAATGTGATAATATGTTCTATCCTAGTGGTGTGAGTTGGAAATTCATTGGGGAAATCCTACTGATTTTTATACTCACCCCCTTCTTGGGAATTTTGGTGCATTTGTGGATATTGTATATAAAAACACAGATAAAGGTAAGGTATCCCATTTCTTTAGTGATTCATCATGATACCATGGAAATGGATTGTGGATTTGATCTTGGAGAAGGTTGGGAGTTGCTGAGTTGATTTCTTCCTTATCTTTTGAGTTTTATTGGTCTTGGTTTCAACATCGTAATCTGATATAGTTTGGTTTGGTTTGGTTTTCTTGAGTTTTATTTTATACCCATACATCATATAGAGGTTGTTTATTTATGGTTATTTAGGTTTTGGTTATTTTATTTTCAAAGGTAAAATCTCTACCCAATTTTTTATGAAGCTGTTGAAATTTATTTCCAGCCTCTAGTGTCTTGGGGATGTCACATAAGGCCTAGTAGCACCCTTCTCCTCTTCCCAAGACAAATGGGTGAGGGGTGAGATATTACAAATCATATCAGTTTTTCTATTCCTAGAGTTTAAAATCATTTTGGTTTAGTCCTTGAGTGGGAAGGTAGTAACGAGTAGGGTCTTCAGAACTTGGAATGTAGACCATAAAAAGGTGAAACAAACATATTTATTCTAAACTTCAAGTTATCATGGAGTTGGGTACATGAGTGTTTTGAGACACTTCTTGAAATTGTAACCTCATCTTTATGGGTTTAGCTGATGAGAAGAGAATGAAATAAATTTATAGAAATGACTTCTCACTAGGATTACATAATCTATTTTGAGTAATGATTTATGATTTATTGAAAAAGTGTTGATTTTTTAAAATAATTGAAAATGGTTTGATTTTCAAAAATCATGGTGGAATTTTCAAAAATAGTTTACAACTAGAAATTGGTAAATTTTAGAAAGCCTTGTTGTGATATATGTGATGTCGTAAATTTTAAATTGATAAAGCTTCAGTTGCTAGAGAGTGAGACTAAATGGTGTTGTCTTTTGGCTATAGAAAATGGCACTAGTTAGACATAGAAGAAACCAACCAAAAGAGGTTGCTATGAATGTGGTTGAACCTGAGCCATAGATGAACCAAAAATTAGTTTAGATTATTGTCTAGGATTTTCAAGCCATGGATAGGGGGAACATAAGGGATGAACCAAATAAAGTGGATTATTATATTTTGTTCCAAAAGAAGAATCCACCCATCTTTAGAGGTGATTCAGAACCAAAAAAATAATAAGTTTGGATGAATAAGATGAATTGATTCTTCAATTTCATAGGCTCACCAATTGATTTGAAATTCAAGTTGGAAAATTATATACAGGAGGATCTAGAACACTAGTGGTGAGATTTAGCAGTTCAAGATAAATTGGACCAAGGAATTTCATGGGAGTATTTTTAAGAATTTTTCAACAAATAATTCTATCCTCACACATTCTGAATTACACGAACAATAAAATTTTTCATCTTGAAGCAATAGAATCTCTCAGTAAAAGAGTATTTGGATAAATTTATGAATTTACTCTACTTTTCATGAGATTTTTTTTCAAATACATCCTTGAAGGAATGCATTTTTGAATCAGGTTTGAGGCCAGAAATTCACTCAAATATTTCTATGATTTTTATAATGGATTATACAGAGATTCTAAATAGTGTGATGGTAGAAGAAAGGGATATATCAGGAACTATGGGTAGAGGAATCATGTTGATACTTATAGGAAATAGTGGGAACTCTAATACTGGAAATAATAAGAAGTGGGATGCCTACTTCTAAGGTAGTGGGATGACTCAGAATCAGACAAAGGGATCAGTGAATCTTCCTCCTAAAATAAAGAGTAAGACAAGATGTTTTTAGTGTGGTTATTTTGAGCATATTAAGTGGGATTGTATGACACCACCTAGAGCATGCCACAACTGCAACCATATGGGGAAACTTCAACGCTATTGTCGCAATTCTCAAAGGTCAGGTTCTAGGGACACATCTTATGCTTCTCAGGCATATTATAATTCGACAAGACAAGTTCAATAGAATAACTCTTTCCATCAGAACCGATTAAGCCATGGTGATTCTAGGAATACCATGAATCCTCAACTAGTGTAATCACAATAGGGTAACAAAGAGAACAATTCACCAAGTAAGAAATTGTATGGATCTGATCAAGTGATCATGGATGATCAACCTAAACCTTATACTATGAAATTTAAGATTCTTTTGAATTATACCCTTATGAAATCCTTTTTTGATATGGGTGCATCCCATTTGTTTATTTCCTCTCATGTTATTGATCTTCTAGGTTTTCATGTTGAGATGATGTCTTCTATTTTGAAACTTCAAACTCATCTTAGACAAATAGAATATCTAGAATTTGTGTAAAAATCATGTTCTATAACCATTTATGGAGCTAAATTGATTTAGATTTTTTTTATTCTTGATATGGATGTCTATGACTTAATCCTGGGTATGGATTGGTTGACAATGTTCAAATCTCTCATCGACTGTTATACCCAAAAGGTTAGTCTTACAACTGATGATGGCATTGTGAATCTATTTATAGGAGATTGAAATGTAAAGGTAGGTGTAATAGGATTGTTGGAACCAGTGGTTAGAACTATCTCATAATAGTTGGTAGATTTTACCTTGGTATCTGTGGATGAGATTAGGAGTAGATATTTTCCAATCATAGTGGACTAGTTTATGGATGCTTCTTTGAAAATTTTCTCAAGGTTTCAACCTAAAATAGAAGTAGATTTTATGATTTATCACTTACCAAGGACCAATCCTATATCACTTCTATCTTATCAGATGAAACTAATAGAATTAATGCAATTTAAATTATAGTTGGAAGAGTTGTAAAGAAAAGGTTCCATTCGTCCTAGTACGTCTCCGTGGGTAGCATCCATTTTTTTGGTGAAAAATCTAGATGGAACTCTTCATCTTTATGTGGATTATCATAATCTTAAACAAGTTACAATAAAGAATCGATATCTTCTTTCATACATTGATGAACTGTTTGATCAATTGAGGGGATTCCAACAGTTCTCTAAAATTAAATTGTGTTCAGGATATCACCAATTATGGGTTTAAAAGGAGGATATTCCAAAGGAAGTTTTTAGAAGTAGATATAGACATTACGATTATGTAGTTATGAATTTTGGTCTTATGAATGCACCATATATATTTATGGAATTGATGAATCAGATATTTAAAAAGTATTTGTATTATTTTGTGGTGGTGTTTTTGGATGACATACTGGTGTATTTTAGGACAAAGTTCGATCATGAGAAACACTTGGCTATAAAATTGGGTATCTTTTGGGGTCATCTTTTGTATTCAAAACTTTCAAAGTGTGATTTTGGATACAAGAGGTAAATTTCTTTAGTCTTTTTATCTATGAAAATGTTTTTCTATGGATCCAAAAAAGATAGAGGCTCAGATCTCTTGGAAATCTCCAAAGAATTTCTTTGAGATATGTAGTTTCCTTAGCTTGGCTAGTAATTATCAATGTTTTATTCACGAATTTTCATGACTAGCTTTATTAATGAAAACTTTGACAAGGAAAAATGTTCTATTCCAATGGAATGAGAAATATTAGAAGTCTTTTCAAGAGCTTAAAGTTCTCCTTACATCAGTAATGATCTTGATATTTCCAAAATTAGGGCAAAGTTGTGTGGTGTATTATGATTATTTAGGATTTGAGTTGGGATGTGTTCTCATGTAGGTAGATCATGTTGTTGCTTATGGATCATGGAAGTTACGGTTTCATGAGAAGAACTACCCAACACATGATTTGAAATTATCTATTGTAGTCCACGCTTTGAATACTTGAAATTATTACATCTTTAGGGATAAATTCATAGTGTTCACAGATCATAAGAGTTTGAAACACATTTTCTCACAAATATATTTGAATTTGAGATAAGGAAGTTGTATGGAGAATCTCCAAATGTTTGACTTTAACTTGATGTATACACTAGGTAAAGGAAATTTAGTGGCAGATGCATTAAAAATAAAGTTTTGTAGTCAGTTGGAAAAAGAGACTTTAGATCAATGGAAGTTGATTTCAATGATAGTTGCATTGAACTTGGATTGTGAAGATCAAGGTAGTGTTATAGTTTTCTTCCCGATTTATTTTGTTCTTAATTTGGTTGAGAAGGCTAAAGAGGCACAAGATTCCAATCCTGAATGTGTTTCTATGAGGTCAAAACTCAATGGTAGGGAGAACATTGAGGGATGTAATCTTGTCAGAGGACCAGTGTTGTGTTTTTGAGATTGGATGGTTATACCTATGTATTTTTAGGAAAAACTTCTTCATGCTTACCACCATTCAAGATGGGATTTTTATCCTAGAATATAGAATATGTATAAGGAACTGAATTTTTTTTATTGGGATGGCATGGAAAAAAAAGTGGTTGAGTTTTTTATGAGATTTCTTGCCTGTCAGCAGGTTAAGGAAGAGCACCAATAACCAGCATATATGCTGTAGTCTTTACTGATTCCTATGTGGAAATGGGAGTAGATAACTATGGATTTTGTGATAGGTCTACCAAGGATGGTTCAAAAATATGATTCCATATGGGTGATAGTGGATTAACTCAAAACTTTTCCCCATTTCATCCATATTCATGAATCTCATATGGTGGAAGAATTTTTGAAAATATATATCCAAGAAATGGTAAATATGCATAGCATACAAGTTTTGATAGTATCATACTAAGATTTGAGGTTTATATCTCATTTTTGGAAATCCTTACAATGAGCCCTTGGGACTCAGTTGAATATAAACATGGCGTATCATCCTCAAAATTATGGAAAATCCAAAAGGATGATAAAAACGTTGGAAGATATGATTAGGGCTTGTATAATGTATTTTGGTGGATCATGGGAGGATCACATACCATTAGTGGAGTTATTCTATAACAATAATTATCAGGCCTCGATACACATGGATTATTTTAAAGCATTGTATGGGAGTCATTTTCATTCTTCACTTTGGTGGGTGGAAACAGGTGAGACTTTACTGGTTGGACCAAGTCTTATGTAATAGAAAATGGAGAAAATTCAGTTGATCATAAAGAGACTGGAGATGGCTTAGAGTCATCAGAAATCATATACAAATCATCATAGATGACCATTTTCATTAATGGTGAGTGATAATGTGTTCTTAAAAATCTCTTCAAGGATTGAGAATCATCGTTTTTGGAATCAGGAAAAGTTATCTTCTCAAAACATAGACCCTTTTTAGATACTTTAATGGGTTTGTGAGGTGGAATATTGGTTGGATTTGGCACCAAGGTTTAGTTTAGTGCATAATGTGTTTCATATATCTTAGTTGAAGAATCATTGGCCTAACCTTGACCATGTGATTTAATGGGATCACGTGGACCTAGATCCAGATTATACATTGGTTCATGTGCTAGTGCTGATTATGGATAGTTAATAGAAGGTATTTCATGGAAGTATGGTCGGATTCAGGAAGAAATGTCGAAGCGTGAGAAGGAAATGGTCGTGTAATGAACTGAACTCTTTTAGGCCAATGATAGTTTTTAACTTTCTAGGGATGGAAAGAAAAATGTTGGGGAGAATTTAGTACCCCTCAGTTTTAGGTAATTTATAATTTATTTATGTATTTTAAGTATATAAATTTATTGGGTTAAGTTTAGGGATTTTTAAAAGAGTTTTGACATGTTTTTGGGTCTTTTATGGAGGTGAAAAATTTAAGCATGGTTAGTAGAAACTATGCAACACCTCCCAAGAAACTGTGCAACTGAAACAGTGGTCACTGTGTAGGTACATGGTTGGGCACACAGTTTGGCCAAATTGTGTGACCACCTAGGAGAAACCATGTAAGGATGTATAGAGTGGAATAATACAATTGGTGCATGGTTTGTCTAACCATGTGATCCAACTGTGCGAGGGGTGTTTAAAGGTAGTGGCTAGTGCAAAATTAGCACACAGTTTACCTAACCGTTCACCCTAACCATGCAACATAAAAAATTAGATTTGGATTTTGTGGATCTAATCCAGTTTACCCCCTAAACCTATAATTTTCCCCTAAATAGATCATAACTTGAATTCGTATACCACCTAAGGATTTAAAGACCATTCTATTCTACCAGGGAGTGATTTGTAGGAGAATATAAGTGTATTGGAGGCCTAGATTCCTTGGTAAGTGGTTGTTCTTGGTTGTTTTCCTTAGTTTTCTTCTTCTTATCTATATTAGATTCATTAATATAATTATATGGTGATATATTCACATTGTGTGATGACAATCATGATGATATGTAGTTGTTTTGTTTAAGGGTAATAAGATCTAATGATTTTTTTGGATTTACAAGCTAAGTTTTTGGAGTTTTGTACCGTTATTTGGTTTTTCCAACATTTGAGAGGTAGGCAGCTTCACTCTTTACTCATATTATTTAGAGCATGAAAAATTTATTTAAAATTGATTGGATTTCTTGATTTTTTTGTGAAACTGATGTGTGATTCTTTATAGAAACCCTCTTTAGAGATAGTTTTGTGAAATGGTGGAATTGGATGGTTTTTGTAGAAAACCTTGTGATATTAATTTTTAAATGGTTATTTTAAAGTGATGATTTTGTTTTGATTCAAGGAAAAAGTTTTATAGATTTTTTTAATAAAAGTATTGTTTTATTGAAATAATTTGGAAGAATTGGTTTGGCATGGTATTTAGATAAACGATTGGCATGTGTTCATTTTTATTGATGTGACCCTATGGAAGGGTTGTTTTCCATTGGGGCACTTGGTATATGGTTAACTTGTGATGAATTGGTAGATCAACAAGAGAACCCTCATGAGTATGCAACCATCACCTAGGCATGCATGTATGGATGTGTGTAATGGAGTGGGTTATTCCAAATGGATTGAAATAATTGTTTGGTTGATTTCCATAGAAAACCGTTTTAGTTTAAAAAACTCTTTTAGTTTGGAAATTGTTATGGATTTGATACAAACCAATTTAAATTATTTTAAACCATTTTATATAAATGTTATAACTTGTTTTATCCTAGTTTCATGAGTTAGGAAGTCATTGGGGAAATCCTACCAAATTTTATACTCACCCCCTACTTGGGCACTTTGATGTGTTTTTATATATTTTATATCGAGACATAGGTAAAGATAAGGTATCCCATTTATTTAGTGATGCATCTTGATACCATGGAAATATATTTGGAGTTTGATCTTGGAACAAGTTGGGAGTTTCTGAGTTGATGTCTTTCGTGTCTTTGAGTTTTATTGGTCTTGGTTTCCACATGTACTTTGATATATTTTGGTTTGGTTTGTTTTTTTGAGTTGTATTTTATACTCATTCATTATATAGAGGTTTTTTGGTTATGGCTATTTTGGGATTGGTTGTTTTATTTTCAAAGTGAAAATCATCCCCCAATTATTTTTGAAGCCCTTGGCATTTATTATCATCCTTTGGTGTCTTGGGGATGTCACCTAAGGCCCTATAGCACCCTACGCCTCTTTCCAAGCCAATGGGTGAGGGGTGGGATGTTATACTGCACATTCACTAGGGTGCTCATGCAGGGGGTGAGAAATAAATTCTCAGTAGTCCACCTCCAAAAATATCCCTAACAAGTGCTATCATAAATAAGTTCATGCACATGTGATATGCCCAACCCAATTGCATAATAATTGAATTAAAATAATTAAATAATTCATTATTGATCCTCAAGTTCTAACGCGACACCTGACGTCAACCATACCTTCCTCAACCAGTGTCGTATGTCTCTATGCATGTTACAAAATCATTGGGGGATACATGTCCTACCCTAGACCATCTCTTATATACAATGATTAGGGGGGATGACGCCTACCCCATATTCTCATATCACATCAGGGGGTAATGTCACCCTACCATGGAATCATAATACATATTTGGGGGAATGATCCCCACCCATAAGTATAATCATTAGGAATGAAACCCACCTCGTAACATCCCATCATTCAACATATCAAGGGGAATAGATCCCCACCCATAAAACTCATAAATAATGTCGGGTGGAATGACACACCACCTGTAATATCTCATCGAGGGGAATGAATACCACCTCATAAAATATCATTAAGGGGAATAATTCCCACCTTGTAACATCTCATATAACATAAGGGGGAATGGATCCCCACTCTAAACTCATATATCACATTAGGGGAGAATGACACCCCACACTAGAATCATCTCACACATATATATAATGCTCAGGGGAATGGAATCCCTCATGTATATCAAATATCACATCATAAGGAATAACTCCCCTATAAAGAATCATGTATATAATATTAGGGGGAATATATCCCACTGTATATATCATAAATCATAATCGGGGGGGAAATGCATCTTACCCATGATACCTCATAAATAATGATAGGGGGAAAAGTGTTCCACTCATAATATCCCATTTCATAATTAGGGGGGATATAGTGTCCTCCCCATTATATCCCATAAATAATACTACCTAGAACCTGGGGGCATACCTGCTCCCTTCCTAGAAGCATATATCATACCAAGGAATTAAAACCCCATGCTAGAATAATGTTATATCAGGGAATTATTACCCCACACTTACACATAAATATAGAAAATTAGAACCCTGTGAAAAATATTTAAACCATACCCTATCTAGAGAGGTCACACATCACTATTATAAAGATTGAACCACTACATTTAGGTTGATGAACTTCTATCTCATCATTTGATATCCCTAACTAGGCACATGCATAAAACAAAAAACAGGTCACCGTGGCCTATACCACGAGCTCATTAGCTCATCATGAGGGTGTTGGTCACTCGATATCTATCTCCACATCTCAATAAATGCCTTTAAATCCTTCTATACACCTAGGTTAGCTTCCTCAAGACTATATGGTTTTCACAAGAACATCATACTAAATCCATCGACATTCACATCTTGCATGCAAAGGAATCCACTAGGGTCCTCCAAGCCTACTTTAGTCTCAAATCATCAGGATCATGCCATATCCAACACTCACAATGTTCTCCTAAACTACATGCCCTATACAACCTAAGACTTAAGTGGTAAATCCAAAATACAATCCCATTTATCATGTCATATTTTAGTCACACTAACCAGTGACTGTCCCATTCTATCCCAAACAAAGACCTTGGAAAAACTATTCCAAATTATTTAGTCATTCTCACGACCCTCACCTAGGTCTTATTACACGCCCCCCTTAAGAGAGATCTCAATTATTTTTATGGAGTAAAATCCTCTATATCATATCTCATCATTCATGAATCATCTTGTAAAGGTCCTTTAATAGAAATATGGGCCTCATCATTGAATTATATATGAAAAAACATGGAATTAAATACTTGTCAAATTCTGGCTATAGGGAATGAAAATATGAAAAAACTCTTTAAGGTGATAATAAAAGGCATGTACCTTAGAGTATATAACTTGTAATCTTAAATACCTGATCTTGGTATGTTCCTTAACCCATCATAGTGTGTACCTCCCAACTACATGGTGTAAATTATGGATATACGATGTATCCATCCAATTCCTCCCTATTGGAGTGTATCTCCGCCAGAATTGGAATGTAAAATCCAAGTACATGATGTTCCTAAAGTAATACATGATGTGTAATACACATAGGGTACCAATTCATATACCCTATCTCAATCTGTATCATGAAACTCCACATGGTGTGTACTCTTACATGCCATGTACCTCACATGGGGTGTTTGGCCATGTACTTGGATAAACCCCAAGTTGTGTATAAAAATAACCACATTATGTATCATTATAGTCAACACATCATGTGGTCATAATATTTCACCTCTATCACACCAAATAAAATATAGCATGCATTATTGAACTACACACTGTGTGATTGGGCTTCCCAAACAAAACCCCTTGCAAATCACCTAAAATCTCCATTTCACCCCAAATATTGCCTCTTGGGTGCTTATACCGTCCTCATCAGTCCATATATCATCAATTTTAAAAAAAAATACAAATTAAACAGTGAAAATAGTGAAAACTCAAAATATGACCTACCTCATGGTGAAATCACTGAATCTTCAATCTTAAATATGAATTCCATGGACACTGTATCCTAATCCAGCTACGATCAATACCTCAGATGAATCCCAATGTGCCTCCCTTTCCTTCCTCCTATCAAACTAACATCATATGAAAATGGAGAACCCCCATATCTAAGTTTAAGGGAAGAAATAGGGGTATGGGAGGAATAAAAATAAAAATAAAACACTCATTTAAAGGCCCGAATAGGACCTGTAACCCAAATGAAGTTTATACCTCACCTAGGTAAAAAACCATTCAGGTATCAACCATGAAGTCTTAATTCAAATATAGGACTCCATTTATAAGATATCAAAGTTCTCATATATAGGAATAATTAATATTCATTTAATAAATATTAAAAATATTATGAAAAATATTTCCATCTTAGAATTTTACAAAATTACAACCCAATAGTAAACAATCCATTCTGAGATCAATTGAACCAATATAATATTATTCCAAGATTGTTCACTAGTGGAAATTATTATTTTACCACTTATAAGTACTTTAGGTAAAAAATTTAAATTTACCCTAATTATCATAACCCATAATGACATAGGTTATTATAGTTGGAAATAGATTTACTATTTAGGAGGAAAATAGAAATGGAGCTCAATAAAGGGTACATCAAGAACCAATGGCAGAACACTCACAAAATCCCTCATGGAGATAAAGGAAGAAAATGTGTAATAGAAATGAAGAATCTTCTCTAGTTGTGAGAAAGATATATGATAATGTAAAGAAAAACTCACTAAGTACAAGTAATTTCAAAGTGATTATTATGGACATTAAAGAAGATAGACACGAGGCATGCATTAACGGTTTCAGAAATCGCACCACAAGGAAATAGGTGAAGGTTAGTGGAAGATCCATCCTATAGAAGAGGAATCATGGAGTGAGATGAAATGGTGGTGCATTAAAAGAAGAAACTTAAAGTGATGAGATTAGCCTCACAAAAAAGATGAATCCCAAGCTTATAAAAATGGAGAAATCTAATTTTCTTATCCAGAATAAAATTTATACAAGTATTATTGCAATAATAATATATATAAAGGATAGTAAAGAAGTTGGAATAAAATGATTGGTTAATCAAGGCTAATTTCATTCCTCAAATTGAGGATGCCATAGGTACATCTATCTCCATGTGTTAAATATTTCCAATATATGTTGGAAGTGGTGTAGGATTAAGGGAATATACGATCCATGTGGTTGATTATCCTGAAATAAGATAGGTAAAGATATGTATGAGTTGAAATAAGATAAGTTCAATAAGAGGAGTTAGAAGTATGACAGTTCCTAATTGATATCAGGCTTGAACCAAATCTTAAATGGTTTTGAGTCCCTGATATGACTCAAAAATAGGTGTCAATATATCTTTTGTGACCAACATATGAAATTAGGACACATCTAAATTGGTATTATACCACCAAAAAGCATAATACATATTATTAGATGAAACAAAAATGACCAAGAAGTTCATATTTATTTATTTTTACTAAAATTTGGTATCAGTTGATTTTTTAGGATACCAAAATCTTCTGGAAGAAAGTTCCATAACCAACAAGTGGTTTAACTATGCTAGAAACTATATAAATATATTGATTTAAGAACTAAAATCATACATGGGGAGTTGACTATGAGCACTCAAAGTATATTTTTCCTCATTTGAAGAGAAGGATCCCTATTAAGAAATGATGGTTAATATATGTAATTGGAACCATAAATTTATCATAAATAAGTGGTATAAATTGGTTCAATATTATTTATGTCTCACAAACTTGGTGATTTATTATTTATTTTATGATATATTTGGGTAACTGTGATTGAGATCATAAAATTTAGTGAATATGACTTAAGCTGTTAGCATTTATGGAAGTAAGTAAGTGATATGGAAAACTTTGATGTTGTTGAATTAAAATATTGTTTCCTACACCAAGTTTTGGATTTATTAGGCTTATAATATTTGTTGATGACTAAATTCCAAGTGGTAAATTCTCTCATTGAAAAATATATGAGTAGAATGTGTCAGAAAAAATTAAGTGGTTTATAATTTTTAAAATAAAAAATATTGATTTTTTTTATACAAAAAATGGAATTAAGGATAAAAAGAAAACAATTTGAGTTTTCTTTCCAACAAGAGGTATTAAAAGTGGTAAAAGTACCAAAGGTTCAATCAATAGTTGGTTGGTAGAACCTAAAGGATTGAGGGTAGTAAATGGATCTAAGAGTTAAAGAGCTAAGACAGATTTGAAAGTGGTAGAAACAAATTAATGTTTTTGAAGGTAACATTCAAATGATTGATAGATCCATTTTTTTGGAATTCAACTAGTGGTATCAAGAAGGTTGTGAAGAGGAATATATTTTTAAAAGAGGTTAGAAGATCCAAATATTAATTTTTTTAGAAAATGATTTCATAATAAAGTAGGAGTATGGAATTACTAAATTTGATTTCTAGTATCCAAGAAGAATCAGCTTGCCCCAACAAGACCTGTGTTGATATCATTGAAAATATAAACAAAGTTTTGTATTGATAAAGTGTGAGTAGAACTAAGAAAGTACCCCAATTAAAATCTATGAGAAAGGGGGAGAGTGAAATAAAAAATATAGATCATAAGGCCCTTTTTTATTTTAATGTAAAAGGGGGAGGAAATCAATGGATCACAAATCCATAAACTTGTAGTCATTTGATTTTTTGATGGTTGAATTTTTATTTACAATATTATTAATAACAAAATTATAAACATAGATAATGTCAGAACCAAGGAGGCATTTGGTGTTGGATTTTTTATTATTAGATCAGACCAAAACCTCCTTATATTAAAGATCCCAAATCAAGTTTATAATGTTATTAATGAATTTCATGTTTTATGTTATTCAATTGTTTTTCTTGAGAAATTGGTAAAAATGGATAAGTCTATAAGTGACTGTGCCTACTTACCACATGAAGAAGTTCAACTAACCATGAAGGCCAAGTGACTGTGGGGTACTGAATGCATGTATAAACTACTGATTGTGTGCTAAAGTTCAAGTGAACACATGTGTACTAAACCTATCATACATTGAACTCAAAGTGTTTTTATGAAGAAAAAAACCTACCATATGAAGAAACCTAGTTACCGTGTGAAGGTAAGAAAAATTTATTCTAAGTGTTTCATTGAACGTATGCATTATTATAGTGACTAAAATAAGAGATATACCTACTTCAATAAAAATTCAAGTGACCATGATAAGAAGAGATATACCTTCCATAAGAACAATTTAAGTGACCATGAGAATATGAGTATCTACCACATAAAGAAATGTACCTACCATGAGTACAAATGAAGTGACCATTAGAAGAAATCGAGTAACCGCATGAAGAAGTCAAGTGACCATGTGATAAAAAGTAGTAAGTGTATAAAGGAATTAAGTTATCATGCCTAGTTTCTATTCCAAATGACCATACCTAGTAATTGTGATCCAAAATAAACACTCCTAAGTGAATACCAAGTGACCATGTCTAACATAAGTAGTGAGAATTTTCAAATCCCCAAAATATATATTTTATAGAATTTACTCAAAGGTAGACCATTTAATGACTAATGATTATGAGGATTAAAGTATAAATATTATAAAATGGGTAGTTTAGAGAAAATCACTTTTTAAGATACAAAGCCTCTTATATATAAAGAATAGAATAGATACACATGCATGTAAGATATTTTTAAGAAAAAGTGATATGATTAATAGACTGAACACAATGCTTCTAAGGAACTCTATTTTTTATAACTTTCAATCTAAACCCTTTTGAATCTTTTAAAGTAAAAATTCAAATACCATTGATCAAAAAAATCTGATCATACTGAGCTGCATCAAAACTTCTCAATTTCGATTCTTTTCTCTCTCTATTTTAGCATAATTTTTTAAGTTGTGTTTATTTTACTCTATTTATTATTTAACATAGACTCCTGTATTTTACTAGAGAGTAAAAGATACTATATACTTTATTATTTATTAATCTTGTGATCTAAGATGGAACAATGGAATAGGCTATGTATAGTTTAGACTACCTTGGGTATAGTTGTATGTAAAACCTAATACAATATGTGGACCAGTTTATTTATAATAAAATACTTGGTATAAGTTAATTTCCAAGTGGATAGGATTAAGTATCATCTTGAGATTAAACCTCTTGTTTTATTTTGCTTTGTGTTTTCATTATTTTGTTTCCTTTGTTTTTAAAAAAAACTTGTTTTAGTTTTAAAACTATATAAAAAACATTATTTTGATAGTTTTCTTTAACAATTATTTTATATACTATGTTTGATATTATTAAATTGGTTTTAAAAGATGAATTTTTTTTAGAAACTTTCTTTAACTGAGTTGTGATTGGGCTTTTGAGAAACTCTTTAAAAATATCAAATTATATAGTATTACTATTTTAGTTAACTGGGTTTTTTAATAAATTGGGGTATTTAGTTTTTAAATACATTTTAAATAGAAATTTTATTGGGAACTCAATTCATCCCCCTCTTGAGTTATCCACTCTGAAAAATATTTGGTATCAAAGGATTTTTTTCTTACCGATTATTCTGATCAAATTATTTTAACAAGATCTATTTAATTTCTACTTATTTTATAATATTATATTATAGAGGCTAATTCTAAAGGTTTTGTAATAAAAAACTCCTTATTTTAATGGAAAAAATTATGTTCAAGGAAAAATCTAAATGAAAATCCATCTTGATATTATAGGTTTTGATATTTGGGTATATATTGAAGATAAATACAAAAAACCTAAAACTTCTAGAAAATAATGAGATGATCCAACTAAATTTTCTTATGATTCAAATTTTAATGAAATTAATGATTTATTTTGTGCTTTTGGATAGGATAAATTTAACAGGATATATTCCTATGATATTTCTTATCTTATTTGTGATATTCTTTCTGTGTCTCATGAAGAAAATTTTAATATAAATGAAATGATGCTTAATACATATACTATTAAGTATAATACTTTAAAAATAAAAACTAATGAATCTATATTTGACATGTATCTTAGGTTTAATGAGATCATAAACACCATGATCACACTTAGACAACTGATGGAAGACAAAGCTCAAGTAATGAGGATCCTAATATGTCTACTAGATAGATGGAGTGGCACTGTAGTTTTTATTAGAGATTCATGTGACATTAGTAAGTTTTCAATCAAATAATTAATTGGGAAATTGATGATATATGAATAAGAGTTGAAGGTAAACAATGAGGATGATGAACCAAAGAAAAATCTGTAGCATTTAAAAATATCACTGTCAAAATCAAAAAAATTTGTTAAAGCTAAAAGTATGAGTAGAAGTGAAGGTAATTCCAAATGTGATAAATAAATGGATCATCTATCTACAAGGATTACCAAGTTCTAAAAAAGGAATAAGTTTTTCGAAAAATCTAACTATTAAGGTAAATATGAAAAGAGAGGGAATTGGAAGAAATATTGGAATAAGGATGACTCATCTAATGAGATCACTTGTTATGAATGAAAAATAAAAGTTCACATAAAGGATGATTATCTGAATATAAAATAAAAAAGAGATATGAAGATAAGGATAAAAGACCAAAAAGATTAATGAAATATACTTGGATTGTATATTAGGATATCTCTAGTGACTCAGATTCATGTTGAGAAGATATAAATAAAAAAATATAATATGTGCTTTATGGATACTGATTTTGAGGTACCTTCTATTTCTTCCCATATTCGTGATCATTATGAAATGTATAAAGAGGAATTAAAATAATACTATGCTATACTGAAATATACCATGAATGAGATAAAAAAATATAAATATCTAAAGAAGTCTCATGTTTTATGTTCTTTAGAAAAATATACACTTATCACTGAATAATAAAAAAATACTAATCCATTAAAAGAGAATAATGATTTGAAACTAATAAATGAATAATTAAAAAGGGAAATTGAATTTTTTTCTAGAAGAAAAGAAACCTTAAACAAAATTCTGAGAATTCATTCTGTATCTAAACCAAGATTTGGTTTTGGTTATCAACCTAGATAAAAAAATAATTCGTACAAAAACTATTTTATTCCTAGTTCCAAAAATATAGATTTAGTTTCTAAAAATGCTACTAATTTTGGAAATAATTATATGAATTTTATAACTAAGAAGGATTTTATTTCTAGATATTTTAAATTTATTTCTAATAATCCTTTCAAATAAATTTAGATTCTAAAAGTTTTGATTTCCAACTTATCAAGACCCAAACAGATATAGGTACCAAAATAAATGTGTATTTAAATTGATTGTAAGAGAAATACTTAAAGATATCTAGTAAGTATCTATGGTATCTGGGTAGTGGATGTTACAGACATATCAATCAAGGATATACAAGATTCAAAAACCTTATAAAGGTGGATGGTGGGCATGTAACTTTTGGTGATAGTGAAAAAGGAAAAAATCATTGGGCTTGGAAAAATTGGTAACTCTAAATATTTCCTTATTTATAAAGTTTTATTTTTTGATGGTTTAAAATATGACCTACTTATTATTTATCAATTATGTGATTATGGTTTTAATGTGAAATTTGGGAATAATGATTGTAATTTTTTTGATTCCAAGCATGCTTTTCTATTTAATTCTTTTAGAAATGATAATGTTTATACACTTAATTTAGATTCTTTAGTTTCTCAAAATATTTATTGTTTTAGTGATTTTCATAGAGAATATTTTCTATGAAATAATATAATAGTACATTGTAATATATACTCACTTATAAATATAACTAATAAAGGTTTATTCAAGGATTTACTTGAGCTATAATTTCCTAAAGACAAAGAGTGAATCCTTATCAAAAGGGAATGCAACACAAAATATCTTTTAAACCAAAGAAAGAGGTCTCTAATTCTCAACCATTATAATTGGTTCACATGGACTTATTTGAACTATCTAGAGATTTTATTTTAGCATGAAAACATCATGCTTATTTTATAGTTGACGATTGTTCAAAATATACAAGGGTATTTTTCATTTCTCATAAAAGTGAAGATCCTTCCTATTTTTATAAGTATGTTAAATTTGTAGAGAACATTATTGGACATACCATAAATACCATGATAAGTGATCATGTTTTAGAGTTTTAGATTCAATAATTTGAATCTATATGCTCATAACATAACTATACTCACAATTTCTCTGCACCTCGAATACCACAATAGAATGAGGTTATTGAAAGGAAAAATAAGACTTTTCAAGAAATTTATAGAACAATGATAAGTTAATATGAAAATCTTATCCATTTATGGGATGAATCTATTCACATATCTTGAGATGTAATTAATATGGTTATTATAATAGCTATATTGAAAAAGACTCCATATGAGTTATGGATTGGTAGAAAACCCAAAGTAAATTACTTTAGAGTTTTTGGTTGTAAATTTTATATTATTAGAACAAAATATAATCTATAAAATTTGTACTGAAAATAAATAAAGGGATTTTACTTGGTTATTCAATCAATAATAAATCTTATAGGGTTTTTAATAATAAATCTAAAGTTTTGGAAGAAACTATTCATGTCAATTTTGATGAGATATATCCACCTAAACCTAAACCCATTTTATAAAATCATGAGGATGATATGTCAAATTTGAATATCAATAAAACCTATAAATCTTCTGATCTTTATGCTAATTTACCTGATAAATCACTTTGTATAGATCATCATTATCTTACTGAACCTGATGAAGAAAATTAAGTAACAAGTATTTATACCCCTAGAAAAATTAGAAACCTTAAAGACCACCCTTTAGATGCTATCATTGGAAATCTAGATAAAGGTACTAAAACTAGAGCCTCACTAAGAAACCAGGTTGAACGACAAGTCTTATATTCATAGCTTGAACCTAAGAACATCAACGATTCAATCAATTATGAACATTGGGTAATAGAAATGAAAGATAAATTGAACCAGTTTGAAGGGAATAAATTATAGGAATTAGTAGAAAAACTAAATACTACCTAACTATTAGTAGTAAGTTGGTTTATAGAAACAATATTGATTATAGTGACAAAATCATTAGAAACAATGCTAGATTAGTTGCACAAGGATATAGTCAAGAAGGAAGTATTGAATATGATGAAAACTTTACACCAGTAACTATACTTGAGGACATAATAATATTACTTTAATATACTGAAAATATTAATTTCAAACTATGTCAAATGGATTTCAAGAGTGAATTATTAAATGGATATATTATTGAGGATGTATTTTTTGAACAACCCCATGGATTTCAAAACCCTCATCTTCCAAATTGTATTTTTAAATTAAAAAAATCTTTGTATGGGTTAATACAAGCTCCCATATCTTGGTATGATATGATTAGAACTTTTATTATTTAAAATGTTTTTATAAAATTTGGTACCGACCCTAATTTATTTATAAAAATAATTTCAAAGGATATTTTATTAGTTAAAATCTATATTGATGATATTATTTTTGAATCATCCAAAAACTCATTGTGTATTGAATTTTCTAAAATAATGAAAAATGAATTTGAAATGAGTTTAATGGATGAGTTAAAATAATTTCTTGGATTTCAAAATTTTCAAAACCAATAAGTAATTGCTTTAAATCAAAGAAAATAATCAAAGGATATTTTAAATTTTTTTGGATTGGATAACACAAAATATAGTGATACTCCCATGGGTACAAGCTGCAATCTAGATCTTGATGAAACTGGAAAATCCATATATCAAAATACTTATATATGTATGATTGGATGTTTATTATACTTAATTTATAACTGAACTAATATTATGTTTATCATGTACATGTGTGCATGTTTTCAAGAAAACCCTAAAGAACTCATTTGAATGCTGTTAAAAGGATTTTTAAATACCTTAATAATACAACCAATTTTGGATTATTTTACCCCAAAAGACATTTATTTGAGTTAGTTAGTTATTTAGATGCTGGTTTTGGTGGTTGTTAGTTCTATAGAAAGATAACCTTTGGAATGTGTCATCTTTTGGGAAAGTCCTTAGTTTCACAGTATAGTAAGAAATAGAATTCTGTTGCTTTATCTAATATTGAAGAAGAGTACACAATTGCAGGTAGTTTTGTGCACATATTCTATGGATGAAACACACATTATTTGACTATGGATATCAATTTAGATGTGTCCCTATAAATTGTGACAATACAAGTGCTATAAAAATTTATAAAAAACATGTGTCTCACTCTAGGAGAAAACATATTTTTACAAGACTTAACTTTTTGAGAGACCATTTAAAAAATGATATATTACTCTTGAATTCATTGGTACAAAACAATAGCTTTCTAATATATTTACAAATCCTTTGAATATTGAGAGGATTAATTATATCATACATGAATTAGGAATGATAAACTATTTCTAAAATATTTCGATCTAGTTCCAACTCTTATGCTTATTTAATTTGTCTTTATAATAATTAATTTCTATGATTGATGTTACAGTAAATATGATGTGTAGTTAACATGGTCAATTAAGTGACTGTGAGTTTTTGTTCATATAAAAAATAAAGTAACAGTGACCAATTGGTCATATGGTCACTATACCTACCATTCCCTATCAAATCTACTACGATCACACAGTTAGTATACCTACAATGTCTATTTGTACTTAGGATTTTTATTAAGTTGTTTTGGTAGGACTTTCTTAAGGTTTATTATTATTTTATTCCCTAAATGATTAAATTTTAAATTCAAATGAGAATACTAATCGATGCACATACTTCTACCTAAAATCCTTCCTTTCTTTTTGAAGACTTACCTTACTAAAAAACTTCTCTCTCTCGAACCCCCTATTGAATTTGAATCTTATGAGTTTGAACTGATGTATGAGAATTCCATGGATATAATGTGATTCTGATGCCATACCTCAAGCTGAATCACCTCTTGAAAAGAAATCAAAAAAGGGATAAGGAAGATTGAGTGAAATAGTAAATCCATGCAACCTATATATGATTTATAGAAAACCATTCTATATAATTTTGGTTAAGTAATTTTATATTCATATTGAATTTATCCCTAAAGATAAGTGTGACACCATTAGGACAACGGTGAATGGATAATATTTTTAGTTTTCTTAAAAACACTGGGTAAGAACCTTAAGTGTTCTACATAAGAAAGATAATGAAGACTATCAAAGTTTTTATGTAATGAATCATGACCACTTTGAGATCCAAAGTAACCTGGAGGAACTAACTAGTAATGGGATAACCAGAAGACCAACCGCTATAGATCTCAGTGGTGACTATAGGATGCTATATAAGTTCATTCGGTATTTAATCTATCCTTGAAAAGGGGAATTTAGTATCCTGAGGCAACATGATCATTTATTTTTTATCTTGATGAAAAATGGTATTAAGATCAATTTTTGATGCTATGTGATGAGGAATTTAAATGAGCTATGTAAACCCTTTTACAAATTCAATTATCTGCATTCTCTAAAATTTATTTCATCCATTTTGGAGTATAAGGGTTTGTACCTAAGTAGAAGGAAAATATAACTTCCCCAAATGGTTTTTTCCTAACATAGAGGATTTTTAGGAACATGAAATTTAATTTTAACCCTTGGAAAAAGGAATGGGTGTTTGAACTAGAGATGATATATGAGAAATTTGATATTGTGAAATATCTAGTCAGACCAAGGGATCTAGTAGATCCAGGTCTTGATCCAAATTATATCATTGAGTATTCCTATTATACTATTTTTGTGGAAGGAGAAGACGAAGATAAAGAAGAGGATAAGGTGGAAGATATTGATAAGGAAGCTAGGGAGCCACATGAAGATGATAATGGGCTCTCTATTTCTATATCCTTTAGACCACTAACATATTATCTACCTTTACCCTATCATGAAGAAGAGTTACAAGATTAGGACCTTATTGGAACTGAAGTGTCTATCAATGGTTATATGAATGAGCCTAAATGTGATGTGTCTGATGACTCTAAATAAGATGAAGACACCTTAGATAAATATCATGTTATAGTAAGCAATCCTAGAATAAAAATAACATATGCACATGTTAAGGGGAAGAAGTCCTCAGGATTAGTTATACTTGGAATAGACTATTCAGAGTTTGATGGTGGTGATGATGGCCTTAGGGGAAGTCCACCTTAGGATGGTGGACCTTCCATCTCTTCTACTCAGAGAGTTTTAGAATAATCATTGATTGTTGAGATTGAATATTATAATGGACTTGAAGTATCTCCTGAAATGCCTTCTATGGATCAAGTATTGGAAGGGATTTTTGGTCCTACTCATTCAAGGATTTTGAGAAACCTATTAAATCTATTCATTATTCTCCTCTTGAAGTTGAAGAAAAATTTTATGCTTCTGATAGAACTGAAGTTCAGTCCATGAGATCTATGTATATAGATATTGATGATGATATTAGGAATTCAACTTATGATCCATATCCTTTTATACTTGTCGTTTCTCATTCTATCCCTTCCATATCCAATATAGAAAAATATGATTTGAATGATTTCAAATTATAATAAATAGAGGTTTTTAAGGATCTCTTTATTGGGTTTGGGAAATCTATAGAACTAATTAGAGATGCTTATTTATCCAAGGTTTTTATTTTAGTCATTTATCATCTTCAACCTAGATTTTATCTTAGAATGGAATTGATGAATAATGAGATTGAAGGTTTAAAATATTAGTTTGGTGATCTATAGGAAGATCATTATGACATGATATTGAAGATAGAATAAAGTTATTTAAGTTTATTGTTTCAATATTTTATATCCACTTCTCTACCTTCTGATCCTACTGTGAAATCTTTTGTTAATGAATAAATCATAAAGAAAATCATAAGGGATGAGTTAAAAATTATTTTTGATGATTTTAAATAGACAATGTAAATGGTGTTTGATGGATTTCAGACTCATGCCTACAAGACCCTGGAGTTGGTTAGGAAAGATGTTACTTAAGCTAGAAGAGATATAGAAACAATCAAGAAGACTATTGATTTATATCTCAGTAGAATATTCACCAAGTCAGAGTTGAAGTCCATGTTTAGAACTCTTTACTTGAATCTTAAGATGCCTCTATTTACCTAGGATTTTAAGTCTCAAGTTGAGAATCTCAAAGTGTTTACTCCAGGTGTGGAATCCTTTATAGAGAACAAAGACTATTTTTAAGCTATAGAACATGGATCCATAGAAGTGAGTGACTTTACTAGGTTGATGGAACCCTAATTTTATACTACCAATACATCTCTACTAGCTCATACTACTATACCTATGTCTTTATCTCCTACCACTACCTCCTCTACCCTTAATCCAATTGGATTTTATCCTAGGAAATCAATTAATAATCTCAGTCCTCTTTCTATATGTGTAGTCATTAGTGACCATATTTT
This sequence comes from Viscum album, assembly GCA_963277665.1. Lineage (NCBI taxonomy): Eukaryota > Viridiplantae > Streptophyta > Magnoliopsida > Santalales > Viscaceae > Viscum > Viscum album. The sequence continues at coordinate 1,145,940,425 of OY728130.1, read as the reverse complement.
TACCTCTGTACCCTAAAATACATATTCTTTCCATGACTCTACTTCAAAATGAAAAAATCCCATACTTCCTATAGATATTAGGGATGTTTCATATTTAGATTATGATTATAATTCATGATAGGGATAATCATTGTAATTTTTTGTACTCTATTTGAACTCTTAATAAAATACTCATTTTATCATAAGTTATCTTTAGTGTTTCCTGTATTATTTTAATTTTCCCTATTATTCAATTTTTGATAATCTAAAAAGGGGGAGCAATAACGTTTAAATGAAATGTTGATGTTATGGATGCATGGACTTGAGAACATCTGATATATATATTTAATCCATTTCATATATATGTTATTTAATTCATTGTACATATCTGTCAAGATTTGTGATCATCAAAAATGGGGATATTATTGACTTAAACCCACACCTACTTATTTTATTTATCCCAAATCATTTTTATAATTTTATTAATGAAATTCATGTTTATGTTAGCCAACTATTTTTTTAGCAAAAATGGTAAAAATGGATAAGTCTCAAAGTAACCATGCCTACTCACTGCATAAAGAAGTTAAAATGACCATGAAGGTCAAGTGACCATGTGGTAATGACCACATTAACAAACTAATGACCTTTCATTGAAGTTCAAGTGACCTCATGTGTACTAAACCTACTTTACATTGAACTCAAAGTGTTTATATAAAGAAAACAACCTATCGTGTAATATAATGATCTTCAAAAGGAAAGTTTTTGTTTTAATTTTGGTTTAATTCCCTTTAAATTTTTTAATGGAATGATTATCAAGAGTGGTAGAGGCCTCAAGATTTTCCTAGGGGTTTAAGACATGAAAATGGGGGAAAATATGCTATCTAGTGCATGATCCACAGTTGAAGCACGATTAGTACCAACCATGTGCCATAATCGTGTGGACTAGAGGAGGAAAGAGCATGGTTAAAAAACCATGCATGGTGGCACAAGAGACCATGTGGATCGATCCCTTCTTGGATAGAGGTAACCACACAACTACCACATGGTTTGTCAAACCATGTGGGTGGCCCAGACATAGTTTCCTCTTATACATATGAAACCACATGGTTGACACATGGTTTGGAAAACTATGCAGCCAAACTATGCACATTTTAAAATTGAGGATTTTACTATTTTTACCTCTTTTTATAAAAGAGTTATTACCCAATTTTATTCCCCATTACTTTTCCATTTTCTAGGGGTCCAAACCAAGAGCTCCCAAACTCTCAAAGGGATAATATCCTTCGATATTTGGTCATTTGAAGTACTATTTGTTGTGAATAAGAGTTCTGGGTAAGTCTAAGAGTCCTATTTCTTCAATTTTACAAAAGAATCATGGTTGGTTGTTTTATATTCATCAAAATACCTAAACCCTTATTTTTATAGGGAGTTTTTATATTAGGCATTGAGGTTTGTGTGGGATTGAATAAATGACCATGTTTGAGTGAGCCTTCATCTACGATCTTGAGGTAGGTTTTCTACAGGATATTTCCCATAGTCTTGTTTCTTATCCATGTTCATGTGGTTTGTGAATTTGTGTCATTGTGCTGTGAAATCGATTACTTGTTAGGGAATGATAAATTGAGTGTCTAAATTATTTGTTGGACCTTTAATGGATCCCCTTTAATCCATTAATGATGAGTAGATTGGGCCTAATTAAACCCATGGGGCGTGGAACTCCATTGAACATAACAATTGAGTTATTAAATGATGAATTGAAGGGTTTATAGTATTAAAACAACTGTAATTGTGTTTAGTATTTTAACATGGATTAAAGGGTTGTTCATCTTAACTTGAAAAGTTAGATGGATTTGATATAATTAAGGGGAAAAGCGATAAATTGGTAAAGGGGACATGTACATGTGGTTAAATGGTTTGATAGTATGGTTAATGGTTATGGTTATTAATGAAAGGTAAAATGGGATAGTTATGGTCTTGAGATAAATTTATTGGAAGTAATGAACCATGGGAATATTTTTAAATGAAAAGGTACACCCTTGTTGTTGTGGTTTGATAAAAGGTAACTGATAGTGAACCTTGGAAAAGATGATTTATTGTATGGTTGGGATGTTGGAATTATGATCCTCATATTTGGTTTGGGATAGACTAATGCTATTGGATCTACTGACGTATTGTATGGTTTGGATATTGGACTGATGCTCTAATCTACTCTGGTATGGATATGATGTGGATACCTAGATTGATTCTCAAAGGTATAATGATTTAATTGAATTTATTAATGAATTACTAGGTTAAGTAAAGTGTTAAAACCATTATATTATATAGTTTAGACTTTCAACATGATCCGAATAAGGTTTGGTATGTAGGTTCCATTTTAGGAACCAAAATCCCATGGGGCTAATTGATAATTATTTAAATTAAACCTATTTAATTTCACTATATCATTTATTTATTATCTGTATTTTTTCATACACTATTTTTAGATTGGATATTGTTATAAACATCATTAGTGGTGTACTACTAAGTTTTACTTACACACCTCTTGGGCCGTCGTTGGTACCCAAGCAGATTTCATGTTTGTATGGATGGGGGGACTAGAATTTCTTTCAGGACCCATTTTGGGGATTTTATTTATAATCTTATTTGGGTTGCTCTTTTATCACTTTATACTATCATGCATGACATGTTTACTGTATTGGATTGTTGGTACTTCCTCAATTTTGGGAGTTGGTTATGTGATGTTTGGTTATTGTTTATTTTTGCATGTTAATGTTTATTATGATATCCTATGTTTTTTACTTTGGTAAAGAGGTAATAGTATCTCCATGTGTTTCATTATAACCTTTCTTTTAGTTGGTAGCCTTTGGAATATAGGGATGCATGCTTGAGGTCATTTGGTGAACCCACTCGGGGCACCCATTTAGTTTCACCTAGGTCAGGACATTAAAAAGTGTAATCATAGTATTTCCTTTTCTATTAATTTACTATTTGGGGAAGGTGGATATGAGATTATGATGTTCTGGACCTTGGTAATGAGATTATTCATGGGAGTATCTAACCCATATATAGGGGGAGAACCCAAGTTCCCTAGGGTGGGATTTTTGTTCTTGATGTTTGTTGTTACAGTTGGATGTTATTTCACCATGGGTGATACACTTATTGTGTGATGTTACTATTTTATGAGATTTTACTCATGGTCCAGTATGACATGATATTTTTTCATACAAGCATCATTTTAGGCACTCAGAGATTTATGTCACATGCATCATGTTAATAACACATATAAAAACATGTGGGTAGTTGGAAATAATTGCATTTTTTGATTCTTTTATGGTTTTAAAGTAAGTAGTGCCTAATGAAGTTGGTGAAATTTTTAATGTTAAATATGTGTTAAATTTAGGTGGTTAAAAATTTCATAATTATAAAGTTGTAAGTGTTGAAAAAAATTTAAAGATGTTAAAATAGTGTCTAATGTAAAGTTTTAAATTTAGAAGTTTGGTTTACCCTGCATTATCCATGGCTATGGATAGTGATTCTTGGGTATTGTGATAGTAATACAGTTATGGATGTTGGGATGGTGTACGTGAAGTATCCTATTATGGATAGTTTTGATCGCTCCCTTATATAATAGTGTGATAAATTATTGTGTTCCCTAAAACATGCATTTGGCATTGTAGAGAGATGACACCATGAAGAAATTTACTGGTAGAGAGAAAAGAGGGAATTTCTGAGAATGGACCTCTAGTAGTGGAATAATGACCCCATTTGGTTCCAAAAAATGGGATAGAAGAACAGTTTCATGAGAATTTAAACCACTTTATGTAGTTTATGGATAGAGACCTAGTGTGGGCAGCATCGAGTATGTTTGAGCTGATGAGGGATTTTCATCCATGACACCTTCAAAATGTTGTTGTAGAAGGTAGACCTGAGGTAGAAGAGTTTAGTATTGAGTATATCCATATGATACTGGATCACTTAGAGACCCCTCTAGGGAAAGGGTCAAGTTGGAAGCATATATGTTGTGAGGCACAACAAAGTGATGATGGGATATTATTTTCAAGGATGAGAAGAAAAATGGTATGGAATGGAAGGAATTACCAGATAAGTTCTTAGATCACGTTTACCTAGAGATCTTGAGATAAGAGCGAGCTACAAAGTTTATGTGTTTGACCCAGGGAAACATGTTAGTGATGGATTATGCTATCCGCTTCACTGATTTGCATCATTTTGTTTTTATACTGATTAGATATGAGGTAGATATGACCAAACATTTTTAGGATGGAATTAAATGTGAGATCAATTCCTAGGTTAATATATTCTGTTAGAGGAAGTTTGCTGAGGTTATAAACCAGGATCTCATTTCTGATGGGAACTTAAAGGTGGATTCTAGAGGTGGAAATATGGTTCCATTTGTGTGATCAAGTAGTATATCCTTAGATATTAGGAAGCGCCGTTATGAGAAATTTCACCAGGGTGGTGGTGGAAAGAGTAGTCAGGGGAGAGGATCATCCTCTTAGGGTGGAGATCAATTGTTCTTCTATTAGTGCGACAAGCCTGGTCACATGCACAATCAATGTACTCAATCACCAATATAGTGTAGATCTTGTAGAAGAATGGGGCATGAACAATGGTTCTATAGTAACCCTCAACAAAAAGGTGGGAAAGTAGGACCTAGGAAGATACAAAGCACTGGAAGGGGATCTTCTACCCCATACTGGTCCGATAGTTAGAGCATATTATAATAGTGGGTTCCCTAGAACCAACTTGAATAGTACTTTTTGATTACCATATCTTGTATACAATGAGTTATACATAATGTAAACTTACCATAATAGTGTTGATATTTCTATTTACTCTATTTATATGAAAATTTCCATATATTTCATATTGTATCGAAAGGTTATAACATTCCTAGGCTATAATAAGAACCTATAGATTCCATGACTGTTATCTTAAACATATGAACTATGGTTTAGACACATCATAATGAATGGAAATAGATGATGTATGACTATCAGGTGATGTGGGATCATAATAATTAATACTTCTTCTCATAAAGTTCTCACTTAGTGATCTTGAGTAAATGAGATCATGAGGAATGACCCATCAATAGGAACACTACATGTTTTAGGTTTCATTGGTAGTTACTATCCATGAACACATGTAATTATCTACTAACTTGAGATTATTATCAGTGTATACTATTTGATCACATACTTTGATGTAAGGAAAAAACTATGGAATTGAATTTGTAGCAAGGTAGCTTGTGTTGGGTGCATCATTGGTAGTATGAAATTGGTTGAATAATCAAGATAGAATTTTTCACTTCTGAAAGGAAGATATATCTTAGGCCTGGTTGATTAGGATGGTAGTAACTTTACTAAATCTATCACCAGGGTATAAGAAGGTATGTTATTCTAGTAAGGTCAATGAATAATAAATCAAAAAAGTATAATGACATAAAGTGTGAATCCTACTTTATGAGATATCGTGGTACAAAGAGATTATATTATACAGTGTGTGTTCATAGTAAGGTTCTCATTACTATGACTATTATTTATCTCTTTAGGGGTCATGATGAGTTTCTAGTCTCTGCTTCAGGTCTGCAAAAAGTATTCACTGCTATTGATATAAGGTCCTAGAGGGTCACATAGTTAGTGTATTCAAAAGCCTTCCTTATTCTTATGAATAAGAGTTTAGAACATGGTGGGCCCCACCATGGGGTTTTAGTGATGTAAAAAAATATACGACCACCAAGAAATAAAAAAATTCACATTATTAGAGTTTAGAATAATTATCACTGAATTTATTTATTAAAAGTATTTATAAGTGATAAATTAAATATATAAAAAATATTATGAAAATGAATATTATTATAATATTCAAGATTTGTTTAATATTTGTGAAAATAATGAGTTGAGTTAATGGATTGATTTTATCATGTAATATATTTATTATATTAAAGGTAAGTACTAAAAATATAAATGAAATTTATGACCTAGTTAGTTGGTCATAAGATGTCGTTTAATACTTATATAACGAGTAATAAATATTCAAGGGATGGAGACCCTTTTTATGGTATTTTATAATCTCACTATATAAAGGAGGAGATCTCATACATGTTGAACTATTCATCACACAATGGATGAGATCCTATCTCTCCCCTACCACTTCATTTAGATAGAAACTCTCATTCCAAGGAATCGAACAAACAACACCTTCATGGATTGATGAAACCGAGCTGTGGTAATAACTGAGACATCAAAGGCATCATCAAATCTCTGCACTAGCACCCAGAATCAAATGATCGAAACTCCTACAATTTTTTGAAGTTTGTGTGGATGATCTAGATGTATTTAAATTTAAATCATTAGAGAAATGATCACCAGTGATGATTTGATGATGAACACGCAACTTCAGATCAAAGTAGGTATTTTTTGGTTTATCTTTGTGCTTAAAATTCATCACATAAAGATCCTTGATCCATTACTGGGGCTGTGTTTTGCTGATGATGATGTAGTTACATCGATTTTTGATGAATTTTTTTAACTCCCTAGACCATCTATTTCTTCTGCATACCTCGATGACTTCAATTGGTATTAGATATATTACGTGATGTTTTATGCCAAAGAAAAATTAAATTTTCATTAAATTTTGAAAAGGGAATCATTTTAGACCTAATGCTGAAGTTGGAAATTCAATATGATCTCAGATGGACAATTTGTAGGCATTTGAAGATTTAAATCAAATTGAAATCAAGTTTTTTGGGTTTAAAATTTGAAGACCATATATTTATATATATGTTATTTAAAGACTTGGGAAGTGTTTTCATTGATTATTTCGGTTATTCCTTTGTTTTCTAGCTAGTCTTGACTAGATTATAGTGGCTATAATTATTCTAGCCATTGGATCCTTTTCACTAGTGAATAAAAATTCTAATAGTTTACATCAATTAGGTTACGAAAAAATAAGACAAATTTTAATTTTTTTTCAATGGATATATATTGGAATGCAGATTAAAATTACATTAAAATAATAATAATAATGTACGGGTGATCGTGTTGTTGAGCACGTCAAATTAGTTGTTTAGTTTTTAGTAGAATTTCTGCAGTATAGCAGCAACCCTAGTTCATCTCTCGAAGGAGACTTAGATCATTAATTGAAAAAGAGGGTTTTGATTATGAAAATAGGAGAGTAATTAGATTTAATAAAACTTGGGGTTTGATGATTAAATATTACAATAGAAAAACTAAAGTGATAAAACAAAGTAAAAATGAACAAGATTAATTAAACGTGATTATCCCAGGGGAGTATCGTGATGCTCATCCTTCATCGCTTCAAGATAAAGGGTATAGATATTTAATCCCTATTTTGTAACACCTATTAACATAATTTTACTAAGTTTATACTAGTATAACTCATAGGGTTCAGTAGAAAACACACAATGATTCACCAGACACCGCCGATGATTGGGTGACTTGTGTTCGACTTCATAACCGAAACTCACCAAGGCAACACATGAAGAACTAGATGTGATGTCCAAGTTTGTATGTTACTTATTTGAGACACCATGAAATAAATTTACATGTCCTTTAAAATTTATATGTGATTTAAATTGACCAATATGAACCACACAAACACTGCAATTGAATGAGGGAGGAAAAAGGGATGAACGGTGTGTGAAACATCACATGAAAGGGTACCCCCAAACATGATCATTTGAGTTTGAGTATAACATACCAGTATATAACTAAATTAAATAAAAATATAGGATGAATAAAAACAACATAAAACCTGTAATTAAAAAGGTCATTCAAAATAATACAAGTATGAAGCTTGAGATTGCATCACGTTGCTCCCCAGGTGATCAGAAAGGGTTTAAAAACCCATGGGAGGGGAGGAAGAAGAAGATGTTGAATTAGAACTTCCCATTGCCTCCATAACTTATATGGATGTTGAGAAGACTCCTTGGGGATTTCAAAATGGCAGCACCTTTCCTCCTGGACGAGCTCTCAAATAGGGATCCCAAGGTGTCATTTTATAGGAAAATTGGAAGGTGGTTTAAGGCCCAGAGATTTCTTCAAGCCACTTGTACCATGTGTTTCGGCCGATAGAAAATCAAACATTCCTTTTGAAAAAACATAAAAGTTATATCCCCACTTTATAAATATCTCCATATAAAGTTTTTTATCAATTAGACAAGTGTATCCGGAGATATGGACAGATTACAAAATGCCACTTTTAACTTCGCACAAATTCGGTGTTCTAGAAATATTAGGTCGGTTGGGACCCTTGATGGAATAATTGGGCTTGTATTTCTTCATATGAAATGTATAAAATTAAATTTTGGACCAGAATAAAAAATTTAATTCCATTTGGATGCACCTAATTTTCTAAACAGGCACAAAAGTGGACAGGTATTCATGGATCCATGCAATTTTGGCCCATTTTTCTTCCGCTTCATCATGGGCCCTCCAAATCATCTCCTCCTACATTGAAATCATAAAAAAAGTAACATTTAAAATTTTCATAGTGATAAAAAAATAATGGAATAAAAAATGAAGTTAAATTTGTTATTATTTTTATAAATTTCAATACAAAACAAGTTTAGTATAGTGGTGTAAGGGTGAAAATGAAACAGTGAATCGTGGTACGATCAATGGGTAAATTTGGGAGTGGGTTGTTGTTCTGAATCCTTCAATAGAAAATTATAAATATATATATTTTTTAAAATGGGGCTGTCAATTGGACTTGACCGATAGAAAAACAAAACTAAAAAAAGGAGGAAGTAAAAATGGGTGTAATGCTAGCCACTCGCATGCCAACCTCCCTCCTCCACTGCCAGACAACTCTTGTGCTGGCTTCCCCGCACAGCGATGCCACTCCCTCACTTCTTAGATAAACCAAACCTTGAACACTATATTCTAAAACTTGTTGGCACACACAAGCCCATACACCTACTCCCACTCCTGCTAGATTTCCCTCCACTGCCAGATCCGCCGAGCCGTCCACTGCACACTACTAGCCACTTACCGTCTGATCACCACCCACTTTCCCTAGCACCAGCACCATTACAGCTCTGGTCTCCCCATCACACACCTCCCTCTACACCATAGACTAGATGACCAATCCTACCATAGTGGTTGAGTCCCCCCTTATTGGCCTCCCTCATGACAACCTCATCATGTCACCACCCTCCATTGGAGAAACCCCAGTCACCAGCAAACCTCACACATGGCTTCCCGAGTGCCATCCCCACTTAGACACTTCCTTCTAGTTCCTTCCATGTAGTGATCTTCCAACTGAACCACAACTAAGATGGGTTTTCCTAACCCGGGTTAGGGTGGGTGGGCCCTTCCTTGACCCATTAGGCTCTTTTCAGGTCATTATTAGTCCCATAGCCCTTTTAGGGTTTTATAGGAAAGATGGGACCTATGAGAACTAAATAAAAAAATTAATTAATTTAAAATTTATATTTCAAAAATTAAATCAAATTAAATTTTGTAATATAATTAAATTAATTAATGGGTCTTAAGAGCATAAATTTTTGAATTAAAAATAAGAGAGAGTTATTTTAGGTCATGAAAATCTCCCTGGAAAAGAATTTATTTCAAGTTAAATTTTAATAATGAATTTAATTTATTAACATTAGTTAATGTGTACTACCTGATCACGAGCCATATACTAACCAATGCATCTCATGTATTTATTTAATAAATTATTTCAATGCATGGTTTGTAATAAATATTTTATAATTAACAATCTGCATATCGTATTTTACGTTATTATATATATAACTCTCTACATACCCAGATAAAAAATTTATATATATCCTATATTTTCGATATACCCTCACTTGGATGTGAGTATTGTGGTATAATTATGGGTATGATAAGTGTAATAGTTCATTATAAGATTTGGTGACATACCAGACATGAGGCTAATGCGTTAGATTGGTGAGTGATGAAAATCAAGTCACATACACATTGACTCAAGGAGTTACCACTAGGGTATAAGTTAATCCATTATTCACTCAATGGATCAACCATTAGTATCATCTCATGATCACATTATTTAATTTTATTTATTCATGCTTTATTATTTATGTATGTGAGGTTCTTACATGTGATCACATAAAATAATAAGAAAGCATGCATAGATAAAATAAACATGTCATGAGATAAATATTTTCAATTTACTACATAGTCATGTTGTGAGTGTGTTTACATAGTATGTTCATTTTAGATAGAAAATTATTTCATTCATTTATAAATAATAAAAAATCTCAAAGAAATATTAAGTCATAATGCCTTCTATTGTTTGAATTTTGAACCAAACCAGGTGCATGGGGTACTCGTCAACCCTAGTTGAGGGTGCCTCCTACTACTGGGGAGTTGATATGAGAGAAACAAGTTAAATTAACTAAATATGGTATCTAATAAGTAGGCATAAATTTATTATTACATATTTAGAGGAAAATAATTGAGTAAATCAAGTTATGATTTTAAAAGCTGGGACTTCACTCAATAGTTCAAGGAGCCATGAGTTAATGCAGTTGGCTAGTCAAACGCCTAACTTGAAACTATTTGAGTAGTTTAATAGACATATATTAGACTATTATGAGGGTTTTCAAGGATTCTTACCTCTAAAATACTCTAGTGATTGATTATTCTAAGTCTAGTAGCAAGAGATACTAGGATTTGATAAAATATTGGGGGAAATACAGTGATTTAATTAATTTGTAATATCCAATCAGCAATCAAGATAAAAGTACTAATATAAGAATTTTATTTCATAGAAAAATGGAAAGTAATAAAAAAATACACTGTGATAACTATTGGATAAAGAATATGTCCTTATAGGCATGAGTTTCCAAATATTGGTATAAAAACTTGCGCAAAGTACTAAGACATAGGAAATTCAAGGTGCTGGAGTCCCCAATAACTATTGAGATATCTTAGGAAGTGAGTGTGAGAAAAATTCTTATAGGAGACTCATTTATGATGTATTTTATATTTAGATAATAATTTTATCTTCAATGTCCAATGATTTATGGATACATCATGAGGACATGGATGATATCACATATTGTCCCATCTATGAGAAGTCCACGAGGATAAAGAGAAGTGATAAATAGAATGAGATGATGATTACATGTAAATTGAAAGCTGTACCATGATATTTCAATACATCCCTTTATAATATATTTATCATCAATTTACTCCAATTTTTTTTAGTATCATAAAACAAACATATGGAGAAAAATGCTTTATTACCTTTTGGGCAAGGTTCGCTAAGTAGATAAGAACTTAAAGAAATATTAATATTTAGTACTTATGGTGATTATGTTGAAAGAAAAGGTGAAAAGGACAATGGAAAGTGTAAAAAAAATGAAACTTCACAACATCTTTAAAATAAGAGGAAAGGCATTGTATATGAGGTTATTTTCTTCACATGTCATGAAATAAGTCTATGAAAGTTTAAATTCAATGAACTAAATTTAAGAAGTGAGTAGTCACTTATTCTTCAGGTTTATTCATAATTTTATATAATTTTTATGTTTTAATAATTGGGTAGTAAATAAAATATGCATATCACTTATGTGTAATTAAATATAGTAACCAATTAAGAAAAGAAACATAATAATAAGTAAGGTGTGTTCTCCAAGCGACCAAGAAAGGGTGATTCCTAAGTCAGCAGTGAGAAGCACACAACATCTAATTACCAAGTAAATGGTTATAATAGAACTTTTATTAAGTATAACCAAAAATTTTATCTCATGTGTCTATTAGAAATAAGGACACATTATTCTAGTTTTGGAATGAATGTTTTTTATGGTGTCTTATACTTAACTAATGGTTTAGTAATTCTTGAATCATTGACAATAACTAATGAATATAAAATGTAAGATGCAGTTATACCCAATCGTGGAATTATAATTCTTTATCAAGAAAAACCAATTAGATATCTAGTATATAACCATTATTGTTTTAGACTCTTTATAGTTAAATACTTTAAGTATTATAGACTCATTTACTTATATAGTTTTGGACAAAGAAACCTTTATAAATAAAGGTAGGCCACAAAGCTTTCAAAATTAGATCATTTAGATAGCATGAACTATTCCAAGGTTATGTTAAAGGTAAATATACTTCATAATATTCCTTTCAGTTTTGTTTAAGGAATGTTAAAGTGATCTATGGAATATGTATGGTCAGAAGATATTAGTAACTTCGAGCCCATATTCCAAAGAATATCTTGATCAAGCATTCATCGATCATTAAAATGCAGCATGGAGAAATTCCTAAATGCACGTTTCTTAATAAAAATCAATTAAATGATGTTAGTAAAGGGGATATATTATGAGTATTACATTATAAACATTGATCAATAAATTTTAGCATGGAGTAATTCCTAAATTCACATTTCCTTATACACATCATAGTCATGATGTAAGTAAAAGGAGTATCAATGTTGAAACTTATATGCATTTCATAAAATTCCATTATTTTTCAAGACCTTCATAAAAAATAATAGTTTTATACCATAACCATATGTCAAATATAATTAAAAATGGATATAATATGATTTATAATATGATATAAATCCATTATTTCATAAAAACATGTGTTTGGATGCAAAGAGTTTATTATGGATATAAACAAACTTCCATAAAGAAAAAGATAATGTGTATCAATGTAATTATCCTAATGTTTTATAAGGATATTATAGAAATCCCTAAAATATAAAAGTGATAATAAAGTAAGAGATTATATTTATATAAAAGGGTGCACATCTCTATTATAGATAGTGAGAGCAAGAATGACTTTGGTTAAGTTAGGGATATTGATGCTCAAGTATTTGGCATAGGAACAAGTTACAAAAGAGATTGTAGAAAGGTAATGTTTTAGAGACACATACAAATATTATATAGAAAGGATGAAACTATAATGGTGGTTTTTATATTCACCACAATCGGTGATATATTATTTATTGAGAATAATAAATCCCACAAGTAAGTAGTAAATGGAAATAAGATAAGATTTACATGATCTATTAAAATTCAATAATGGATTCCATGTATCAAATTAAAAGGGATGATTATTTTTAATACCATGATGGTAATTCAAGTGAGACTATACATGGGTGGTACAAATGTATTAACAATAAGAATCAATTGGTAATACCATGTTTTTATGCCTAATTCCATTAGAATTTTAATTTTCATAGCTACTTTATATGATCATTAAATTTGGCATTGGATGTTAAGACCACAAATCGTGGAAGGCATATATATGACACAAAAAGAAAGGGTTGGTGACATCATAAAATTCCAATAAGATGTGCCGGTTACTGAAATCTAGTATTTCATTTAAGTAAGTGACAAGTTCATTGAATATTTATTTGTAATAAATTTTTCCATGTGTATACAAGGGGGTAGTGGGAGCACCACTGTTTTCCATGTAAAATATGTTTGATAACATATTGAAAAAACTATTGGTATTATAATTAATTGAGGTAATAATGGAACAAATTCCCTATATATTGAATTAAAGTAACAAATTACATTCTAGGAAATGGTATCAAATGAGTCATATTTAATGGGTTTCTTTGACTAATTCAAAATTTATATACTGAAAAATTATTGAAAAATAAAAGTTGGAACAATTTGAGAGAGAATTTTTACCAATTTCGTATAGAATAAATCTCTCCAAGAACACATATATGAGACATAGGGGGAGATTAATTTGGTGAGTTGAATTATATTCACTTCTACAATTTATTAATAAATAATAAAATAATATGTACTAAAAATGATATTTCCAATATATAATTTAAGGTAGGATAATATCAGTTATTTCTAGGAGAACTACATGGGAAGTAGTTAAACCTATCCTATTATAATTGAGGATGTATAAGGGATATGTACCTAGTTTGTAGAGAGGAATAAACACTAGTATTAAGGAGACACAAACTAGTATTCCTTTATATCAATATGATATAATGTCATAGTCATGATAAATTAATGGGAAAGATAAGATCATTACTACTAGAGGTAGCCATATCTACAAATACCAAGTGTTTTGCAGATTCTGAGGAAGCTAAAGATGTAGTGTATAATACAAAATGATTTTTTATAGTTCTTATAATCACACCTAGTAAGTAAATTTTTATCATAATATATATTATGATAATCCTACTACTGGTTCTATCCAAGATGTCATATTTTGATAGTGTAAAAAGGGAATATAATCAAAGATACCATCTCTTGAGGAGTCTTACTCAAAGAGGTAAAGTCACAAATAAAAGAATAGGTATACATAAGAGACATGAAAATACCATTACGAAAGATATAACTTAAAAAAATATGATATTATCATGTGAGAGCTAACAAGGATTGTTAGTAAGTTGGATATAGTATAAGTGAGAGTGTTGTAATAGTCGGTAATCTAGACCCAACTTGAATAGTGATTTTCAATTACCATATCATGTATATAGTGAGTTATGCATGATGAAAACTTACCATAATAGCGTTGATATTTTTGCATCCACTATTTATATGGTAATGTTCAAGAGTATATGTTGTATCAAAAGGTTATAGTAGTTACCAGGCTATAATGAGAACCTAGAGATACCATGATAGTAATCTTAAACATATGTCTTGTAGTCTAGATACATAATACTGACTGGACACAAATGATGTATGACTATCATGTTTTGGGGGCTCATAAGCATTGAGACTTATTATCATGAAGTTTACACTATGTGATCTTAAGTAGATAAGATCTTGAGGACTGAATCACTAATAGGAACACCACATGTTTCAGGTGTCATTGGTAGTTTCTATCTATGAAAATATGTAACAATATGCTAACTTGTTATTATTGTTAGTTTATACTATTTGATAACATAATTTGATGCAAGAAAAAAACTATGGAATTAAAGTCGTCACAAGGTATCTTGTGTTGGGTGCATCATTGGTAGTATGACATTAATTGAATAATAAAGATAAAATTTTTCACTTCTAAAAGGAAGAGCTATCTTGGGCCCAGTTGATCAGGATAATAGTACCTTCACTAAATCCATAGCCATGGTAGAATAAGGCAAGTCATTCTAGTAATGTCAATGAATAATAAATCAAGAAAATATGATGACCCAAAATATGCATTGTGATTTATGAGATATCATGAGACAAATAGATTATATTTCATGACATTTGTTCATAGGAAGTTTTTCATTACTATGATTATTAATTATCTCGTTAGGGGCCTTGATGGATTGATAAAATCTGATTTTGGTCTGTCAATATTATTAAATATTATTGAGATATGGGCCTAGAGGGTCACACACTTAGTATATTCAAAAGTATGCCCTATTATGATAAATAGAAGTTTAGGACATAGTGGGACCCACCATGGGATCCGAGTGATGTAAAAAAATATATGATCACCAAGGAATAAATAAATTCATAT